>CM034353.1:61259502-61415733 GCA_019925275.1 Mytilus edulis
ATCTCTAAGTCTACTCTAAATATGATATAACAAGAATTTGAATCACGCTGGTGTTAAGGAAGTTCGCTACTCAGTTTCAAAATAACAAGCTTTTCATAACACTAGTATATATTAATAGAGAATTAATAAAGGAACAAAAAATGCAAAAAAAAATAGATAGGTCAATGTGCTTGTTTTCGAGATAATAGCCGTTGAAAATCTGGCGGGAAAATATTCTCTCTTGATTTTTCATAGCTTTATCATTGACAAGTTCAAGTTCTCAAAAACTATTAAAAAATAACAAGAATTTTATAAGACTTTTACAGATGGCTTATAATTATACAGGTAAAAGATTTATAAAATAAAAAGTGGGGGTCAATGGGCAAAATTTCTGAAGGCATTCAAATGGATAAAACCAGAGGAATTCGAAAATCTGACAAAAATCACAAAACATGACAAGCGAACATCCTTAACAAATCGAAAGGAGTACGTTATATTTTGCGTCTGTCACACTAGACCACGATCGCACCACGCTTTTAGCGATCTAACATAAATTCAGATCGTGGTGAGGTCGCGGTATGAGCGGCATGAAAATGAAAATTTTCTTTGTTTTCACGATGCTACCACGTCATCATTTTGCTTCTACAACGATTCCGCTACGATAAAACCATTCTTGCCACGCTTATTCTGCGACCTCACTACGATTATCACGATCTTATTACGCTAATCACGTTCTCACTACGACCATACCACGATTTATTCGATTGCAACACGATCTTACACGCTTCTTCTGCGATTATAGCACGCTCTTATTACGATCATTCTACTATCTTACCACGTTCATACCGCGATCTAACTACGCTCTCAGCAATAACACCACCATCATGTTCCATATGAATAATATTCCATTCCTTCTAATTGTCATTAATACGTAGAATTCTCGAAAACAACAACGGCATGCCACCAACATCTACCAGAACTCGTGGGCATGGTGGTAGGGTAGAGAAACGAATCCTGATCCAGTAGAGATGTGGGATCAACCAATCCCACCTGAATCAACAAGATCAAATGATTTTTTTTTATGAATGAACTACCCGACGTCATAGAACGATGACGTCATAATTTAAGCATTTTACGGGAAAATACACACTTGTGAAACCCAAAATCATCACAACAAGGAAACGTAAACAAACGATGCTAAAATGTGTTATATAAGCCTTTTTTGTATACATATAAGACAGAAAAATACAATTATAATTTAGATTTATTCAAACCTATCTAAATATGTTATTGTAAATTGTAAATAGTTTAAACATGTCACTTATTCAATTTGCTCCGTTATTTTACGTCAATTTAATAGTGCGTTTATCTACGGGAACGGCAAATAATGCCTTCACCTAGAGCGCTTCGATACAAAACAATTGCCGTATTTGTCCTATTAGAATCGAAATAATTCATGGGGGCTTGAATTTATCGTGATTTTACCATGGGTTGTTCCTTTATGCCGATATTTTACCCCTCGCTATCGCTATCTAAAATATTTGTCATGAAGGGCCAACCCGTGGTAAAATAACGATATATTCAAGCCCTCATGAATTAATTCTTAAATGTTGAACCTGGTTTTATAGCTAGCTATACCTCCTACTTGTATGACAGTTGCATCTAATTCAATTATATTGACAACGATGCTTGTTCTAAACTAACAGATATAAAAGGTAAAAATGTAAAAAAAAAAATATACAGCAATCAACAATCACTAAAAAATTTGATTCTTTAGCCTTCCTGGGTAAAATTTCCTATAATTATTACTGTTTCATTTCATCGATCATTCATCGCAATGTAGACTAATAAAGAGTTGGAAAGGTTTAAATGTCTGAGTAATTCATATTTTCTAAATAAAAACTTGAACGAAAAATAAGAAATTGCACCGACATTGACAAATATCATCCTGAATTCGAAAAGACAATTTCAAATATGAATTTTTGTACCTGCTTTAAGATAAGCTATTCTTAGTCTAATCGAAGACTAAGAATCATTTAACAAAAGTGTTATGATCTGGCTAATTATGTGAGTTCAATTATCTGTATCGGACCTCACATATACGAAATTTTGAGCCAATAAGCTTACCTTAAATCTATGACAGGGCCAATATAGAATTAGCCATTTATCAACATTATAATATCGACATATTTAATTACTTAAAATTCATTTTACGAACAGTGTATGTCATTATCTTCTATCATATATTGAAAGTATGAATAATTTATCATTTTACCTTTCCTTTCTTTCATGATTTCAAACAACGACAATCAACCGTTCAATGGAACTAATCTTCCAATACTTTGTCATTCGACAAATCTGCAATTTTGTTTATTTGTTTATCTTATCTTCCAATTGTCCTGATCAAATACATAATTCAATTTAAAGTTTTCGGTAATTGATTTTGGGTTAAAAATTACGTGTACAGATACATGTAGTTTATGCATTTGGTAATTTAATCAATAATGAAAGTGAATTTATCATTATCAAACCAGATATACAATATTTAGATTTATTACTCCAGACGCATTTTTTTTTCCAAGGCGCTAGAATGAAACCAGTTGAAAGGTTAATCAAAAACGAGTGTGAGGAACGCATTTTTTTCCTTCTAAAAATACAGAAAAAAGATATTAAAGTTTTCTACCAATTTTATATTTTACGATGTATTCGATTTTTTGAAGGGGCATTAAATACGAGACATATAACACAAAATCTAGAATATGATTTTTTTTGTTCAATAATTACTGGAATTGAAATAATAATTCGCTTTTAACGGCCAGTATTGTTCAACTGTGTCAAAATAAACAACCTTGATGATGAATGATTCACTTGAAATAATTCGACCTCATTGAATCCGTATTCATGTGAACCCCAATTTAACATTTTAACTAGAGATGGATAACGCATGCATTGCATGTGTTGAGTTATTTGAAGAAAATAATGTCAACATTGAACATGAAACAAAGGTAAATCATTTGATTGACTAATTCGATCCACAAAATATAGCTCTTCTACAGGTAAGAACATTGATAAACATAACTTTAATCTTTAATAGTTATCCCACAAGGACGCGGTGTATCAGTGTAAGATCGCCCCGATGGCCGGTGGCCAGAGGGTGACCTAACACTGACACACCAAGTCCGAGTGGGACAACTATTTTACATCCCAGCTGTTTAAGATTAGACGAAAAAACCATTTCAATTCATAAAATCTAGTTTAGAACGCCATATAACCATTATAATATACTTTATATATTACTTTATGATGTATACCCTTTATGACCCCCGAACTTGATGAGTAGATATCAAACAATGTCAACTCGCCCCACTTGCCAATCGGCCCATACTATATCGCCACTTTATAAAAAAAACGCACCACTCTTGTTTACCGACTCGCCCCACTTTTGAAAAAGTGTAAAATCAAATTGACCAATCAGTCTGACAACTCACTTCTTAACGAAAAAGGTTTAAACCCCACTGCATAAAGGTCTGCCAATTCGCCCAACTTTAAAAATATCTTGCTTCCTTTAAGTATGTTATATTACAGTTAGTTCGTATCCAGTCGTCCAGGCGTAGTGGTATGTGTCGGGGCTTGATATGGTAAAGGTCTTGAGTTCGAATCTCAGCATATACACTGGATTTTTTCTACGTGAATTTCGATAGATAGTCTTTTCCGTATAATTAATTATAAGTTTTATAGTGGATTTGACATTCCCGCCAAAATGTTACAGAACAAAGGAAAGCATGCATAACACAGAAACTCAAACTGGGGTGATCTGGTATGAGTGATCCGGCTCAGATCACCCCTGTTAGAACAAAGGAGATGGAATGTAAATAATATGAAACTAGACAGACCTTGAAAAACCCAAATGCACAAGTTCGTTTCTATTTGTATATTTATTCATGTTTATATCGCTTATATAACCATCAAGAATTCTCCGGAAGGTCAACTCGATATTTATTTAGATGGCGTCTAGACTAAAATACACATGGAACGAAGAGACATATTCTCGAGCCAATGGCCTATACATTGTTTATTTTATACATTTTTAGATGTGGAGAAATGTTTAACATTGTTATGAATGAAATATGAGAATTTGAGTCAAATCGATGAACATGATTTTTCAGCCAGTGCCCCTTTAAAGAATCAAAACGGTAATATCAATGGAACAGGAATAGATGTTTTTTCTGAACAACCGGCACTGACGGGGCAAAACTTGACAGTGAAAATGTAAAAACAACAAGTTGTAATTCTGATGCGTCCGAACAGCTTTTCTGGATTTACCTTCATCAGGAACGCTCAAAGCTGAATATTTGAAAGTCAAGGATGTATAAGTACCACAAATGTTACAGAGCTATCAACCAATAGGACAAAAAATTTTTGCCAAATCAATATCGTTTAGATATAGTGCTGATCAAATCAACAGAAAAAAAATGAAAAAAATAAATTATAATGTGTGTTTAGCATTACCACCACTAATCAATTAGATGGACGCGCTAACCATTTCGGCCTCAACAAAAAACTGTTTGAATGAATAGCTATAACCTATCATCAGAACCTGTGTTTATCAATGATCTCCGTTAAATCAGTTATTCATCTTAACAATATAGTTTTTTTTTCAAAATTTATACATTCTATTGTCATATTTATATACAGATATATGACGGAAATTCGCATAAGACCAGATACAGACCCACAAATATACATCTTAACTGATTAACGAGATTTCTACATCAAAAGACTACTTTTTTCTCACATACAGAGATCTGATAACAGCATAAATCTGAACGAAGTTTACACAATTTTGATTCAAGTGCTTTACTTGAATGAATGCATCACAGGTTATATTATTTACAATTTGTGACTATGAAATAGACGAAAGGCAACAACGTATCGATCAAGAACGGTTTGAAATTTAGAAGTAATGGATAGCTAAATTATATGAAAGAGTAAATATACGTGGCGTCCTGGAACTCATGGAACCCGAATTTATTAACATGATCTACATGAATAAATCTTGTGAAATGTAAATTTTACTGTTATTCCACAGTACCTTGTAAAAGAGGACATTGATATAAAAACACAACACCATCAATCACTCCAGTCTAATTTATAGAATATGTCTCTTTGTAGAGTATAGAAGGTGTCAAAAAAAAATTATTCTTGGCAATTGTTGAAATAAATCAATAGACGATAAGAGGTACATATGAGTTTAGATAATGTGTTTGTTAACATCGATTCCTTTTTTAGCTCACCTGCATGCTGCCCGAAAGACCAAGTTAGGTTTTCTCATCACTTGGTGTTCGTTGTTTAAATGTTATTACAAAACGTACGGGTTTGATTTTCGAAATTTTCACCATGCCTCATTGAATGTACATTTCTGAATTGGAATGATCTCAACATTGTCTTTTTGACAGGTTTATGATCTTATATGTTAACTTTCTATATACTTTCAATATACCTTTTGTTATTTACCAAAATATCAGTCATAGCAGGGTAATGTTAGACGTGCGTCTTTCAAATTAAAGTGTATTTGATTATAATCTGTTACAAACAGTCAACCAGCACAGGTATCAATAGTAATGAAGTACTAGCTACTTAGGTAATATCTTCAGGAATAGCAGTGGTATCAATAAAACCGAAGTACTAGCTACTTAGGTAATATCTTCAGGAAATATCAGTCAACCAGCAGAGGTATCAATAGTACCGAAATACTAGCTACTTAGGTAATATCTGCAGGGAATATCAGTCAACCAGTAGAGGTACCAAATGTTCCAGAGAAATAAACATACATAACATATTTCACATATGTGGAGCAGGATCTGCTTACCCTTCCGGAGCACCTGATATCACACCTATATTTTTTTTCTTTAGTTTTCTATGTTTTGTCAGGTTTACTATTGTTTGTTTGTCTGTTTGGGTTTTTTTTTCATTTTTAGCCATGGCGTTGTCAGTTTATTTTTTAGTTAGACTGTCCCTCTGGTATCTTTCGTCCTTTTTTTCAATTATCTGGTTTATCAAAATGATGCATTATAGATGAAAAGAACAGGATCAAGGAAATACTATACGCTAATCAATTACCAAATTACGTACCGACACATTAAAATTACAATGTATTACTTTGATACATAAATGAGCTGATAAAGTTATAATGGATAGTTAGACTGAAGGATAAACAGATAGAAGAACAGAAAAATTTGTTCTGTGTGTTAATTCATTTATATTGTATGTTGTTTTGTTGTTTTAGTTTTTTTTTTTTTTTTTTCATGGTGTGATGTTATCAGAAGTACAATGTTTCAATTGCATTTCTTCTGTCTACAATAACCTGAATTAGCTATATAGAATAGCAAGAAGGGTTACTAAGTATATACTAAAACGTATTATTTTCATTCTCTCTAGAAGACAATGCAATACTTATCAAAGGTACCATGATTATAATTTAGTACGCCAGACGTGCGTTTCGTCTACATAAGACTCATCAGTGACGCTCATAGGCACCTGTTTCGGAAGAAAAAAAAAGCGTTTTAGAAAGTTCAAGAAATATTTAAATGCAAAATTGAGTACAATTAGACATGTGATGGAATGGTATATACTCATCCCTGGGGTTCGGCAAATTAAACTTTAAATCTTGGTGTCGTATCAAAACACACAAGTAATTAATGAATTTAAATAACTTGTGTATCGATTGAATCTTGTTTGTAAACTGCATATAGTACTGATGTCAACGTATATTTGTTGCTTATAAATGATGTCCGTAAAGAACCACATCCTCTACCCTCCCTTATAAATTATAGCTACATGTCCTTGGTATTTCTTGTGTTTTTGTTTTCCAAAATAATAGCGACGGACTTTCTAACATAAAGGGAGATTAAATCAAGGTCGGCACTTCTGAACGGATTTGGAATAATGGGAAACCGTCTAATTATTAGTTTTGACAAACGTCCGGCTTACAGTCAGTCGATGGGCTGGTTATCGTGCAGGCTTAAAACTTTGAGAAATAAAGTGTCCTCGTAGTTTTTAACCTAAAAGCTTTCAAATTTGACCATGCATATATTGATATAAGATATTTTTTGCAGATTTTTTGGAGGTTGAAACTTCTTCAATACTCATTACACTCTGAAAAGTAAGATCACAAAAATATTGAACTTAGAGGAAAATCAATTCAGAAAGTCCATAATCACATGACAAAATCAAATAACAAAACGTATCAAAAGCGAATGGACAAGAACTGTTATATTCCTGACTTGGTACAGGCATTTTCAAATGTAGAAAATGGTGGATTAAACCTGGTTTTATAGCGCTAACCCTCTCACTTTGATGACAGTTTCATCAAATTTCGTTATATTTACATTGATGCGTAAACACAATAAATAAAATAGTCAAAATATTGGTACATCAGTCATCATCGTATAACAATTTCAAAAGGAACAATTAAACAGAACACAAAAACATCTACAAACACATTCATTGATTTGAGTGTCTGACGTCAGAATTTTTTTTAATAAGTCACATAAATTTGTCGTTCAATGTGCATGCAAACAATTTTAAAATTTACATAATTAGGCAATGTTAGCATATAGGGTTAAATAATCAAAAGTATGTAAGAATAAATATCAGAAATAGACCGAGATTGAAAATAGTCCAAAAGTTATATATAGAATTTATTAGAATCCACAAATAGTTAATTCCACTTTCAGTCATCATCGAATAACAATTTTAAAAGGAACAATTCAACAGAAAACAAAAACATCTATCTACAAACACATTCATTGATTTGAGTGTCTGACGTCAGAAAATTTTATACGTCACATACATTTGTCGTTCAATGTGTATACAATCAATTATAAAATTTACATAGGCAACGTAAGCATATAGGGTTAAAAAATCAAAAGTATGTAAGAATAAATTTCAGAAATAGACCGAGATTGAAAATAGTCCAAAAGTTATATATAGAATTTATAAGAATCCACAAATAGTTAATTCCACTACGCAAATGAATGATTTTGACGTTTATGGTTCAACGTATTTTGTAATTCATAATAGAAATATATCATAATGACATAAACTAGAACAATATCATACTGACGGGATCTTTTGACGTACAGAGTCACATTATATGAACCAAATAAAGACAAAAAGTCGCATATACAAAGCACGACACCAAAAATTGAAAGACAATACAAACACATTGGCGAGATGTACAAGTACCGAGCCACGTCAAACGGATATCACATAAAACCATTCAACAGTAAAAGTAATATTAATAATAGAACAAAGACAAATGAAAGAACTATAAAATCCGTTGTTAAGATGATAAACAACATCAGTACGCAGAGTCCATACATCAAGACCATCGTGTATTATTTGTGAAGTTGATACGGAATATTTATCAACAAGGTCTTAGTACCTTCCTACGAACTTTTAGAAAAAGGACGAGACGTTCTTTGACATACCCCTGGTTCATTAACTTTCTACTCAGACACTGATGACGTTTTACAAAGTCTGAGTAGGAGCTGTAAGCTCTTGAATATCGAATAAGTTGGGAAATATATATCCCATATGCAGGTGAAATTTGTATATTGCTCCTTAGGTGGGGGAAATTTATAATTTCAAAATTAAAGTCGTCTCGTTTGTCATAGATTCGGGTACTGAGATGACTGTGTAAGTCAAATTCGAGATATAAGTCTAAAAATGAGGCGGAGAAAGCCGTGTCTGTTGTTTCTTTAATCTCTAGTTCTGGGGGATATATTAATGGAACCCAATCAGAAAAGTTCGGATTGTTTATGGAAAGAACATCATCAATATATCTGAAAGTGAAATTAAATAATATGGCTTCTTTGGTCCTCTTGTTTTTGACAAGTGTCTGGAGGAACTCCGATTCATAAGAAAATAAGAAGAGGTCGTCAAGAAGAGGCGTACAGTTTGTTCCCATAGGAATGCCGACAATTTGTTGGAAAAGTCTACCTCCAAACTCAACAAATATGTTGTCGATAAGAAACTACAGCATACTGACCACTTGTTCTTCTGTGTAGCATGTTTTACCTTTTTGTTTGTCATTATTAACGAAATATGCCTTATGAAATCCCAAAGTAATAGATTTGTAGCGTATGCTAGCATTTTTATGTTGAAAGGCATTGTGGATTATTTCTTTAAGGCGATTTTTCAATTTCACATGGGAAATGGTGGTATACAGGGTTGAAAAATCGAAAGTTTTGATAGAACTAATTTCAGAAAAAGACCGAGATTTAAAATTGTCTAGAAGTTCTTTAGAATTTTTAAGAATCCACATATGGTTAATACCATTACGCGAGTAAACAGTTTCACAGTATTTCTGAAGACCCTCTTTCACTGCGGACAGAATTTAAGTCAATCTAATGGACAATTCTTTAGTGGAACCAAAAGGATCTGTAGTATAAAAATATGTTTAAACCATACTCAGAAATATAAGTATCAACAATGTTATTTTCCCATTTCACTACTTCTGTTATGGTACACAAGAAAAAAAGAAAAAAGAATATCAATTGTTTCTCCTTTACCATCCATAGCTGTCATAAAAATGGGGCTGTTTTAAAGAACAATTATGTCCGATGTGTTAACTTGAAACATGTTGCATTGTAATTTCAGACGAAATCGAGTTCACTTTTGCAAAGAATATCGATGATTCCCGTTTTTTACTAGTTTCATTGACGCGTTTTCTTGTGTTTGTGTTTTGTTGTCCGAGGTTATGCTTTTGTATTCTAATTTTATTCTTGTCTAAAAAGTCCAAGAATACATTTTGTTGTAAAGTTTTTTTTTTGCCTTTAACCCCATGATAAGTTCGAGGTTAATTATAAAAGAGGGGCGAAGGATACCAAAGGGACAGTCAAACTCTTCGATTGAAAATAAACTGACAACGCCATGGCTTAAAAAAGAAAAAAAAAACCAGACAAATAATAGTACACATGAAACAACATAGAAAACTAAAGACCGAGCAACACGAACCCCACCAAAAACTTGGGTTACCTCAGGTGCTCCGGAAGGGTTAGCAGATCTTGCTCCACATGTGGCACCCGTCGAATTGCTCATGTTATGACAAACCCGGTAAATAGTCTAATTCGGTAGGTCACAATCATGAAATCATCAAAGATACCAGTTTTAAAACTTTGTACCCCAGACGCGCAAAATCCATACTTGCATTACATTCAATCATTAGATTACAATCAATGCACATCCCCTACCCCTGTTCAACCACAAAAACGCACATCTTTCCTGTCTTCTAATCACCATCTATGATATCTCAAAATGATTAACACGTTTGATGTTACAGCTAAAGGACGTTATAAATTTTAAAACAAATTGAACTAATGCGTGAGGAGGATAAATTATCAGCATCACGCTTGTGATAAACATTTCACCGACTTAAGGTAGTACAATACAAAGTTTTTTTTTATTTCTAATCTCCAACCTTTAAAATGCTGTTACTTTCTTATTACTGCATATAAATTAATAAAAGAGGCCTATAAATAGCAGCACATGACATACAGATCTATGAGAGTGTGGATTAATCAGTACAGCGATTAATTCAATTACACAAATAAAATTATAGATTGCATAACAATGTAATTTTAACACACTATTTAGTATGTAAATTTAAGAATGTTTAAAAGATTTACAAAATGATGAAAATAACCGCAATATTTCGCTAGACCAACTAGCTTTATCAAGTGTGCATCTATCCAGGTGAAATCGGATGTGGATGATAAGAAACTTTTGAAGCTTAATGCATATGTTGCATTTAAGTTAAGCTGCCTTGAAAATAAGAAAATTTTGCATATCAATGTATATATTGCACTTGGATTTTGCTGCCTTGAAAATACATAATTGGTATTTGAAGTTAGCAACGTCCATTGGCCAATATTACGGGATGAAAAGGACGATGCTTTGTATTAAATTATTCTTTATCTTTCCTGTATCTTTTCTCGTCTTTTTCGTTAAGACCATCAGGTTCTATAGTGTGGAGTTGATGGATCCAAAAGTTTTCTCTTCTCTTTCTCGCCGTGGTGTCCCACTCGGTGTTGAATTCTATGATTTGGAAAGTAAAATTATCAAAAGGATGTTTCGTTGAACGAAGATGTCTTGTGAGAGGACAGTTTTTGTTGGTTTTGTACGATGAACGATGGTTATTGAGCCGAATATTAAATTTATCCATTGTTTCTCACACATACCGAATGCCACAAGTGTCACATGTTAATATATAAATTGAGTTTGGAACTAGAGTAGATGGTATAATTTTGTTTAGAAACGGAGCTGACGAAAGAACTGCTTGTATTGTGGTTATAGGTGGGCTTTTGTTATAACATTAATAGACAACTGCCGAAAAATAACGATTCACCCATTAATAACCGATGACATCGTGTCATGTTTGGGTTACTATAGTGTGTTGCATTTCTGTCCTGAAGTCATTATAAATGCAAAAAAAAGTTATGAAAATAATGAGGTTATTATGGTAAGTATGATTTATTTCAATGTTTTAAACAAATCTAGTAGAAAGTAATCAATATAAAATTTAAAAAAAAAGCAAATGACGTAGCACCTTTCTGAAAGCACAAATAAAGAGGCTGTATTATGAGTGTTAATGAGACAATTTTTCATCCAATTAACAATGTGTAACAAGGAAACAATTATTAGTTAAAATACGGCCTTCAAAAGTTTGTTTTATTTCTATGACTTATGACGTCGTGTTCAAAATCTGGAAAAAAATCACTATAGGTTAACTTGAATTGCAGTTGATACCTTAGACCCATAATGCATGAACGTTATATTTGGATTAAAGATAAATAGCAAATGTAGTCCTGAAGCGGTCTTCTGGTTTGATAAAACCATCGAGACTGGCAATCCACTAGCTGTTGAAATTATCAAGGTCTTGTAAAACACTTGATAACTTCTGTGCAATGGAAGTAAATAAACTCATCATAGATACCAGGACTAAATTTTGTATATACGCCAGACGCGCGTTTCGTTCTAAAAAAGACTCATCAGTGACGCTCGAATCCAAAAAAGTTAAAAAAAAAAAAAAAAAGCCAAATAAAGTACGAAGTTGAAGAGCATTGAGGATCCAAAAAAATTTCTGAATTTATTTTCACCAGGAACATTAACAATTGAAATCTAGCAGTCCAATAAAACACTAACGTTACTAGCATAACAATAATATTGAAATACAGTTTTCCACACGTGAATTGTTTTGGTAAGTTGACATCGCTCCATTATTCAGCATTTAGTATACTAGATGTGTATAAAAAGTTACGTCTCCTTTGCTACACTACGTTTTTTTTTATCGAATTGGCGTCACCACTGTTTGGAGTTTGTAGCTCCGCATGTCTACCATTCTGAAAGTATAATAAATTTTTTTGTGGATTTTATACATTTTAATTACTTTTTTACTTATTTTATTAAGTTTTTTGTCATAAACATCAGATGCGTTTGTCTTATACTTTCTCGACTTTCAAATATTCGGCTCTGAGCGTTCCCAATGAAGGTAAAAAGCGCATCGGACGTATGCAATTATTTAACATGATTTTCATTTTCCTATAAAAGCGCCTATCAAAATGTTACAATAAATTATTGTTAAAAAATGTATTTTCTATGTTTTTCCCTTGTTATACCCACAATTCTTTTGTATTGTTTGTATATATGTAAATATTGTATTCATCTTGTTACACGTATGTATTGTGTCTGAGTGTTGAAAAGTTGAAAGTTTTTATATGAGTCTATGGTAGTATTAACCAAAATACCGAGCTTCTAGGTAAAATAAAGAAAAGGGAATGCTATAATATCTGATAAAATAAAATGTTAGACTGTATTTTACAATTAAACGAAAGTAAAAACAAAATATATTTCACCTGACCTGATACAGAAGAGGCGCGAAAGATACCAGGGGGACATTCAAACTCATAGATCGGAAATGAACCTAACAAGACGCAAGTGATGTTTGTGTAGTTGATAGTACAAATATTATATTGAAAACAATAATGGTATACTAGTAAATTTTAGTAAAGTATCAGCACAAAAGTAACACAGGAAATACACAATTCAAATAACTTCGAGCGTCTAACCCGCACCTCTTGTCCAGCCTACAGAAGGAAAGCTTTAATCCAAAATCACAAAATGTGGATGTGCAAATACCGAGAAACGCCAAGAGTCATACCATAGAAAGGAACATAAGAGTTCACTCACATATGAAGGAAAAATTGTAAAGTAAGTAATATGATGTATATTTTCACACATAGAATCTATAACTTAAGACTATGCTGTGAAATACTAACATAAACTGAAGGTTTATCTTATAAGTTTTGGTTATTTTTAATAACATTTTTTTAGAATAATTACGAGACATTCTTCGACAAAATCCTCACTCAATTAACTCAGTCTGAGTAGTTTTTGTTGGTTTGGTTCGTATTGCTCATTCTCCCATTTTCTATGATGTGCTTTGTGTTCTTATGTTTGCGTTTTTGTCATTTGTTGCAAAGGCATTTTCAGTCTTATTTCGATAAATCAGTTTGCATATTCCTTTGATATTTTTGGTATCTCTTTCGTCATACATCTATGTACTGCGATGACTGCTGTAGTCAATTTCCAGGTGTAAGTCTAGAAATCATTCTTTATGTTGTAAATTGAAGAATCAAGCATTAGAACAGTCGGGAAAAACTCATATACAATAATTTCCTAAAGAGGTAAAATGTCTAGAGAAAGTGGATTTTATACTTTTTCGTTTTCACATTTTTTCTGCCGTTGTGAATCAATCATGTATGGTTATTTATTGGTTAGTTTCAAATGAATAAATAAAAAAAAAACGTCTTTCCAAAAGAGTAATTCAGCATCCATTGATTTCTTTGCTTACATTATACGCTTTTATTCAAAAGTAACAAAGTCACCTTATGATAAGTTTATAACTAAACATATTTGTACTATACAAATACTTAATGTCACTGCACCCATGGCGAAGAAACAATGCATGAATATAAATTTTATTTACACGTTATCGTTTCTTATGATGTAATACTAAAATGAACCTGATGTTTATTTTTTTGAACTTATAAGGTGTAACATTTTTTACTTAAAAGTCTGTCAAAACAATAAATTAACAGGTTGGTCAAATCAAAGAACTATGCGGAAAACAATGATTGCATTTATTAGTTAAATTATTATAACAATACAATCCTTCGCGACCTACACATATAATACCACATATGGTGGCGTTTATATATTGGCTTCGAGGGTACTCATCTGTAAGTTAACACTTCGTGCCATGGATGAAATTATGTAAATAACAAGAAAATAAAAATAAAACCTGAGAAAAGCGCTATGGGCAACAAAAGTATTTTTACCCTCATTTAATAGCCTTAGGTCGATACCACTGCTTGTAGACCGTTATTCCCCGAGAGTATCATCAATATACTGACGTGATTCATAGCATATTTTTTTTAAAATTCCCCATTGATGAATTAGAAAATCACTAAGGAACTAAGGATCAAACTCCTCCAGGTAAATTGTGCTTATCTGAATTATAATATTCTCGTTATTTAAAAAAAGAGACAATGTGGTTGAGTGCCAATGAGACAACACTCTCATTTTTTTAACCATCATATGTCAAAGTACAGTCTTCAGGACGGAGCCTTATTCACACCAAACAGAACGCAATAAAGGGCCTTATTAAATCAATGCAATAGAATTTGATGCGACTGTCATACAAGTGAGCGGTTAGCTAGCTTTGAAACTAAGTTTAATCCACCATTTTCCACATAAGAAAATACCTGTACCAAATTAGGAATATGACAGATATTATCGATTCGTTTGATGTTTTTGAACTTTTTATTTTGTATTCTTGTCTTTCACTTTGCAAATGTGTTCCGTCTATATGCCTTTTTGTGTTTCTTTGTTACACATTTGTTTGTATTAAAGTGTTTAAAATTGTTCCCTTTGAATTGTACTCGGAGCTTAGGATTTTTGTGAGTATTTTTTATTAATCTAGATTTAAATAATATCAGTTTGTGATAAGGTAATATATGACCGTATGCTTGAAACCAATAACCAAAATACAGTTTTAATCTCTGTCATACAGAAGAACTATGACAAACAAGCAATATGTTATCAATTTAATACATTGTCAAGTTCATTTTTACATTTTCATGATATTAATGGTTATGATAAATGATGTCACGTACACATATATTTATTCACGTATCTGCAACTTTAAAATTATTTCTTATTGAGAATGTATTGAGACCTGTTAAAGTAACAATCATATTTTAATCATGTTTATTGTGTCTTATTTTCATAACAATCGCTACTGAGAACATTACAGGTCTTGCGTAAATAAATATCATTTCATCCGATAATTTGTGTATAAATATTTCTTTTTCATAAACTGAACTAAACTTTAAAAAATCAGTTATTTTTATGGACAAAGATATAAAATTTAATTAAAAAACATCAGTATAAAGAAGATGTGGTATGAGAGCCATTCAGATAACTCTGCATCCAAGTCGCAATGTATAAAAAGTACACAATTATTAGTCAAAGTACGGCTTTCAACACGGAGCCTTGAATTAAACAAAACAGCAAGCTATAAGGGGCCCCAAAATGACAGATTTGTTTCAGGAAAATTGCTTTAATTTCTAAACATGTCGATCAGATGTTTGGTAAATGATCTTGAACAGTTTGTGTGCTCTTGAAGTTTCCCATGCTCAACTGACCCCAATTCCTTTGTAGAGTCCTCTTCATATGTCCTCATTTTATTCTTATCGCTTTTCCTAAGAAACCGTAAAGTTGTACCATCTTAGCTTAGTTATTACCCTTTTTTGTTTCATATAAACGGTCAATTGGTGAAAATTTAAAAACTATTAGCCAGAGATTCCTAGTCTTTTGATGTTATTTCATTTTCTAGATAAAGACACGTGTTAACATTTGACGATAAACATTTAAAATGGAACAATTTCGTTTAATTATCGAAATAACAAAGAAGCCAAGAAATTAAATTTTGTTGAAATTTAATATGAGTTCTGGATCAAAACCAAATATAGTTTTAAAAAAATGATCTCAGGCTTCGACAAAAAATACATCTTAGAAAAAAAGATTTTATGTATATCCCAAATTTAATGTTCTTGTCGACACTTGTAATTCCGGTTATGAAAATGTACGGAAAGTGGCATAATTCCAAGTATTTGGTGAAAACTTGAACTGGATGCTAACTGTAACGTAAACTTTGAAAACAAGTTTGTAACTTAAGACATATATTTAGGTATTTAAAATGAAAATGATACTTGATAAAGTTCGTGTCCTCGAGGCGCTTTTTTTTATTTACCTTCATTATAAATACATATAAACAGTTTGAGTTTTTTATATGATTTAATGGGATGGACAAAGGAAAGCAATCGTGCTTCTATTTCAAAAAAGGAAAAAAAAGTTGAAAGTGTAATGGTTACTTTTTCTAGGAGTTTTCTGCCCTTAAATATTAAAAGCAGACTCTTTGGTAGTATTAATTGTTACATACATATGAAACCACAGGGGTCTTTTGATTTAAATTTTCCTGGTTTCTGACCTTTGAATTGAAGCCAATGTCTAAGGTAGATTTGACGTGTTAGATTTCAATCCTTTGGCTTCGTTTGATATTGTTTTTATCTTGAAATTTTCAGATAAAGACAAAATGAATAAAAAATAACATTTTTGTGGCATTTCGACAAAGATGACATACATTTTGTTTAAACGAATCCGATTTCATGAAGATGATTTATTGCCCTTGGGATACATTAAGCAATAACTAGTAATAATTTTTTACTGGTGTATATATATCTGACAAATCCTTTGAGTCTTTTACCTTAAGCCAAGAGACATATGACCTTAAACTTGTCCACCGGTAGTTATAATTTGTATAATGGTAGTAGCAACGTTGCATCTGTTTAATGCAATTGATCATAGAACCATCTTGTTTTTGAATTAGCATACATTTATTAATAATATGACATTAACAGCGACGTCGTGTAAACCGAAAAAAAAAATGTATTGATTTATTTTCAAGCAAAAGTTACAAAGTATATTGTTTAGCCAATGCATTATAAGCTTTTGTACAAAACACGAATTAAATTCTTAAAACTGAATAGAATTGAGAAAGGAAATGGGGAATGTGTCAAAGCGACAACAACCCGACCATAGAGCAGACAACAACCGAATGCAATGTTGCAAATCACCTCCTTTATTTCTGTTAAAAATCAATAGAAACCATAGATTTTAAGAATCATTTATAAAATCACTTTTTATTTGTCTTCAGAAGTATCTGGTTTAAACAGAAGTTGCTTATTTATGAAATATTTTTGATATTTTGTAAGAATAACTTAAGGTACATTCAATATAAAATAATTCTTTATAATTCTGTGATATTCCATAGTAAAACCGGTGCGTTATTGTTACATACGATACGAGTAAATGGAAAATAATATGTTTGAAATTCAAAACTTTTCAATCTGATCAGGATTAAGATGGGTTTTTCTTTTTAACTTAGGCAACATTTTCATCCAAAGGTTTTTAACTATATTTTTTTACAAAATTAATTGTTTGCATATATTTTTCAATATTGTTTCCGTTTTTATGATTGATGATTTATGAATATAATTTTGAATTAGTACGTTTGAAGACTTCTAATTGTTATTATTTTTGGGGGTCAACTATAAAGTTGCACAACTTTGGCTAGAATACAATCACGTTGTTTTTCTATTAGTATGAAAGACATTATATACGTACACATGTGGTTTGAAGATGTTGTTTTAAATGCCTACACATACATTTATTTGATATTGTCTGTTTACATGCATATTTAATTTCCGGGCATGCTCGGAGTCGAGTGCTTCATGATGTAAATGTGAATCAGATTAATCATATAAAACATGATGTAAAACAAAAGAAGCTTACTACTAAGTTTTTGATCACTTTTAAAAATAATATTGAATAGGTTTGATATCTGGTACTTACCTCGAGGGAAATTGAAATATATTACCAAATCAAGCGGTACGTATGTTTATACATGTATATCAGGGAATTATGGATACATCCTATTTTTAAGTATTATTAGTCTTGTGTGTTTTTTCTAATACAATATATTAGAAAAAGAATTTTGTATAAAGTATAATAATATTCATAATAAAATTCATTTTCCCCCCTTGTTTTTCATTTATTTTTAAATTAAAGATTTTTTATTGTAAATTCTTTTATAAAACAAAATTTAGTTAAGCAAAAAAAGGAGAGTTTTTATTTTACATAGTGACGTTTATCCCTCCTTTCTATAATGGAATATTAATTGCTAGAAAAGAAGTGTAGTAAAACTTATTTGATAAATATGAAATTATGTTCATATACCTTTTCCAGTTCACTATCTAATTTTCTTTATGTGGTAAGCATGTACAATTCGATCTAAATAAGTATAAGATACTTCTTTCGAAAAATACTTTTCCAAAAATTAACTATTTTTTGTTCATGTTTTGTACACTCCAGTGTATAGACTGTTCACTATGTATCAATAAACTATATATTTCACTCTAATAACGTACAATGATGAGAAGTTAAATAATGAAAAAATAACTAATGTTCAAATTAATAAATTAATAAATACTACTGGTCGTTATTTTTCAGACAAAGATGTCGTACTTTTGTCGATTCATGAAAAAACTACATGCAAAAGAAATTAAAAAAGACGAAAATGGAAAGGCTAAACAGTTTCAACTTTTTAGCATCAGACGACCGTACATGCGGGCTTTCCATACTTCGTGGTTTTGTTTTTTTCTAGCCTTTACATCATGGTTTGGTATACAGCCACTTATACCAACAATTATGAAGGAATTAAAACTTTCCAAAACAGATGTTGCGAACTCCGGTATAGCAAGCGTAGCTGCTACTATTGGGTTACGAATCATTGTTGGACCTCTTTGTGATAGATTTGGACCAAGAAAAATAATGTCTGCTTTACTATTAACAGGGTCAATTCCCATGGCTCTTGCAGGGCTTATAAAAAATGGGACAGGACTTATTGTTTTGCGTCTTTTTATTGGTGTTTTGGGAGGGGCCTTTGTCCCATGTCAGTTTTGGACCAGCATAATGTTTAACTCAAAAATTGTTGGCACTGCCAACGCTCTTGTTGGTGGATGGGGAAATCTTGGTGGAGGATTTACTTTCTTGTTTATGCCGGCGATATTTCAATTGGTCAAGTTTGCAGGAGCAGATGAATTTCTTGCCTGGAAAATAGCAGTTATAATACCTGCTCTAATCTGTTGCATTGCAGGTAAGACTAGATGAAATGCTTAAATTTGATTAATTCTTAACTCTATTTATGTTTCAATATACAGTAATTTTCGATTGACAAATTCACTTCTAACACAATACAGGACATATTATAATGGCAAAAGGAAATTGAACTATTTAGAATAGATAAGGGCATTGGAAATAAATATGTCTTACTTTTTTAAATCTATTTAAATAAGTTGTCAGGTTTCATGCTGCTTATGTATAAGGCATCATGTATGATTCAATAAGTATTATGTTTAAACCTTTCTTTTATTTTGATAAAGATATGTGAGGACGAAAGTTAATTGACGAACATTAAAACAAATTTGCGATTTTGCGTTCTTTGTCAGTGTTAGTTATCAGAATGATATTCGTCGGACAAAGCGGCATAATCAGATCATGTTTGTTTAAAACTTATACTTTACTTCTGATCGTTGTTTCTTTGTACATGTAACATATTCCCAACTACAAAAAGCTGAAACACAAATGGAAAATTCGCCGTTTCAGAATCTAATGCATCCTGGGTAATATTTTCAAAAGTGTACATCAAAACGTCCTTATTGGTTAAAAATGTCATAAACAATGCAAAATTTAACCAATGACGCGGCGTTATTTTCATTTTGGGGTACGAACAATGAAATTACCCATGATTCTTTAGATTCTGAAATGGCCAATTAGACACCTTTATGATATTTACAATTTGGCAGAAGAACATTATGGATGGCCATAATGTAAATTTCATAGAGATTGATATTGAGTACATGTTACACCATCTTGCTATTTCGTTTTTAACTTTTGAAAATTTCGTTGAAATTTCTTACTGATATATTTTTTTTATATAGAATAAAACGTTTTTTTTTAATTTTCATTACGCATTGCCGCCTTTTTTTAACGTCAACATAGCAAGTTCAGAATAAGACATGACAGATTGATGTCATAATTAAATGTTGACAATAGAAAAACTTAAATTAAACGCCACTTTAAATGAAAAAGATGCAAAAGATACTATAGGGACATACAAACTCATAAGTACAAAATAAACTGACAACACCATAAATAAATACGCAACCAATATTCTAATTTACATAAGTGTCCTCACAAACAATGTTATGATTCAGGGTCTTTACAGAGCTCAACAACGTTTTTTTAATTTTAAAAAAACCACCAATTTTAACAGCAATCAAAGTCGGACATCACAGTTTTTTCGAAACTACCTATTCAAAAAAGGAAAATCACACAAATTTATACAAGAACACCGAACGTTAATCAGATATGGATACTACAAAATTCCATATATCTTTCAGAGTACACACAACCCATGACTTTTCAACTTGCAATAGTATAAAAATCTGACTTTTTCACATTTGACACGAGTATTCACCATTCTAATTTAAAAAAAAAAATCAAAAATAGAACGGCCAATGTGGATACAAGTATTTTGTCTTAGCGATGGTAAATCCCTCTGATTCATACAAATCATTTTCTTAAATTGATATAGTCAAGCTGATTATTTCTTGTTTAACGAAGGATGTTCTTATCCCAGGAATAGATTACCTTAGCCGTATTTGGCACAACATTTTGGAATTTCGGGTCCTCAATGCACATAAACTTTTACTTGTTTGACTTTATAACTATCTTGATCTGAGCGTCACCGATGAGTCTTATGTAGACGAAACGTGCGTCTAGCGTACCTTTGATAACTAATAACACTGTATTTGGTGCGTTTGTTAACAGGATTTTTTTGATAGAGAGTTGCTGCTCACAAGGAAGCATTTACACCAAGAGTTCCAAGTGCCGAAGTTGACGTCAGTCCTTCTTAAATTCTGTGAACTTTATCACGATTTTGTTGACCGTTATGGAATATCGGCTTCACATATAACGAATGATGTGTGACAATTGTCGTAGCTACAATCCCTATTCTTCTTCCGAATTTGACCTGCCGAGTTTGAATTATCAAGGAGTTTGTACTGGTATAAGCAGCACGATTAGTACCAGTTGAAGCAGGATATGCTTACCATTGCACACTTCCATAGGGGTTGGCTGGAGTTCTTTTGTTTCTATGATTTATTTTGTGAACTGTTCTTTGACTTTTTTCTTAATATTTTGCCTGCCTACTAGTTTGCATCTTCCTTTGATATACTGTGCCTCTTTTCTCAAAGTATAAATGAAGTGAAAATTTCAAAGAAATGTTCCTTAAGTAGAAAGAATGAGAGAAAATAAATAAACTTCCGGTGGTGAAAAGTACACATTTTTAATGTATATATTGGCTAAGAATTAGAGCAAAATGGAGGTCAAGTTCAATAATAACGATTTTGATTTTTACCGTTCAGGAGTTATGGTTCTTGAAAGATTGAAAAATGGAGTTTCCAGTTGTGTCCGTGCATTTTCGCATGAATTGTTCTACCAAAGCTTCCCAAATTTTAATATGTTGTAACTGATGACAAAATAGAGGTCAGGTTAAATAATGACGATTTTGACTTTTACCGTTCAGGAGTTATGGTTCTTGAAAGATTGAAAAATGGTGTTTCCAGTCTTGTCCGTGCATTTTTGCATGAACCATTCAACCAAAGCTTTTGAAATTTTTATATGTTGATACTGATGACAAATTGGAGGTCAAATTTGATATTGACGATTTTCACTTTCACCATTCATCAGTAATGGTTCTTGTGATATTGCCAGGACACAAATAAATATTAATAAATCCGGTTTGCTGTCGTTGTGACAGCCTCTTGTTAATGTATAAATTGGCTAAGAATTAGAGCATTAATATCTGTCTTAAAGATTTATGACATTTTGTCTGTAAACATATGAATATTTTAATATGTAGGTGAGACTAACGATTAACATATTTGACACTTACATTGTTTTATAAAATATGTATTTTATTTTACAATGGTGTTGATTAATTATTATCACTGCTGGGTTATTCATACCTAGTGATCATCTGCTAACAACGCCAAAACAATATAATGACAAGTAATCTTCACGTCATTATAATTAGAATTCCGATCATCAAGAATCTCATGATCAGACCAAACGAACCACCCAATGGTGCATTTTATTAAACAAATATACAAACCTAGTGACGGAAATATATAGAATTGTATGGTAAGTGTCTTCATTAAGAGGAATGTATTCGACCTCGGATTTAATTCCCTACTAAATAAGCCTTTAATATGCTTCTGTTTTCTGTGCGTAGTCACCAAAGTTGCAAGACACTAATTCATCACGAAAATTAGCTATAATAATCTTTCTAGAAGCCACAGTTATACTTGAAATATGTTTATTTCCTCATACTCTGTTTCAGGTGTTACAATTTTGTTTACCTCGGATGACTGCCCACAAGGTCCATGGAGAAAACGGATTTTGCCCGAAAGAACAAATCTAGATACTGCTGTAATTGGAGAAGGTAAAAATAAAAGGCATGGTGCCTTTGATCATTTTGTTTGCCTCTTTATTTTTATCATCTTGATAATGGGCCAATGGAATTATTTCCTCCATGTAAACTAGATTTTAGTAGATCTGAAAAGGATAACACAGAAGAAGTTTTGTGAAACCAGATTGAAAAAAAACAAAAATATTGGTTAAAAAGACAAGTACCTTTACGCAGAAATATTCTTTTTCAAGAAAAATAAGACTTATAAAAATAACATGCGAAATGCTTGTCGTAACTGAAGTCCAGCATAAGGACATGTACTTCCTGATATATTACTTTATCCATCACATCAAAAAGAGTAATTGTATAAACATAAATATATTAAATCCCTAGGTCTCCTTGATGAATGGAAATAACAATTTTAAGTAATTTAGATGTAAAAGAGTGTAAACAAGTTTGAATAAGTTTAAATAATTGCCTGTACTAAGTCAGGAATATGACAGTTGTTATCCATTCGTTTGATATATACGAGCTTTTGATCTTGCACATTGGTTAGGGACTTTCTGTTTTGAATATTCTTTGGAGATCAGTATTTTTGGTTTTGTGATTTAACTATTTGATTAATTGATAGATTTGTGATTCTGACAGGATTCTCAACATATAAGTATATTATGTCCGATAATGTTCAGAATCCATGTTCGTAGATGAACTATATAATTATGTGAAAATCACAATATATAGATCACAGTGCTTGTTATAGATATTAGCCATTGAAAGTTTGGCGGGAAAATATTTTCTCTTGACTTTTCATAGCTTTATCATTGACAAGTTGAAGTTCTCAAAAATTGTGAAAAAGTAATTAAAGTTTTATAAGACTTTTACAGATGGCTTATCATTATACATGTAAAAGATTTACAAAAAGAAAAATGGGGGTCACCGGGTAGTTTTTTTCAATGCATTCAAATGGATAAAACCAGAGGATTCCGAAAATCTGACAAAAAATCTAAAACTGGACAAGCCAGCATCCTTAAATTCATTTTGTACGATTTATTTATCCACTGGGAAACAATGTTATCTGTTCGTCTTCATGTGAAAGCGAACTATAGGTTTTGATCACATCTTTTAATATCATTTAATTTTTTATCAAGCTAAAATATTTGTATGTCAATACTTATTTTTCATTAGCATGAAAATTGGTAAAGCGCCTTCATATCAAGTTCAACGTATCATGCTTTGTTTTGGTAGAAGCCCATTTTGTTTGGATATGAAATATAACTACCAACAAAATAAAATAATCATTTTGACGCCTTATTTTTAGAGGAAAGTTTACAGTCAGAAAAATCAAAGAATTACGATTTTGAATACAGACGACAGAGTAACGCATGGACAGTCAGTACCGTTTTTATTTTATGTGTACAGTATGGACTGTGCTTTGGAGTCGAAATTGCGACGAACACAGTTTTAAACTTGTATCTTCTATATAAGTTTAAGATTGAAGGATGCAATGTAACTGAAGTTGAAGTCAGCAATGAAGTCAGCAAGGGAGTCAGTAATGCAACCCAGATAAACACTTTTTCTAGAAATGACTTCCATTGCAGTGTTTTAAATCAAAATACAGCAAGTTTGATTGCATCACTGTTCGGACTCATGAATCTATTTGCCCGTGCTTTAGGCGGGAGTTTATCAGATGCCTTATTCAAAACACTGAAACTTCCCGGACGTCTTATAGCCCACCAATTATGTTTAGCGGGAGAAGGAGTAATGCTTATAATTTTCAGCCAGATGACATCAATTCCGTCGGCAATTGCCACATTATCCATTTGTAGTGTGTTTGTACAAGCGTCCGAAGGAACAACATTTTCTCTTGTTCCCTATGTTAAGAAACAACGAGTAGGGGTTATTGCTGGACTCGTTGGTGCTGGGGGCAACACTGGTGCCATTATATGGAATACGATATGGGTTCAGTTAGTAGACATTAATCCAAGTATGTGGTTTTGGATACTTGGTGTTTGCGTTATTTGTGGAAGTACTCTAACCTTGTTTATACGAATAGAAAACACAACAACATGGCATTTGTTTAAAAATAAAAAAAAAGAAAAACGGGAACTGAAATAACAGATATTTATGGAATAGATTAATACAATGGTTTACATCATACACAATTTGCTTGCTTAAAATCAAGAAGACATTGTATTATTTCATATAAACTATTATGCTCAATACATATGAATTGATTTCTGTGTTTGCTTTGACTTGTATTGCAATTACATCTAGTAACCAAAGTTTTGATGTAATTTTTGTTAAACGTTGCTTTATATCATGTTATATGGAAGTTTTCGATTATATGCCTTGGAAGTATTTAGAAATAAAAGGAACCAACAATTATGTTTCATGTTACAAAATCTATGTTTTAATTACTTGTAAAATTAAAATTACAATGAAAAACGCTCTGCAGAAATTCCTGTTAACCAAATATCAGGATGGTTTCTTCGCAAAAAACTTTACAACAAAAACTGAAGACGACATTTGTGTCAAATATGAAACAATAAGACTAGGTATGATCAAACTCTTTGGAAGATAAAAGTTACAATTTAGAATGTTTTACGGAAATCATTTTACATAGTTATCCAAATACAATCATTTCAACTCTAGTATCATAGATTAACGGTATGTAAATAAAAACAGCAGTAGAATACCGTTGTTCAGTAGTCATTAATCTATTAAGAGAAATAAAATCAACATAAACCGAGGAAAACGCATCAACTATAAGAGGAAAACAACGGAATAACAGAAAGACTGAACTTCAACAAACGCCAACATACATAGAAACGTACTATTTGATAACAACTGCCATATTCCTGACTTGGTGCGGGTCATTTGAATAAAATTATTTTGAGTTAAACCTGGTTTTATTGTTTCCGAAACATCCCGCTTATATGGCAATGTTAATAAATACCTCTAAAATGACAACATTACTTGACCGCAAGAACAAGAAGTCAAGAACACTCAGGACAGAAAATATATAAATGAATAACTAGTAAATTACAACATGTAAACCACTGATAAACTACAAGAACAACTCCCTTAAAAATACGACAGTGCATTAGTTTACCACAAGCATGAAATTCTGAACAGTTGTTCAGTATATTATCTTTATTTCAAGAAACACAGCGAATTATGTAAGAAAATGAATACGGTCATATTATTAGTATTCGAGTGCTAAACACTTTCAATGTGCTTTTTACAACTTGATCTGTAAAAATACATGGGAACACTGTCAAAGGGTGGTAATTCTGATTTTTAAATACTAATTTTTATTTGACTTTAGTTTTGATCCATCTATTAATAAATAGGAAATTACTAAATCTACCAATCTGAAGATCACGGGGTTTCAGTGTCATACCGAAAGCTGCTCCCAAATAGGCAGTTCTTGATGAATTTACCCGTATAAGGCAAATAATAGGCCCGTCGTAAAAACCCAGGTTCATATTCGTGATTGTTAAATAAATTTTACTTTGCTTATATAATTTGTTTTTGCGTAAATAATTGATACCTCGTTTTATAGTTTAAACAAACAAGTGTGTTTGAGTTTCAATGTACTGTCTATAGAAATGGCAGCCTTTTTGAGGCAAAGAATGATTAAATTGATGAAGTAAAGATTCGGTGTAAATTAAGTTATACAGGGACTTCTAATAGAGTTCACACATTACCATATTTTATATCTTAATTTCTCAAATTACCACCAAGCATAGTTAAAAAACTAACAGGAAAAGTAGATCCCCAATTTGTCTTTGCTATCGTAATTGTATTTTGCTCTAGTGCTTGTTTAATATCTTTTGGTTATAATTATTTGTTATGTTTTCAAAATACCAGAAATAATGTAAAAAGTAAAATCACGAGAATCTGAATTCCAAGGAAAATAAAAAAAAAACGGAAAGTCCCTAATCAAATGGTAAAATCATAAGCTCAAACACATCAAACGAATGGATAACAACTGTCTTATTCCTGACTTGGTGTACAGTCATTTTTTATGTAGAGAATGGTGGATCGAAACTTGTTTTATAGCTAGCTAAACCTCTCAGTTGTATGACAGTCTTAAGTTCTTAAATGTTTTATGTAATTGAGAAAATGAAATGCCAAGTCGTCAAAATGTTAATAACCCTTAGCCTATCTATATACATTTTCTTCTCCGTACTAGATGTATATATTTTTTTATGAAGTCACATGGTAATTAGTTATCAAAGGTACCAGGATTATAATTTAGTACGCCAGACGCGCGTTTCGCTTTCATAAGACTCATCAGTGACGCTCATATCAAAATATTTATATAGCCAAAAGTACAAAATTGAAGAGCATTGAGGATCCAAAATTCCAAAAAATTGTGCCAAATACGGCTAAAGTAATCTATGCCTGGTAAAATTGATGATTATCTAAAATTATACTGATTTGTGCATCTACATTATAAATACTCTTTGTCATTTATGTCCGTATTTCTCAATATCACCTTGGAATCCCTTGAATATAAGTTTTATATCTTATCAAAGACAAATCGCACTTCTTATAATGATCGCTTTGCCTCTGCAGGTCAGACTTCGGATTTTGTGGTCTTTCATACAACTTTTTTTTTGTTTTCTATTTCATCATTTTAAATCTGTTTATCGTCACATTCAAAGCCATGAAGAACATTTAGAGGTTTAGCATTGTTTTTAAACCATTTGAAGTAAATTGTAAAAATTTCAAAGTGCTTTTCAACTAATTTTTTTCAATGTTTGGTTGTCTTTGGTAAATGAACTGATTGATTTTCATTAGTATGCGTGAATACGGATAAAAAAAATTAACTTTTATGTCTTCATTGACTCATTTTTGCATACCTCTGACTGAATAGAATAAAGCATAATATATTATTTTAACCTTAAAATATGTTAACCCAGTTTTTAAAATTTACATAGCTACTATGATAATGTCCTTTTGTTGTAACGATAATACTAGTTTCTTCGAAAGTTTAAGGTAGCGTCACTGGCGATGTATTTGTATCTCAGTTTAAAATACGAAGGAAAGGATTGATACTGCCTTAAATCTATCAAAGATGGAACTTTAAAAAATAAATGCTCCCATTTGCAAAATCAAACAAATTAATCAACTCTTTAGAAAATTATATCTTAATCAAAGAAAATAATGACCTCACACCGGTCATTTATAATGCCTTGAAGAATATCTCATTGAAACTTGAGATCATCCAGATTAATGCATCGAAAAAATGACCTATCGTTCGGAAATAAAATTAGTTCATAGACGCATATAAGCTGGACAATTTCACCACTGTCCCAAGTAAAGGAGATGGTTTGGTAACAAAATAGTTTCAACCTGCCCGTCCCAAGTAAGGTGTCGTTTATTTAGTGGTAGTATATACTATTTGTTTTTCTTTCAATACTTTATGCATAAATCAGGCCGTTAGCTTTCTAGTTTTCATTGTTTTACAAATTTCATTTCGGACATATTGTCGATACCACTGCTGGTGGACGTTTTGTCCCCGAGGGTATCACCAGCCCAGTAGTCAACACTACATGTATTGACATGAATTTCAATAATGTGGTCATTTGTATGAATTTCCTGTTTACAAAAATTTGAATTTTTCGAAAAACTAAGGATTTTCTTATCCCAGGCATAGATTACCTTAGCCGTATTTGGCACAACTTTTTGGAATTTTGAATCCTCAATGCTCTTCAACTTTGTACTTGTTTAGCTTTATAAATATTTTGATATGAGCGTCACTGATGAGTCTTATGTAGACAAAACGCGCGTCTGGCATACTAAATTATAATCCTGGTACCTTTGATAACTATATATTACTCACAATGCAGTATGGTATTTGCTTTGTCTTATACGCAACTATACCACATTTTTTTTTAAATCTACATACAAAATTTTGTACCAAAATTTAATTTTCGCAAACAAAGCTTTCAGAAAAGGTTACTTTTAACTAAGCATCGATTAAACAATTTGAATGTTAAGACAAAACATTTTCCTCATAAGTTATTTAGCAAAAATAAGCAGATCAAAACAACATTTTGCCATAATTAACACAAGCGTCAGCCAAAATATTTATCTGGCAAATAAAATACACCTAATGTGCAAATATCAATTTTGGTCACGCCAGTTCTTTATCCTATTTGTATGCATTTGATTTTAGGGTCAATTTAGCCATACAATATTCTCCTCATTTTATAAGAGGTAGTAACGTGCAGTTCATTTTCTGACGATTTTCGTTTTGGACTATTGTCAAAGAATGAAATCTAAATTGCTTACATTTTACGTACAATCAATACTTTACAATGCTATAGTTACTGAGAAACATTATTTTTTGTCTTTTATCAATATTAGGTGTAATATCGCCATTAAGTTCCCTCTATTAGTCTTTGTGCAAAATTTGTACTTTTCCAAAAATTGTGCAGAATTTAACTTTTTTTCAAATAAAGAACAATTAGGCCTGAATAAAGTTTTGTCCTGTCTAGTACTATAGACAAAACTTATCCTTACATTTCATTGCATCTAAGAAAATTATCATCAATGGAAGTCAATCATTCATATGTTCAACTCTTTTTTAACTTGTGTAAAAGCTTAGTAACCATGTAAATAAAGCCAAATAAAGATGAAGAGCATTGATGACCCAAATTTCCAAAAAGTTGTGCCAAATACCTGAGGTATCTAAATTTTTTATTAGAAACACCAAATAAAACAATATTGGTGCGTTGAAACACTCAAGATATATGATTACGAGCCAGTGAGTGTCTAAGTGTTTTTGTTGCACTTCAGTGTTTATGTTGTTTCGTTGTGTTCCTCTTTAAGTTGATGTGTTTCTCAAGGTTTTGGTTGGCAGCCCGGATTTTTTTTCTTTCAATCGATTTATGACATTCGCACAGCGGTATACTGATGTTGCCTTTATTTACTCCAATGAAATGTAGGATTATTTACCTACAACTTTCCAATTCAAGGGAATATTTTTTTTAATCCTTGTTCGTATGCCATCAGGTGTGACGTACTAGGATTTGTTGGTTTTACAACTCAGGAATTTCAATTGGTTATACTAATATATGTACAAATTTAGGGAATGTTTTTGGAAAAGTTGTTAACCAATGACCGTTCAGAATCATGATGTTGAACATGTTGAAAACATTAAACATTCAACCTTGATTCATATACCATTTTTTATATTAAAAAATAACCCAGCCAAGGGTATTCACATTTTATAAATGAAAGCAGGTTAAGTGTTTATTTTTTAATAACTTAGCAAAGGATATTCACATTTTAAAAATAAAACCAGCTTACATGTCTGTTAAAAACCTGTAAATTAACATATTATGTAATATTTGTACAAAATGTACCGTCTGTCAGCTTTTAATCACCCGATACATGTCTTGAAAGACAGCTCCATTACTTAAAACGATGTGATATGCTTTAAACTCGCTATAATTCATGTATAAAAGTTCATAATACTAAAACATTAAAAAGACATTGAAAACACATGGTTGAAAGAGTTTACATGAACCAAGATTCATTAAAAAAACTGTTCCTGTTTACAAAACTTTGAATATTTCGAAAACTAAGGATTTTCTTATCCAAGGCAGAGACTACCGAAGCCGTATTTGACACAAAATTTTGTAAATTTGGTTCCTCAGTGCTCTTCAACTTTGTTCCTGTTTGGCTTTAAAAATATATTGATCTGAGCGTCACTGATGAGACTTTAGAACAGCGGTATACTAGTGTTGCCTTCATTTATGTAGATGAAATGCGCGACTAGCATATTAAATTATAATCCTTGTACTTTTGATAACTACTTTAAGACTACATTTAAGATTATAAACACTTCACGTTATCACACTAATATAAGGTATAAAAGCCTTTCAAAAACAATAGTGATCTACAGTAAATAAACAACTTATTCTGATAGACATATCAAAGAATTTCGAGAATTTTCTTTACCAATATTTCAATTTCAAAGAAACATAACCAAAGAAAAACAGACTACATTTAAGATTATAAACACTTCACGTTATCACACTAATATAAGGTATAAAAGCCTTTCAAAAACAATAGTGATCTACAGTAAATAAACAACTTATTCTGATAGACATATCAAAGAATTTCGAGAATTTTCTTTACCAATATTTCAATTTCAAAGAAACATAACCAAAGAAAAACACAGATTTTACGAAACTCATAAACAAATTGATATGGTCAAGTTTATCTATAATATAACCTACGGAAAGTTGATTTTACCTTATGAAAGTTTTAAACTATTTTGTCAAATTTTGTACATATATTATTAAATAGGGAAAACGGTTATGTTCATTTCAAAATAAACGATCCAAAGACGAAAATATTCTGCATTTGCTACTTTTTCAAATACAAAACCAAACACGAATAGGTACTTTATTGTTCTAAAAAAGATATAAAGTCAAATGGTGGAACGAATGTGTTTATAGTTTCCATAGCAGTCAAAATTTTACATCCAATTAATGAAAAAATAGGAGCACAATCGCAAAAGTCTCAAAAATAACATGCCGAATGTTCCTCAGTACCTATACAGTTATTCATCAATAAATTTAAATGTGGACGTTCAGAAAAACTGTTTGAAAATTTTAAATGGTTTCTTCAAATAGTAACTGTTTGCAGATGATCTACTTTTAATATCGAAATATTAAAAGGGATTACAAAATAGTTTAAACAATTCAAGTGTTTTTGTGATAATAGGCAGTTAAGTGAAAAAGTAAATAAAACAAAAACTATGATTATAAAGCAAAACTGCTCCAAAGCAGCTCGCTCATTTTTTACATACAAAGATATTCCAATATCAGACACAAATAAATATATCAATTTATAGGAATAAAATAATGGAAATCTTTCTCACAGTACTATAGATCTAACCAAAAAAGCTATGCAGTTGTCTTTGCTATGAAGGCATATACTAGTTCATTAAATGAAATACCAATAGGAGTTTGATGCAACTGTTATCCAAGCTTTTGATTTTACCATTTGATGATGGACTTTCCGTTTTGAATATCCCGCGGAATTGCGCAATTTTGTGATTTTACTTTTTATACCAGTTAAAGTCGCAAATAATCTATGTGATTCATTAATTAAACCTATAGCCTTACATAATTCAGAAGTAACATTTCTGGACTTCTAAATAACATATTTATGAAGGGCAAAAAGCAAATAGTTCAGGTGAGATATTGGAACCTTTTTATTTCATTGATAAAACAACTTCAGAAAATTTACATATACAGTTTTGTAAATATGCACTTTGTTTAAGAACAACTTTATCAAATTTAGGTACAGGAGATGATCTGGGGAGAATTCCTCTTGAACTAATTATTAAATTTCAATCTATATTGTATCTTACTAGATATTTTTCTGATGACATTAATCATCTTGTAAAAGAATCTTTTATTTTGTGTCAAAACTTAGACTATGTGGGAATTTATTCTTGTTTCTTATATGTAAAACATGCATTAGAAGTAATTATAACTGGTATGGATTTGGACACTTCGAAGACAAATTCCTCACAAAAGATAACTAAAACTATAAGATAACAAATAACATTAAAATTGAAGCATTTTTATGAAAAACTAGTAAATGATAACATATCAGATATAAAGGATAGCAACAAACTCACTATTTAAAAACAGGGAAAAAAATATTTAACTTGCTTAAAATTTAAATTTAGAAAACTGATAACAACATTTAGAATAAGTGAACACAATTTATTAATAGAAAAGAAAAGCTATCTTTTATATGACAAGAGAGGAAAGATAATGCAAAACTGCAAACAAATTGAAGATGAAATTCATTTGTTTAAATTGATATAGTAAAAGTTATAATAAAAAAAATAATTTTTAGTTTTTGATGAAAGAGAATATGCACTTTAAAAATTTAATCGACATAGATAAAATTACATATATACTCAAGATCGCACATTCAGGTAAATAAGTAAGATTTTTTTAAACAGTCTATAGAACTAAGGAGAGGGAACTCTTGAAATATTTTTTTATTGTGTATATTATTGATCTTGTTCGTTAATTGTTTATTTTGTTATGTTGTGTCTTATGCTTTGAATATGTAGTGTTCTGGCAATAAAGATTTGAATTGAAATGAATTGATATAGAAATAAACTTATGAAAGGTATCAAGCTTATAACATTATACTTGCATTTCGTCCACACAAAGACTCATTTGCAAGGCTAGAATTTAAAAAAAAGATAAGTTAAAAAGCCAACTACAGCTCAAAATTGATTTCCTTTTTAATTCCTAATCCTAATTAATTATTAATAATATAGGTGCAAATTGTTCATTTGATTATTCTTTGAAATAAAAGATAAACTTACCTGCATAAATCAAGAAATACAAGCATTACTTTTTTCAGACACGAAATGATTTATTAAAGTTAATATTTCATTTTTTAAGATTAATGTTGTTAATTTCCGTCATGAGGTGAATGTCTGGTATCATTCTAACAAACACAGAGAACATCTGTTTTAATGATCTACTTTTACACCACTGTCCAAAGTAAGAAGGTTGTTCTGATGTTGTACTATTACACCATTGTTCCAGTCAAGGGAAAGGTTTGGCGCTAACAAATTAGTTTAATTCCAACACATTATGTTAGTGCATGTCCCATGTCAGGAGCAGGTTATTCAGTGGTTGACGTTTGTTGCTGTATATAAATTTTCTTTTTCTTTCATTGTTATGTACATTAAAAAGATCGTTTGCTTTTTCTTTTTTTTCTTTTTTTTTTTTTGAATTCTTTACATCTGTCATTTCAGGGTCTTTTATAACTGACTATTGGGTATGGAATTCAGTGATTGTTGAAGGTCGAACGATGACATATAGTTGCAAAGTTCTATGTCATTAAATCTTGGTTGAGAGTTATTTCATTGGATTCTTATTTTTAAATCATATGAAAATTGAAATCTCTAAAAAAAAGAATGTTTGATATATGTGAGAAAAACCAAACGACAAAATAAAACAACAGATGCGTTAAGTGGTCTGCCTACGATCAACAACTGCACGCATTAATTTTTCATTTACAGAAATAAATATTGATTGTGGATCTTTGATTTTTATCTGTTTTAAGGAGCATTACATTACGAATTAATCAATCATGAAATAAAAAATGAAATAAGATATAACATTTTGCTTTTAGTAGTCAGTTCAGTTCAATTTAATCAAAAATGTGATAAAACCGCATTGTATTATTGACTTGCAATTCAACTCATTTACTTATATTGTGTGGTCTATTCATTAAGACTTTAATTACTTGTTTGCATAACTTATGAGTGTTTATTCGTATATATTAGATAACAATTGATTTTATTTATAGACATTCTTAAAGTGGTAAAATCATACACTTACTGGTAAACTTTTGTTGAAAAAAAATCATGTAGAATACAATCTCGTTTATTTTTTTGTCAGTATGAAAGACCTTAATCATGTGACATACATTACGTACACTTTAAACATATACATGTTCTTATAAATGCCTGGAAATATGCTTACTTGACATGGTCTATTATAATGTATTTTTAATTTCTGGGCATGCTCAGAAACATTATACTGTAAAAAACGACACACATTTTTTTAAAAAGGTTATTCTTCAGTACAAATAGGTATTTTTATATCTTCATTTAATGTAAAAAACGACACACATTTTCTTAAAAAAGTTATTCTTCATTACAAATAGGTATTTTGGCATCTGTATTTAATGTAAAACAAAAGAAGACTACCTTTAGTCTTTGGTCAGTTTTCAACGTATCTCTTTGCTTTTAATATTGCATAAGTTGGCTTACTCGGTACCTTGAAAGGAAATTGAAATTCATTATTGAATTAGTTGGTACGTATGTATATTAAATCAATGAGGTATAGATATATTATATCTCTATATTTTAAATACTTTGTCTATATTTTTATAAATATGTAGTTAAAAAAAAAGTATAGTGTTTAAAATGAAATATCCAAAGTTCTGTTTTTGTTTTGTTTTGCTTTTTTTTTCGCTTTTGTTTTTATTTATTTGGAATACCGATATTCTAATAGTATAGAAAGCTAAGTCTACGAAAAATCATTTTTCCGTGTAAATTTACATTGAAGACAATTCATTCTAAATAAGATCCTTTTCCTGGAAACATTTTGAACTTCAGTGATAATTTCTGATAAATATATACCAAAAAATGGATTGTTCACTCGAAGGTAAAATTTTGATTAATAGAAAGATTAATAATGAATTTTTATATTAAGTTACCAATTACTAAATACTAACAATGTTTTTTTAGACAAAGATGTCATTCTGTTGTCGATTCCTCACAAAACTGCATAGTAAAGAAATTACAAAAGACGAAAATGGTAGGGCGAAACAGTTTCAACTTTTTAGCATCAGACGACCGTACATGCGGGCCTTCCATACCTCTTGGTTTTGTTTTTTTCTAGCTTTTACATCATGGTTTGGCATACAACCACTTATACCAACAATAATGAAGGAGCTCAAACTTTCTAAAAAAGATGTTGCGAACTCCGGTATAGCTAGCGTAGCTGCTACTATTGGTTTACGAATCACTGTTGGGCCACTTTGTGATAAATTTGGACCACGAAGAATCATGTCTGCTTTATTGTTAACAGGGTCTATTCCAATGGCTCTTGCAGGGTTAATAAAAAATGGAACAGGACTTATTGTTTTACGTCTTTTTATTGGTGTTTTGGGAGGGGCCTTTGTACCATGCCAGGTTTGGACCAGTATAATGTTTAACTCTAAAATTGTTGGAACCGCCAACGCTCTTGTTGGTGGATGGGGAAATCTTGGTGGAGGATTTACATTCTTGTTTATGCCGGCGATATTTCAATTGGTCAAGCTGGCAGGCGCAGATGAATTTCTTGCTTGGAAAATAGCAGTTATAATACCTGCTTTAATCTGTTGCATTGCAGGTAAGTTTATTTGCTCATATTTTAATAATTCTAGTATGTTTTTAATGTGAAAAATATCTAGTTATTCATCTGCTAACAAACAAAATAAAGGACAAATTCCAAGAATTAATGTAAATGAAATTATACTGAATGCATTAGGTATACTTTATAACGTTGTAATAAAAACGATCCCTTTTTTTATTAAGTTTTCAGATCTTTAGCTTACACCGGACTTCTAAATTAATATCCTACTTGAAGGAAACTACGAAAAAGGTATAGTAAAAGATAGAGAATACATCACGTTTAAAAAATTCTACGATAAACCGATCGGTTGCTGTGGTACACAATTTTATGACAATATAATACATTATGTGTCTATATAAACATGCAAATATATAAATGTTGAGGTGAAACAAACGATTTAAATATTTGACACAATCTATTTTTTTTAAACTGTCTTATTAAAGTTCAGTTGTACAATCTGTTAAATATTTGATACTTGCATTTCTGTATAGTACATATTATGTAAGCTTATTGCAAGAAGTGTTGACATAAATATCCTTTGTATGGTAATTTCTATAAATTTCCTGTATACAATTTTTTAGATTTTTCAAAAAAAAAATATTTTCTTATCCCACGCATAATTTTATTGACTATGTATTTGAATTCAAGTATCGCAGATCAAATTTATTCGTTCATTGTGTGTCTATTTGCGTTTTTTGATTGAGTTAAACTGTCCAATTGATATTCTAAAGTGTGTTTCTCTATGTTGTGATCTTATACTTTTGTTTCAGAAAAGGGAGAAGGTTTGGTACAATTAAAACGTTTAATCGCGCTGCATTTTTTTGCACCTGTCCTAAGTTAGAAATCTGATGTATAGTAGTTGTCGTCTGTTAATGTATTTCATACGTGTTTCTCGTTTCTCGTTTTTATATAGATTAGACATTTGGTTTTCCCGTTTGAATGGTTTTATACTAGTATTTTTTGGGGCACTTCATAGCTTGCTGTTCGGTGTGAGCCAAGGCTCCGTGTTGAATGCCGTACTTGTTATTTGGATGGAGAGTTGTCTCATTGGAACTCATACCACATCTTCCTATATCTATAGATTACCTTAGCCGTATTTGGCTCAATGTTTTTGAATTTTTGGTCCTCAATGTTCTTCAACTTTGTATTTTTTGCTTTATAACTATTTTGATCCGGGCGTCACCGATGAGTCTTATATAGACGAAACGTGCGTCTGGCGTAATAAATTATAATCCTGGTAACTTTGATAAATATTATAATGATAAACTATACTCTTTCCCGTTATCAGCAAAAAGTCTCTATTCTGTCCTTAGAAAATAACGCATTTTCCACTGAGGCGAAGAAAAAAAATATGCACGTTAAAATAAAAATTCTGACTATCAGGAATCTCGACACAAGCAATTCACACAGTAAATCATACTTTAAGATAATTTGTATAACCAGGCAGGACAACAAAAGTGTTGTAATTTACACATATTGTACATGTCTACTTCATCTCTCATCTTTCATCTTTATTCCCAGTTAAATGAACCTTCAACATCATTTTTACTTCAGTCTTTGTGGCCATATATGTATATTAAAAAAAAAAAAAATTTCATGCGTCCGACGCGCTTTTTTTTTTTATATCAATCTTTATCTGAAACGATCAAAGCAGAATATTTGAAAGCAAAGAATGATTAAGAACCCGGAAACATTTTGAGTTAAATGGACAAGAAGGACTTTATTGTTTAAAAAATGTAACTGTTTAAAGTTGGGAAATGTCTTATTTAATGGTGGTGGAATTCGTTCTTGTAATAATTTCTCTTCTTTTAACTGGAAAGGCTTTGCTGTTCTTCTTTGCAGCTTCCGGTCATGAAAAATAAATATTAGATTAATATTTGAGAAAAACAAAATAAAATAGCCGTCAAGGAAAGTTTATTTCCGCAAAGATCAAGAGACAAAAAACAAATCTTCGGTCGATGAAGTAAACATGATGAGATTAAGCAAGGAAATATTAACAACTGGTCTTGGAAAGTAAAAATTGGTCAGAGATAAAACTGTTTTGAGTAATTTATGAGATGTTCCTTTGAAGGCAGTTAAATATATAAATGTGAAGGTGAGATGAACGATTTTGTTTGACACTTACATGTTTTTTTTAAGTGTTTTAATATGTAAGATTAATTATAAAATTGCAGTTGTGCTTGTACTAAATATTTGACATTTATGTATATTTTTTAATTGTCTTTGTATGTAAGTTTAATGCAGGAAGTTACCTTGTACAATTTATTTCTCTATGACGTCGATGAGTATGTTGACCGGTTAAAGCCATTTCGCGATTTCGCGTTTTCGCCTTTCATATTCTATAGGACGAAAACGCGAAATAGCGAAGTCGAAAACGCGAAAAGGCGAAGTCGAAAAGGCGAAAACGCGAAGTAGAAAACGCAAAACCGATTTTGCGTTTTCGATTTCGCGGTTTCGCAATTTTGCTCTTTCGCGTTTTCGCCTTTTCGCGTTTTCGCTTTTTTGCCTTTTCACCTTTTCTTCTTTTTATAAGACAACATTTTAGATATAATTGGAGACAAGACTACAAAGTATAAGTCATTCAAATGATTGTCATATAAATTTCATATCTTTGGTTTACTTTAAATATTTTCATAAGTTAGACAATTCCTTTACATTCTTTGCTTCAAATACCCTCACAAGTCATTATCTTTTTAAAAGTGTCAAACTTATAAGTTAAGCCACAATGTAAAGTATAGGCGGTTTATGCTGTTGTAATTATATGTTGTTTATATACATCTATTGTTTACATGTGTATATTATTATGTTCTACTTATGTAGTTGATATTGTATTTAGAGAGCCCTCTTTAAAATTGGTTTAATCCAATTGAGTTACTCTCTTTAAATATTTAGATATTATTATTATTATTATTATTATTATTTATTATTATTATTATTATTATTATTATTATTATTATTATTATTATTATATTATTATTATTATTATTATTATTATTATTATTATATGACCAGATTCAGTTTCTCTATTTGTTTTGTTAATCTGGTTCTGACACGGGGAGGAATGCTGTTATTGTTTACCTCATTTAAGACTGTATATCATTTGTCCCTTAGTGTCTCCTGTAGATGACCAAATTTCCATCTTTGAAAATTTTAAATATTAATCAATGCGTTTAGTAATATATGGGAAACACATTCTACATTTACTTGAATTTTCCATAAATCCAGGTTACTTTTTGTTTAAATTAAAAGAACATGCGGCAGGTTTATGATATCTTTGCTAAGATCAACCTACGACAGTTTTGAGGCAATGTCTTGGATAGTCCTAAGAGGATCATAAGCATGTCATAAGATATTCTTCTATCTTATAACAGGTCTTAGGATAGCTTCGAGCGAAACCGTCCGAAGTTTTATTTGACAAATGTCTTATACCCACAATGTATTAAATTTAAAACTTTTTTCACCCAAGCTAATTTAAATATTAAAATTTTTAGATTCTCAACAAGAGCATTTAATGAAATATTATGTATTTTAAGTAACCATGGCGACAATAATGATTAATTTTATTAATTTAAAATGTCAAAACTATAAACAAATTGTATATTCAAAGGCATTTTATACAAATGCATCTGTTTTTTAAATTTGTTCAGTAATTGTCAACAAAGAATGTAAAGAAATTGTCTAATTAATGAAAATATTTAAAATGCGTTACAGATATGAAATTTATATGACAATAATTGAAATGACTTATTCTTTGTAGTTTTGTCTCCAATAATATTTAAAATGTTATGTTATAATAACATGTATATCGTAAAAACGCGAAAAGGCGAAATCACCAAAATGCGAAACGCGAAAACGCAAAATCGCGTTTTCGCGGTTTCGCGTTTTCGCCCTATAGAATATGGAAGGCGAAAACACGAAAACACGAAAACGCGAAATGGTCTTAACCGCAACCATAAAGGAGACAACAAATCTTCACGTCATAACTAGAATTTCGACTACAGATGGGTTTAGTCCTTATCTGTACAAAGGTAATCTCAACGTTCACGTTAGAGAAGTTCAGCAGACCTAGGTCAGCTTTTAATGTACCGCTGCAGTCCGAATCACCTTGACGGATGAAATTGTCTTATTAGCATGTATTTTTAGTACGCGTATTGTCATCTGATAAAGTCGTGGTGATTATAAGGCGCATAGTTGTATCTGCTATCAAAATATTTTGTTTGAACCGGTGCTGGTTTTCTAACTACAGACTGCAAATTCATGTGACAAAAGAATGAATTTAGAAGTATAACTCACTGAACGAATTTTATGACCTTGTTTTTTTTAATATAATAGATTTCGCACACAGTACATTGACTGAGCATGCGCGAAAGCGAATAAGACACGAATTGATAACGGTCTCCGAATTTTGATATTTTTTTCAAGAATTAGCTTTGAGAAAAATAATATTTCAAAAACAAATTAAGTAAGTACACTATATTTATAAGTCATATCACAATTATCATCAACATTGAATGGTTTCAGAGGTGTTGCGGCTCAATGAAATCGGTCACTTCCTTTAGAAGTATTGCTACGCATACTGTGCTGAACAGTCACATATCACACTGACAAAATTATTTAATAATAATTAGTGTCTTAAACCGGATGAATGCATTCAATTGTGATGTTATTCCCGGATAAATGAACAGTATGGCGTTTACCTCATTCTTGCATTAGTGTCCACATTTAAAAGACACAAAATCAGCACGAATGTGAAAAGTCAAGGAGGAATAATAACTGAAACGGTTTAAGATTTAAATCCACCCAAAAAGGGCATAACAAGAATAGCCAAATCTTTTCTGACTCTTACTCCAAAAAAAGATAAAGATATAACACTCTTGTCGAACTGGCGTCCTCTTTCTCTCTTAAATTTTGATTACAAATTATTAGCCAAAGTTATTGCAGAAAGAATGAAAGTATTTCTTTTGAAACTTATAGATTCGGACCAGATGGGATATGTGGCTGATAGATATATTGGTGAAAATCTACGGCTTATTGCTGATACTATATTGTTTACTACTTTAAAGAATTATCTAGGGCTTATATATTCTAGTCGATTTCGAAAAAGCATTTGAAACGCTAGAATGGAAATTTATTCAAAAAGCATTTGGTTTGTTTTAATTTTAGTAGCAAGTTCTGAAAATGTGTTATAACCTTATACTCAAATATATCTAGTCTTGTCGTTAATAATGGATTTAGTTCTAGTCCATTCAAAATTGAGAGAGGTGTTCGACAAGGGTGTCCTTTTTCTCCTTTTTTATTCATTTCGGCCGTTGAACTGCTGGCAATAAGTATTCGTAAGAACAAACAGATATCTGGTATAAAATTGGGGATACTGAAATAAAAATTGATGATACCACTTGTTTTTTGGAAGATGTATTTTCCGCGCAAATTTTATTAGATTCCTTTAATGATTTTGAGAAGTGTTCAGGGTTAAAGTCAATTTTTCTAAAACCGAAGCAACATGGATTGGAAGGAATGAATTTAACAAAGAAGGTTCCCTTCCTATTAAATGGACAGATGGTTTTAAAACCTTATGTTTAAAAACTAACGCTTTTGACGAGATGGGTTTGTTCTAATTTAGATACATGCATTGAAAAAATGGAATCAATAATTAAAATGTGGAGGATCAGAAACCTTTCCTTGATCGGTAAAATCGTAATTCTTAAATCACTTGCAATATCGAAGCTTATTTATGTCATTTCATCTACACATGTACCAACAACTTATGTAATTAAAATACAGCGTGACATTATTAGTTTTTCATGAAATGTTAGTACTACGAAAGTTAAATCAGAAGTTATTCAAAAGTCTCCTAGCGAGGGGGGACTGAAAGCCCCAAATTTTGAAGTACATTTGTCATCCTTTCGTACTATGTGAGTAAACAGATTTTTGTCAGAATATGACTCCAAATGGAAAAATGATTCCAAAGCATTCTTCGCCCTTTTTGATTTAGAACCTGAATGTTACTTTTGTAGACATTCTATCTATAAAACTTGTTATACCACGTGACTGGAAAGATTTGTTATTACAACAACACATGTCACCTAACAGCAACTCATTTGGATTTGATTTTGAGCACGGGAATAAAAAAATCTATCAGTAAATTATTTCCTAAGATGTATATTTACTTTTTATCGATCGGGGAAGTGTTTCTCCTATTTCACAACAAAGGTGGGAAGAAAGTTTTAATATAGAAATTAGTGACGAAAAGTGGAACAATATTTATTTACTTGCTTTTGAATGTACTATAGAAAGCAAACTACAAGTTTTCCAAAATAAAATGTTACACAGAATAGTCTCACATAATTATCTCCTTGAAAACATAAACTTTCATTAACTAATGAATTTGCCAGGTGTAAAGAAATAGAAACTATAGAGCGTAAATTTTTTGAATGTACAAAAATAAAATTTGGAGAGAATTTTCTAATTGGTGGTATTAAATTTTTGGAGTAAAACTATTTTTGAATAAAGGTGTAATGAATTCTGATAACTTAGTTTTGAATTATTGTATTCTACAGGCAAAGTATTGCATTAGTTATGTAAAGAACACACAATTAGACAGACTGTTAATATCTGTTCAAGCATTTTTTGAAAAGACGTCTGGAGATATTAGAATATTTATATCTTTCTAAAGACAAACACGAGTCATTTGTCGACAGATGGATTGGGGGGTGGGGGGATTTATGGAAGTTATTTAATTATTTTTTTTATATGATCATATATATTTAATGTATTCCAAAGTATCTTTTAGATTTCGATGTTGACATGAATATCAATAATGTGGTCATTTTGATAAATTTCCTGTTACAAAACTCTGAATTTTTCGAAAAACTAAGGATTTTCTTATGCCAGGCAAAGATTACCTTAGCAGTATTTGGCACAACTTTTTGGAATTTTGGATCCTCAATGCTCTTCAACTTTGTACTTGTTTGGCTTTATAAATATTTTGATAATTATGAGCGTCACTGATGAGTCTTATGAAGACGAAACGCGCGTCTGGCGTACTAAATTATAATCCTGGTACCTTTGATAACTAATTAGACGTATCATATACTGAGTATTCATATCATTTACTTGTAATTTTTTACTATGTCTTATTCGTAAAATATCAATAGTATAACAATGCCATAAATATCATGTCATTTACTTATGTATTGTAAAAATATATGTATGCACTGTAGTTTGAACACCAACAAAGATTAATAAAATAAAAGAATAGCCAAATCCTCCTATGGTCAACCTTGCCTGAGGGATTCGGAACCTTATTTTCTTAATCATTTCTAATTTTGTAAAGGACCATTTATGAAAAATGAATACTATAACTCATGTCAGTACAGAAGTGTATACTGTGCTAATGTTACCCTCGTAGACTTTTCAACAGCAGCGGTAACGTGTCTTAATGGAAACTACAATTGGTTCTGAAATATGTTCATCTCCTTATAATCTGTTTCAGGTATTACAATTTTGTTTACCTCGGATGACTGCCCACAAGGTCCATGGAGAAAAAGGATATTGCCCGAAAAATCAAAACTGGATACTGTTGTTGTTGGAGAAGGTAAATATAAAAAGCATGTTTTTTTTTATCATGGGGTTTATCTCTTTGTAATAGGCAAATTATATTTGATTAATTTTGACCCTGTACAATTGTTATTAAGTAAAAATGGAATGAAAACGATTGCATAAAAGAGTGTAAATAACGTGTGGTTAAATATTCTAAATTCATAATATTACTAGGAAATGAATGTTGATCTTAACCTCATATGGAAGACTAAAAAAAATATATCATGTCATGTTTAGTTTTTTAGTTAAATTTTCAAACAGTTCTACATTAACAAACCAGATAATCTTTTCAAAATACAGGTTAGGATTTTCTACAATGTAAAACCTTGGGTGTATTATCATAACTTGTGTTAAAAATGGGTTATAACTAGTCAAATAGGAAATTGAAAAAAAATAAATAATGAAACTAAATTCTGACAAAGAAACATAAGAAAAGGATGCTATCAAATATTTAAAAATAAAGGGAATATGGTATGAGTGCACATAAGAAAAAAGTAAAATAACAAAATACCGAACTCTGATGAAAATTCAAAAACGGAAAGTCCGTTATCAAACAGCAAAACCAAAAGCTCAACACATCAAACGAATGGATATCTAAAAGTGTTGAAATGAAATGGATGTAAGCATGGAATCAAACAAACACCATATACTCGGCTATAATAGGCTTCGCCATTAAAAAATGAGAAACATTTTTGTTTAACAAGAAAACCAACAGCTTCTTCTATAACAAAACAATTTATAAAAAAAAAATTAAACAGACATGATTATCCAACGACGACCTGTGAATTACATGTTTCTGGCTGTTGTTTGTTTACCTTATTTATTTGGCAAGAGATCTACCTAATAAAAAAATATATTTATAACGCTATATTTTTAGATGAATATTTACAGCAACAGGATGCAATGATTGTCGATTTCAAAGACAGTCGCCAGAGCACGGGATGGACAGTGTTTACAGTTTTTATTTTAATGGTACAGTATGGAATGTGTTTTGGGGTGGAAATTGCAACGAACACAGTATTAAACTTGTATCTTCTATATAAGTTTAAAATTGAAGGATGCAATGAAACCACAACTGAAGATGAAATCAGCAGTGGAATCAGTAATGCAGTCAGAAATGCAAGTCATATCAACACATTTGTTGGAAATGACTTTCATTGCAGTGTTTTAAATCAAAATACAGCCAGTTTGATTGCATCATTATTTGGACTCATGAACCTCTTCGCCCGTGCTTTAGGAGGAAGTTTATCAGATGCATTATTTAAAAAGATTAAACTTCCGGGTCGTCTAATAGCACACCAATTATGTTTAACTGGAGAGGGAGTGATGCTGATCATTTTTAGTCAGATGACATCAATTCCGTCGGCAATTGCTACATTAACCATCTGCAGTGTGCTTGTACAAGCTTCCGAAGGGACAACATATTCTCTCGTTCCCTATGTTAACAAGCAACGAGTAGGGGTAATTGCTGGACTGGTTGGTGCTGGAGGCAACACTGGTGCCATTATATGGAATACGATATGGGTTCAGTTAGTAGACATTAATCCAAGTATGTGGTTTTGGATACTTGGTGTATGCGTTATTTGTGGAAGTACTCTTACCTTGTTTATACGAATAGAGAACACAACAACATGGCATGTGTTAAGAAATCATAAAAAGAAGATATATGGAAAACACGATAACAGACATTAAGAGAAAAAATAAAAGAGCAAAATGCATATAGAACTTGCCTACTTTAAAACCATATACGGAACACAGTTTAATATTGCTTATTACTCTAGACTATTATATGTCATGTATATATTCTGACATAGATTTGACTTAGTGTCAATTTTTTATATTTATGAATCTTTTACAAATGAAAATACAAAAACAAATGTTATCATTCGACTTATATAATTTATACACATATACTATTTGCATTGTATCAAATGCAGACATTAAATGTTTACATATAAAATAGATTATTGTTTGGTTGTATAGTTTTAAAACGATGCGTGTCAGTATTAGAGCAGGAACCGGTAGCCTTTCTGACACCTAATGTCGTCTGCAATTAATGTTACAAGGTTCCAGTTTCGCAATCTATGTGTTTTGTCGACTGTTGTTTATCTTTCCTTCCATATTTGTTACTTTTTCCTAGACTGATAGTTTTTATTTGGCCCCTTAATTTCTTCTCAAGATAATACAATCAGGCTTTCAATGTCATAGCCATAAGATAGTCATAAATCAGTTCTGAAAAAATTGTATTGTTGAGGCAAAGTCATCCAAATTTATGTAATCGGTGTTAAATGGTTTCCATTTGATCTCTTAGAAACATACCTATCTTCATTTTCATTGGTTTGATTTACATGTGACATGAGCAACACGACGTCTTTTTTCTGTGTTTAGCCAAGGCGTTGTGATTTATTTCCGATCAATGAATTTGACTGTCCCTCTGCAGATCAGAGTTTCTTCAACTCAACATGGTTTTGCAGTTCATTTAATCTAATTACCGGCTTAATACGCAATTTCCTTTTTAAAAAATTGTCCCGTATACTGTGGATTCATTATTATTCGTTATTCAGCTGTGTTCTTCAATGCAGACATGAAATGTGGTCAATGTCTAGCATAGAATTTAGCTAAAATCTTTCTAATGGTCTTTTTTGCGTCATGACTCGATACACGTTCTAATTTCTTTTTCTTACATTTTCACAAAGTATCGATTTGAGGACGTCGTTAAATGTTTTCACATACTGTAAATACGGGCTCTAAAATACTTAGCTTTTGTATTTTTGTATTTTATTCACCTTTTTTCTCTTTATTTTGCAACCAATCCGAGTAAAAAAAAATAATTCGTACGATACTTCCTGTCAAATTATATATCATATATCTTAAAGGGTCACTTGCTTGTTCAGATGTGTACACAAAAGATAACTAAATACATCAATAGTCAGGAACCTTGTCAGAATTTTTTTCTATATATTTTTTATTTTGGTTTAAAGTTGTTTTGTTCCATGAAGCATTTTTTTTTATTGTAAATAACTTGAAATAAAACTAGGCTTACCGACGGGAAATCCTAAAGGCATGACTATATACAAATAAAATATATCTAGAATGCACCACATTTTGTTGAAATTTTATCTAAAGTACAAGACATAATTCAGAAAACTTATAAACTTGTCAATAACAATGAGATCAAAGATAGATGATCCATATCATTATATGTACGTCAAATATAAATGATATAGTAGACCTATTTATCCTATTAATTAACCAAACCACATTTTATACCTGTATAAATTGCATTCATTTTGACCATTGGTTGGTTGATGTTGTCTGTCCTTGTTTATTTATAAAAAAAAAAAAAGATTTAGGTGTCTTCTTAGTACATGTGGCCTGTTTTCCGTTCATAATCTATCCAATATTTATAGTAAATCTACAAAATACTTATATAACTGTTTTTTTCTGTAAGGTATTGTACAATTTCGAGGTACACGGTCCTACCTATCGCACTAGTGAATAGACAAATGTATGCTTCTCCTATTTTTTTATTTTTTATTTTTACGTGTAATGCATAAAGTAAAGTTAACGTCGGTTACTGGCAATGGAGGTGAAACTTTTAGCCTATCTGCTGGTAGAGGCGTTTGGGAGTAGCATATGGACAACATATAACCGAGCGACATTAGTACACTAATTTCGTGATAAATTGTCGGATTAATGGAATCCAGATAAAAGAAGCGAGTGTATTTTCTAATCCACAATTAAAATATAGTTTATCGTGGGTATAATTCGGCAATAACATAGAGAATTTCGCTCGCGCAGCAATGTGTATGTTGTAAGGCCGTCCACCACAACGTCTTTATTTATTTTCAACCGAATCAATTTAACTGCTTTACAAGTTTATGTTTAGAACTTTGAAATATGTCAGGGCAAATGCAAATTGTGAACCTTGTATCAAGGCTACGGATTCTATCTGATTCGAATCTACATTTCAATATGTACTACGTTCTTTCACGATTGCAGGCAAAGTTGATTTTAGATGAATTTTGCTATCAATTTTAGGTATAGCTCTTCAACGGTTTCGGTACTTTAGTTATACATCCTCGTATTTCAAATGTTTGGCGTTGAGCGTTCCTGATGATGGTAAATCCAGAAAAGCGCTTCGGATGCATGAAATTATTAAACGTGGTGTTTTCATTTATTTGGCACAGTATAAATCTCTATGCAAACGCTGTTACACGTAAAAATTTTTATGTCTGTGATTATACTTATTCATTCTGTGTTAGTTGTTTGGTCGTTTGCTTTTGCTGTTAAGTCATCTATTATAATGATAACTTAGTCTTCACATCATACCATTTTGTGGCATAAACAACCAAGGGCTTTCTATCCATAGATTACAGTTTTAACGTTTACAGCTGTTATGCATTTTAAAAGTAAGTCCTTGTTGTTTGAATATATCGAACAATATCCTGCAGAACATCAATGAGTAACCAGATTTATTTCCGTTTCATTTTTTAAAATTAATTACTATTTCGTTAGAATCAACCAACTCAGGGTAATTTGACTGTCTCTCAAAAATGTGATCTCTTAGAAACATACCTAACAAATTTCTCTTTATTGGTTTGAATTACATTTGACATGAGCCACACGACGTCTTTTTCTTTGTTTAGCCATGGCGTTGTGATTTATTTTCGATCTATGAATTTGACTGTCTCTCTGATATCTTTCGCCCTTTTTCAAGATCAGAGTTTCTTCAACTTAACATTGTTTTGCAGTTCATTTAAACTAATTACCAGCTTGATACGTAATTTCCTTTTAAAAGATTTGTCCCAGAAACTGGATTCATTATTATTCGTTATTCAGCTGTGTTCTTCAATGCAGAAAGGAAATGGGTGAATGCAAATTGTGAATCTTGTATCAAAGCTACGGATTCTATCTGATTCGAATTTACATTTAAATATGTACTACGTTCTTTCACGATTGCACAGTATAAATCTCTGTGCAAACGCTGTTACACGTAAAGTTTTTATGTCTGTGATTTTACTTATTCATTCTGTGTCAGTTGTTTTGTCGATTGTTTTTGCTGTTAAGGCATCTATTATAATGATAACTTAGTCATCACATCAGACCATTTTGTGGCATAAACAATCAAGGGCTTTTTATCCATAAATTACAGGCAGGGATAACCTTAGTCGTGTTTGGCACAACTTTTTTGGAACTTCCGCACAGATGTTTTTCTTCAAGCAAGTTTTTAACAATTATGTAACACATTATAAATGTATTTCTATACCTGGAAACTGTAGTTTTTGTCACAGTTAATGCAACAATACTAAAAAAATTTGAACTTGCTACAGGAACCAGGACACGAAAGTAAGGTTTGATATCAGTACTGTATTTTCTCTGTTTTAGAATTTGAAGCAATGGTTGCATTCCCGTCTCAATATTTTCTTTATAATATTCACAACAACAGTCGTTCGTATATCAAATTGATGAAATATTCTTTGAAATAGATATGTCCATGTGTCATGAATTTTATTTGTAAATAAACAGACATACTTTATACTCAAAACATCAACTTACAGCACTATAAGGCTGACTTTCCGGCTTCATCTGAGTAGGGTTATCTAAAGCCATGCAAATTAACTACTACTTTTTCCAGGCATATTGTATTTTTGAATTATAGTTATATTCAACTTTTTAAGTCAATGAAACAAACAAAAGTGTGGTTTTATGATTACTGCTATAATTATAGTTTTTAGTCTGTTTAAAAGATTGGTGTAACAAGTAATGTCCTTAAACATGGTATGCACTTTTTAATTAATTCTAATATTTATTAAACAAACCTATATATTTAACGAGTAAACCGCAAATGATAATCTATAATGATTGAAAGTTAGGTCACATGGCGTAATTTATTAAACCAAAAATCAGGTCAATAAAAAAGTGTCGCTTAAAAAGACTAAAATGCAATTTATTTCAGTCTTACAATGAAATATACATTAGTGTTTGAAAATAATCCGAAATTATAGTGAAAATTGTGCCAGTATTTATATCTTAAATTCGGGGGGAGGGATAAGGAAATGAAACATATGTTTAAAATGAAAGTTGTAAAAGGTCTTGAGTTTAATTGATGGTCCTATACTTTCATACGTGTAGTAAATATATTGATCAATAAAAAAAAAAGAAGATTGAAGTTTGATAAATGTCAATGAGACAGCAGCAAAGCGACGGAAAAAAGTCCAAGTACGTTCTTCATAAAATGTTTTTTTTTTTAGCTATTTGGAGAATTTTGTGTTTATTTCATATCTGTATATCTTTTTAATATTTTACAATATCAATATACGAATAAGGGATTCTGAAGTTAGTTACACCCTCCTCCTTCAGTCAACCGATTAATTAAATATTTTTTTGGCTGATTTAGCTTTTAGATTCAAAATCAAGTAACAAATGTGAAGTATAATGAACACACGACTTTATCAAGGTCACATTTTTAATCAGAAAATACTACAATTTTTGTTGGAAATCACTTTTCAAGTCGGATTTACTTTAATTTGGGTCAAAGTTAGAAATTCTAGTATATGGCTTGACACTTTTTTTTTTTTTTTTTAAGATAAGAATCCTTCAATGTAGTGTTAAATAAACGAATTATCCCAATCAGTAATAGTTGAGTATTTACAGCAATTATCAATAGGGACTGTTCAGATTAATTAGTGGCTTTGTGGCGCATTTCCCTTTTCGTAGACCTTTCACTTCATGTATTGATAGGAAGCCATACCGATGAAATACAACTTGGGCTCATTATTGAAGAAACGGAAACAATAAGTTTTTCGTGTTTATTTGCCTTTTTTCTACGTATTCAAAAAACTCTAGTTTATTCATTTTTTTGCGGTTACAAATGCAGATTGACCTTTTCATGTGCATTCCAGCATATTGTATTTTTGACTTATAGTTATATTCAACTGTTTAAGTTAATGAAACTAAAGTGTAATTTTATGATTACTGCTATTATATTTTTATTTTTCTGTGTTAAAAAAAACTTTTGTGTAACAAGAAATCTCCTCAAACATGATATGCACTTTTTAATTAATTCTAATGCTTATTTAACACACTTTAATATTTAACGAGTAAACGACAAATGATGCTATATAATGATTGAAACTTAGGTCACATGACATAATCCATTAATCCAGGTCAATAAAAAGTAAAATCACAAAAATACTGAACTCAGAGGAAAATCTTATTGGAAAGTCCATAATCACATGGCAAAATCAAATGACAAAACACATCAAAAACGAATGAACAAGAACTGTCATATTCCTGACTTGGTACAGGCATTTTTGAAAATGTTGAATGCATTATATATTTCGGTTTTACAATGATATAAAAATTCGTGTTTTAAAAAACAAATGCTGAAAAAATGGTGAAAATTTTGCTAGCATTTATGTTTTAAAATCCGAGGCAAAGACATCAGGATATACAACATATATCTAAAATTAAGTTGTAAAATGTTTTGAGTTGAATGACTGGTCCTATGCTTATATACAGCAAGAAAATATATAGATAGATGTCAAGTAAAGGAGATTTAAGTTTGATAAATGTCAATGAGACAGCAGCAAAGCGACGAAAAAAAATGTTCAGGTTCGTTCTTCATAAAAAAACGATTATTTGGATAATATGGTGTTTATTGCATTTCTTTATATCTGTTTAATATCTTAAATTGTCAATAGTCGAATAAGTTCTTGTGAAATTATTTATGTCCTACGCCTTCAGTCAATAACAATCGATTAATTAAACCTCATACTTGCTGATTTAGCTTTTTTTAGTCAATTTTATAAATTTCCTGTTTACAAAACTTTGAATTTTACGAAAAACTAAGGATTTACTTATCCCAGGCATAGATTACCTTAGCCGTATTTGGCACCACTTTTTGGAATTTCGGATCCTCAATGCTCTTCAAATTTGTACTTGTTTGGCTTTATAAATATCTGGATATGAGCGTCACTGATGAGTCTTATGTAGACGAAACGCGCGTCTGGCGTACAAAATTATAATCCTGGTACCTTTGATAACTATTTGATTCAAATTCAAGTAACAACTGTGAATCATAATGAACACATGACCTTATCAAGGTCACATTGTCAAACAAAAATACTACTACTGCAAAACTTTATACTAAGTACAACATATAATTTATATGTGAAAATTGTCCTTAATTAACATTTGTAACTTACAGAACGTCAAAATTGTTAAACACTATAATTTAACATAAACTCTTGATCATTAATTGTGGCAAATATGCAAGCCAAGAAAAAGAAATAAATTCTAGTAAACTACAAAAAGGTTGTTTCTAGTTAAAAAAAAAAAAGGGGGGGGGGTTTTACATATATGTTGTGTGCAAGTTTTCATTTTGTACAAATTATAATTTGTACAAAAAATTGAACAAATGATAATTTGTATTTTGACTTTGTACAAATTACAATTTGTACAATACAATTTGTACAATACAATTTGTACAATATAAGGCTTAATTTCACTTATAACTTGTACAATATTATCATATCGATATTGTGATAAAAATGTGTTGATACCCGCCATAAAAACTTTTCAATGCTATTGTTAAAGTCATATTGATTCATTTATATTGCCTTGAGGTTATAAATTGAACTATTCACTGGTCTTTCACATGGTCATTAACAAAAAAATAAGTTAAGGTGTTAAAAAAAGTTGAGTATCAATTACTTGACATTTTTCTTCTCTTTGGTGCACCCAATATACTCCAAAGCGATAATGGGAGATAATTATTGAACTGATGAAATCGTTACGGTCAGAATTAGTAATAGTTCATGGGCGACCAAGACATCCTTAAAGTCAAGGGTCTGTATAAAGAGCAAAAGGAGACATTTAAGAAATGCTCATATCATGGACGACAGTGGTCTGGAGGTTTGCGCGTCATGCAATTTCAGAAAAATAGATCATATCACAGAGTAATTGATCAATCGCCTTAGCATGCTCTGTTTGGTTCTGACCCAAAGATAGTTTATCGTCATCTTCTTTGCCCAAGGAACTTTTGTCAAATCAGGAAAATTTGGTGAAAGTGTTTAAGGAGGTTTCAGAGGAGATCAGTGAAATTGCGATTTTTTGCAAGGATGAAAACACAGATGCTGAATCGGTAAAATCAGAAAGAGAACTTAACGATTCTGGATCAACTAGTACAACTATTGAAGTAGTACCAGAGGAAATCGAAACCCCAATCATTCGTGCTAGAAAACTTGCATTGTCTGGCCAACAAATCCAAGCAGATGTCCTTACAAGAAATACAAAACAGAAACTGAGTGAGTTATCTTTTGGAGACAACGTTATTATCCCAATACTACAATATGACCGAGCAACGACCGATCTGAGGAATATACAAGGTGTTGTTGTAGAAGTAGGAAATGTTGGCTATCGTGTCGGGACAATAGCTGGTAATTTATAAGAGTCTTAAGCAGAAACCAACTAGAATCAAATAGTGACTTTTCTATGTCCGTTACACAAATTCCAGATTTACAACTTTCCCTGAGGGAAACTGTGGAAAAAAATCCAAACTGGTGGACAAGGTTATCTCTCTTGCAAATGTAAAGGCGGTTGTAACAATTTGAAGTGTAATGTAAAAAGCAAAATGTATTGAGTAATTTCAAGTGTCATGGTTCGCTCACCTGCTCAAACAAATAAGAGCATTATATTTTATTGTAAAGTATTGTTAATAGAGTTATCAGTGTGTTTCATATTGATTCGTAATTAAAATTGAATTTATTTTTTATCATTTGATTTGAAATTTATTATATGTAAAATATTGTACAAGTTATAAGTGAAATTAAGCCTTATTTTGTACAAATTATAATATCTACAGGCACTTTTTGTACAAATTACAATTTGTACAAAGTCAAAATACAAATTATAATTTGTACATTTTTTTGTACAAATTATCATTTGTACAAAATGATAACTTGTACACAACATATATATATATACATATAAACTTGTTTGATCACTAGTGTATATAACATCGTTTTTTTTATTTTAAGAAAAGAAATCTCTATATTACTGAACAATTATCTCACCAGAGTTTTCAATGTCACAAACTTGACAATGAACTTGTCAAAAGATTTACTCGATTTTATCATAGGTACAAGGACACTATTCGTAAATATAAATCAACGTGTAGACAATGTGTAAGTTCAGGTATTTATTTTACATCCAATCTTGTATAATAATATTCAATAAAAAGACAAGGAATGTGGTCCTTTACCTACAAATTTTAACAGACTTGACGTATTTGGCACAACTTTTTGGAATTCCTCAATGCTCTTCAATTTTGTACTTGTTTGGCTTTATAACTATTTTGATCAGATCAGTCGTATGTTGACGAAACGCGCGTCTGGCGTATTAAATTAAAATCCTGGTACCTTAGATATCTATTGATCAGAAGGAATATTGTTACCATACTGTTCTTATGTCATTAAAGATGGCATTTGTTGGAAATAACATTGATTCACGTATAGGTATTTTGCATCGGAAATAAACACATTTATTCTAAACTCAGTCGTTGTCAGGATACGAGTTAAGTCTATCTCGTTTTTTGGTTTTTTTGATATGATACTAACTATCTGACGGGAGGGATAGTGTTTGATCATCATATGATAAATACATAATCTTTCAATTAGAATAGTTCTACTTTTGACTACAAGTCTTTACGGGTATTTACGAGATGTGACAAGTTATTTACGGATGTTGACAATTAACAACGAGTTGGCGATCCGTATGTATTCATAATAAAAATCTATGTATTATGCCCCTTCATATACACAAATTGTTCTATGTGGATAGCAATTGCTCAATCAAGTCAAAAATCTTCTAATGATTGTCCATGGATTTGTTGTTCCGTAATTAACACCATGTTGCTTCTCTTGTTGCCAGTTGTCGTATTATGGTGATACATTGAAATTTTGCAGGATTTATATTTTTTATTTTTTTTAATCGTAAATGAACTCATCATAGATACCAGGATTGAAATTTATATCAACGCCAAACGCGCGTTTCGTCTACAAAAAAAACACTCATCAGTGACGCTCGAATAAAAAAAAATTTAAAAAGACCAAATAAAGTTGAAGAGCATTGAGGCCCAAAAATTCCTAAACATTTTGCCAAACACAGCGAAGGTAATCTATTCACGAGGAAGAAAAACCTTAGTATTTTCAAAAATTTTGTTAACAGTTAATGCATAAATGATATCTCACGTCAACACAGAAGAAAGGGATCGTAATTACTCGTTACTGTCCGTAATAACACTTCACAACTCGTTAGGAGCTCGCAGTTATCACTTATTATGACAACTCGTAACAAGTTATGAAAATTTGCCTTGAATACGTCGTTATATCTCGTGATTATCTGTAAAAGACGGAAAAAGCTCATTGAATTCGTAACAGCTTTTAAATATGTCGTTGAGTGGACACATCGTAAGGATCTGTAAGACTCGTAAAAATGATCTACGTAAAGGCGAATATTTTAACATAGTCAGGATAGGAAGGGCACATACTTTAAAAAGCAAGGAAATTTATTGATTACAAATTAAATGTATCGATCTTATTTCTCTCTCAATACTTAATAAGAAACATTATAATGTAATTGACATATAAAAAACACTTTAAGCTTAGTATCTATACCTGAGAGGTCCTTTCAGGGTATCGAACTAGAGGCTCTGAAGAGTCTGTGTCGCTCACCTTGGTCTATGTGAATATTAGGTCTATGTGAATATTGAACAAAGGAAACAGATGGATTTATGACAAAATTGTGTTTTGGTGATGGTGATGTGTTTGTAGATCTAACGTTTCTAAACATTCTTGTTGCTTACAATTATCTCAATCTATAATGAACTTGGACCAGTAGTTTCAATGCAGTTCATATAGTGGAATGGTAATTAAGAGATCTAAAATGTAGTAGAATTGTAAGCAAGCTAACATTTCCGTCATTTCGTCTTTGGTGGAAAGCTGATTAATAATTGCCAATTTTACCGCATCGTCTTATATTATTATGGTTTGAATTTTCTTCAGAAGTACAAATGTTTAAAGACTTAAACAAATATGTACTAAGAGACTGAAATGTTACTGTGATAATTAGGCAGCAACCATTTGATTTTCTGGGGGGGGCTATGTTTTTTTTTTCTGGACAAATAATTTTTTTCACCTGCGGCGAAAAACAATCTATTTTTTTCGCGACAAGTCGAAAACAATTTTTTTCTTTCAATTTTAGCATTACATATAGTGGCAGCTGAGGGTGAAACAAACAATTTTTTTTTCTCAGAATCAAAAACAAATTATTTTTTTCTCCAAAAACTGGAAACAAACTTTTTTTTCCAAAAAAAACCATAGCCCCCCCCCCCCAGAAAATCAAATGGTTGCTGCCTTACCAATTATACTTATCAAAACTTTCCAACTTAGGGGACCAACGTATACTAAAACTAAAAATAAGAAATAAAAAAAATAATCGTCTAATAAGCATTAGTCACGATGTCTATTGTTATGATGTCGTTAAATGCCTAAATTGTATATCCCATATCTCCATTTATCCTTCAATCAGGCAACTATATATTGTACAAATAACATGTACACAAATACATTTTTGTTTTATTTGTACTTGTACTTTTACAAATAAGTCTCATGTTACCTTACTTCCATAATAAGAAAGCATTAACGTAGTCTAGATATTTCTTTTTTTTTTAGTAACTGTAAATTTTTGGTCCTCTTCGCGGTATGCGTTTATAAACTATGTCGATTTCTTTGGAAAAAAAGAGGCAATGATTTAAATTTTAACAAATTAAAAGTTTCAAGAGACGGATGTAAATTGTAGGATAAAAACAAATAAAGATTATGTACATTGTCGGAAATATAAAATGCATTGGTATTCATTACGAAACCAGTTGAAAGTTCAGTGAGTCTCGCTTTTCGTTGTGTTTCTATAGCTCGTACAATACATAAGTGACGACATCAAAAGTTCGATGTAGGATAAAAAAAACTTAAATCAAATAGTTGGTGGGGGGGGGGGGGGGGGGGGGTCAACATTGCTGCAAGATGTCGTCTCTTATATTTTCCGAAAATGTTCATATATTTTTATATTTCCACACAAAAAAATACCACACTTCTTTTTTACAGTTATTTTTGTAAACTTGTTCTAAAAACTCCTTAACCCGTGTCTATTTGACCGTGTATCCCGAACTAGGTAAGACTGGAAATCCTCCGGGTTTCCCCGACGCCTATGTGAGCTATATGCCCCTCAGGGCCTCACAAAGGCAACTTTGTTAATCATCTTTCAGTCCCTTTGGTCTCTTAACTTGTATTTTTCATTTCATCCCTTTGTGATTGCAGAACCCGCTGCATTGACTGGTATGTGTGAACGTTATTCCACAACGCCGTCAGGAACTATAAATTGTGGTGTAACGTACGTCATTCGGTATCGTGTTACCTTAACATGACCTGGGGTCTGTTGTTCAACTTGTCGTTAAATTAAACGAGTCGTTTACTTTTACTAATCAATGCGTTAAATTTTATCACTCCATAATCATGTTGTTTAACTTGTCGTTTAAAATTGTCAAAGTGTCGTTATATTTAATCGACCTCATTGAGGTTGAATAAATTTTAATCAGTTGATTAACCTCAATCTACGATGGCTGTCAATGTTTTGTTTCAACCACCTGTTGTAAGAAGAGAGCGACATTTTCGCGGTTTTTACCCTCTAGAAAGGGAATTTTCTAATGAGGAGCTAAGGCAGAGAGACCATTGGGTACCTGTCAGATTGAATGAGAGGGGATCTGGAGCGTGGGACAGACAGCCCTTTCAGTGGAACAACATGTTATGATTGCCTTGAGGTTTTATGGAAGTGGATCACACTTTCAAGTTGTTGGGGACATAATGGGATTTGACAAATCAACTGTGTCTCGGGTGATTGACCGTGTGACGGAATCATAAGTTGCCAGGAAGGATGATATCATATCATGGCCTGATAACCAGAGGAAGAACGTGATAAGGGTTGGGTTTTATGAAAAGGCTGGTTTTCCAAACGTGGTTGGATGCATTGATGGGACTCACATACTGATTACTGGGCCTAGCATTGATGAACCAGCATTTGTTAACCGAAAGGGGTTCCACAGCATCAACATACAAGCATGACCATGAAGGTAATTTAAAAACATATATTCTACCTATTTTATGTTTACAACATGCATTGTGTGCGTCCTTTTTCTTGACATCTCCAATCGTCCTTGACCATATACATGGCTGGTGTTCTGTGAAACTGGTTTTCAGCTAATTTGAAAATTGATGGAAAAAGAAAGACAACTCAATCTTGTCATATACTTTTTATTGGATCCGTAGAAAATGCTTTTTACCAGAGACATATATATATATACACATATATGTGTCTCTATTTTTACCGTTTCACTTTTAAATATGCTGGATCGAGTAAACTGCTAAGAGTTTGTTCTTTTAACATAAATTTATTGATCAAAATAGTTTTTAAGATTTGCCCACCCTATCTGCTTTAGGTAGAATTTGGTCAGGCTTATAAACTTTGAAACTTCAAAAATATTGTGCCTCATGTAGTTTGCAGAAATTCTGGATCTACCTCTAAATGTTTCTATGAGAAGACATACCCCCACCTCCACTCCCACCCTCCAAAAAATACAAAAAAAAATAAATGTCCCACCATCCAAATATTTCGCGTCCCTCCATTCTTTTCGGTTGGGAAATAGTGACCAATCCCTAAGCCAGTCATTGTTCAATACATTTAAAAAAAATGTCAAGGGAGCATATAACTCCGATGCCCGATGTATTGTTTATCTGAATTATTACTATACATGTTTTGTTTTTATCACATTGCAAATGCACCCAATATTTTAATGACTGGAACTATACACATGGAAAAAAGTATTGCAACACCTTCATTTATTAAAACTTGAAAAATCAGCCTCTTAATTTGGATGGAATATGATAAAATATTTATATATATTATATCCTCCACGTTGCTAGTTTCCAACTTTGGCGAGCTCTGCACTATATTGGATACGGGCAACTATGTGTCTGTTCGTAGGCAAAGGTCCCCGAAATGGTCTTAACGATAATCAGTACTGTAGCAATGAGCTGATCTCGAACAGTATGGTCATCACTCTCGTTTTAGGATTGTATTGTTTGCAATGGGTTTCCTCTGACCAACCTTCATTATGCTTGATTTTCTCTAGGAGATGTTATAAGGGGTCTTCTTGATCTCGGAAGGTCTTTAACATCGTTTGTTGCCTGATTTTTATTCTCAAAACGACTTATAGTGGAATGGTGATGACCAACTATACGTGCAATTGTCACAGCGACATACCTGCTTCTCTCATGCTGATTATCTGCCATCTTGCTGCAGTTATGAGTGATGGATGACCAATTACAAGGTGTCAATCACATAACTTTATAAATTTTGTTATTTAAAGTGTAGAAAACAATGAGGATAAAAACATCTGTTTTATTGTTTACGAGTACAGTAGCTGCATGTGCAGATAAGAACTAATCGAGTCGATATTTATTGATTAAACTCAGGTGCTATTTAAATGTGTAACTAGTTCAATTTCAACAAAATATATCACAAAAAAATAAAGAGTTTTTTTTAAATTAAATTTCAATTTGGTGTTCCAATACTTTTTTCCATGTGTATATAATGAACAAACTATGTATGTACACAAAAGAAGATGTGGTAATGACTGCTTATTGCAACTCTCCACAAGAGATTAATTGACACAAAAATAAACAGCTATGGGTCACCATACTTATTCAAAATCACTGACTTGCTTTGAATTATCAAATGAATTATGGAACAACTTTTTCCCCTTTTTAATTATCATAATTTTGTTTAAAGGGAGATTCACCAGCATCAGTGCTAGGTGGCTAGGATCAGCACATGATTCTCATGTTATCAGAACCTCAGCCATAGGACAACATCTTGAGAATGGATATCAAGGAAGTGGACAAGGTGTATTTTTAGGAGACAGTGGCTATCCCTGCAGACAGTTTTTGCTAACACCATACAGACAATTAGCTACTGGTAGAGGTCAAGCAATATTAACAGGAGACATTGTTCAACAAGGTCAACAATAGAAAGGATATTTGGAATATGGAAAAAGCGCTTTCACATTCTAGGATCAGAGGTACAATTAATAATTTACAAATAATCATAGTAGAAACAGTGGCGGATCCAGCCATTTTAAAAAGGGGGTTCCCAACCCAGAGTAAAGGGGGTTCAAACCATATGTTCCCATTCAAATGCATTGATCGGCCAAAAAAGGGGGGTTCCAACCCCCGGACCCCCCCCCCCCCTGGATCCGCCACTGAGTAATATGAATATTTGACATAGTGTATGCCCTCATGTTTTAAAAGTTGTTTTCTTCTTGTGAGACTGCTGTCTACTAAATCTTTCATTAGTACATTGTAGTACCTTCTCTAAATTTCGGTTTAGGTATTCATAACTAAATCTCCTTATTTTTATTACTTAAAAAAATGATAAAAAATGAGAAATCTGTTGTATATTATTGTGCTGATAAAAGCTGACCTCAGAAACACGTAAAATATCAAGCACGGACAAAAACACAATGATTGACAATTCATCACACAGATGAAAATCCTAAAATTATACCTAGAATCACACAGATAAAAACCCTAAAATTATACGGAGAATAGGGATCTAGTTGGAAAATTGGTAATTTTGGTTCGCAAATTCAAGCAGTCCTTTTGGAATAACTGCTCCAAGTTAGTCATTACTGTAACTTTAATAAATCGTGAATGTAACAGTACATCATCAGTTGAACTGTTTGTTCAGCTTCACACCTGAGTTTGTTCCTTTTTAAATTAAATTATAGTGTTTTCGTAATTTACTTAAACTCAAGACTTATTCATGAGCAACGTTAATTCATGCTACTTACAAATAGTATTTCTGTCACACTTTAAAATAAATGTTTTTAAATTGTATTACAGATCCGAATGAAACTTGATGAAGCTTGCAGAATCATCATTGCTTGTGGTATTCTGCACAATATTGTCATCATGAGGAATGAACATGAGGTTGCAGAAGAACAATTAATAGACAATCAACCTCAGATGCCACCCTATAATGGTCCACAGGACGGAAAAGGCATACGGGACCATTTTGCTACCACTTTTTTTGTCTAATAATTGCATGTTTTTTTTTTTCCGTATTTTCATATATACATTGTCTTTCATTAAAAAAATGAGGAAATTTGAAAAGAGCAACAAACCTTTATATAATCACTTTGACAATCTTTTGAGAGAGGAAGTGTGCATTTTCTGCTTCAAAATTGGTACATGTATATTAACTGGTGAGCAGTTAGTCGCCTATGAAATAAAAAAAAAAAAACAGTAGCAAGGTAATTGTACTTCAGTATAAGAATAAGAATACGCGGTATGATTGCCAATTTATAATATCAATTACCATTATATAGAGAAAAAAATAAATTATTTAAATGCCCAAAAAAGGCACAAGTCAGAGGCGACAGTGCAAGAACTGTATAGCCAGTCAAGGTCAATAAAAACGTCCATCATCATGATTGCTAATGAGACGATGTGGCACCTTGAAACATTAATTAATGCAAGACCAAATGTCCTCTAAAGCGGCAATTATAGGTTCCAGTGGGACAATTCTGAAACAATTATCATATAAGTTAAACCAATCACCAGAATAATATAATAAATAAACCAAAAAAACAACAAATATGAAATACATTAACAACTGATAACCATTAAAATTACAGGCTCCTGATTTGGGAAGGTAGAATAATTCCAGTGATGATCTAAAGATATATCATCTTTACAAGAAATGAAACCTAGGAGCTAGCTTCCTGTTCATACAGTTGCGCTATTACATCCTTAGTTTTTGTTTGAAATGTTTGTAAGTTTTTGATTCGTGTATCACTTATGATTCTTTGAATGATGGAGATGCATTAGGTGTAGCTAAATTGTAATTACTATTTTCTTTTACATAGGAGTGTGTACCCAAAATGAATTTGTTGGTCTCATAATAATTTCTGAAATACAAATCAACAATATAACAATGAATTTAATACGTTTAATACATAGAGGCAAGTGCCTGGGAGAGTGTAACCGGTTCTGAATTGCCACCCACCAACTTCTGTAACAGCTCAATTTGAAGTTACAGTTTTTTTCTTTTCTGGGTCCATTTGTATTTTCTGCTTCTCTTGTATCTCTAATTTGCCCTGCAGTGTACGATACTGTATGTCATGTATGTCCTGCACTGCTACCTTTTTTGAGGGTGTTCTCACTATCCTACAAATAATAAAAACATAATGAATTCTTTAAAAGATTGAATTATTTTACAACTCTTTTTATTGATCGATTCAAAGGCATAGTTCCATCAAATAGCTACTCACAACTCAGGGTCCACATCCTATATATTCAAAATGATTGGACGTGCCAGTCAGAATATGTCACGTTTTCCGGATTGAAATATCGTTTTCCGGCTTAAAATATGTGAATAGGTAGGGGAAACTGTCAGAAATATATGAAAAGGTAAAAAAAGTTCCAATTACTTGTATACTAAGAGTCTTAGCCCATATTTCATTGGTGGACCCAGTAATTTTCACAAGAGGGGGCCCACTCCAGTCATGCTACAGTAATTCTTTAAATAACCATCCAATTTTTTTCCCACAGAAGGGGGAAGGGATGGGCCTTCCCTCCTAAACCTGCCTCTAAAATATTCTTCTTTTCCAACAGAACACACCCCTATCAAAAGAGTATTGGACTCCCCCACTTATTTAGGTGCTGACATGACTAAAACTTGAATACGTTTAAAGTTATTATAAGGAAATATATTATTATGTTTCACTATTAACATATTGTTCTATCTTTAGCAGAATTTGTCAATCTTTTTTAGGTTTAAGTTTGAAAGATTGTCAGATTTAGTGATTTTAATATGATATTAATATGTCTGCATTGTCATGAATAACCGTTTAATAGCAAAATCTCACTTTGAGGTTCAATATTTGAAATATAAACATCCATTGACAACTTAATTTTATACATTGTACTAACGAGAAAAAAGTGTTGACCAAATAAACTAGCGGAACATGTTTCCACAACACATTTTTAAAGAGTTCTTGTATACATCCCCGCGCCCATAGTACGGTAGAAAATAATTTTAAAAAATCTAAAATTTCCGGGAAATATTCATTCTACTTATGAACTCAAAATCATTTTTGTTGAAGGCGGCTTACGGTGACCTATAGTTGTTAATTTCTGTGTCATTTTGGTCTCTTGTGGGGAGTTGTCTCATTGGCAATCATACCACACCTTCTTTTTTAAAGGAGTAGGTCCAGTAAGACCCCTTTTTGGCCCCAAAATAAAGCAGTTTTACAAAATTGTTCAAATGTTAACTTTAAGTTATTTATTGAATAGACGAATGCTTCTGCTACATAAATATGGGCTGTTTTTGACAATACAATGCACATAAATCGGGTACTAGCACCATTAAGTCATGCTAAATTACTGAAATCTGCACAATTCTAGCATTTTGGTTAAATTTTGGACGGTTTCCGTGTAAAACGAAAGTGGCCGCATTCGTGTTCATCCACAATATTGAAATGTAAGTTGTATTTGATGATAATACATAACATATATAAAGGTTGAGGATGAACACGGATGCGGCCACTTTCATTTTTAACAAAAAACATCTGAAAAGTGACATTTTTTGGCATATTTGGTCGATTTTTCATATTTGAACTTAAATCGGAGCGTTTTTAATGACTAAATTAGTTAAAATCTTTCAAATAAATTAATTGAATCAAATGAAATAGACACTTAAGTGTTTAAAAAGTGGTCAAAATCTTTCGTCAGATGAAACTGAAATTTGAGGCCAAAATCGGTCCTTACCGGACCTACTCCTTTACAACTTACTACTGCTTTTCTGTCCTATTTGTTTGTTCCGGAACATGTGGAACGACTGTTTGTGTTAAGATTGGGTCGGCGTATCCTGTTAGCAGAGGTGGACTGTTATTAATCAGTGATGCTGCTGATTCATAGAGATCCTGGCTGGCATCTTCTTCTGGCAATGTGGCATTGATAGTTGCTTGATCTGTAATAAATGAGAGAAAATTGACTCGTTGATACTGTGTTTGGGTATTTTATTTATGTTTTTATAGGGGGGTAAGGGAAACATATTATATCATCATTCAATTAAATTCAGATACACTATGTACTTTAAATTGCAAGTTAAAAAGTATTGCACAAGACTAAATAAGACCCTATTTCAACCCTTTTCAGATTATCAAGGGTCTCAGCTATAAACTAATATGTGCTCCTGTCTAGGTTCAGACTGCAACAACAAATAGATAAACTTTATTCCGGATTTATGATAACCAGTCCGTATGTGTTTTAATATTTATAAATCATGTCTGGTTTTCGGTCCAAATAAGCAATTGTGGTTCCTTAGATACCAGTTTAAAGACGACTTGGCGGGCACCTGCAGCCACTTGTAAACTTATGTTGAAAATAACACTTTAAAACCGTTATCAGTTTAAACAAATGCAATCTTGCAATAGTAAAACAAGAGGGAAACCTTCAAACCAACAAGAAACACGTTGGCAATCATTTAAGTAATAGAAAATTGGTTAAAATAAATTGTTTTCAGTCACGTGATATCAGTTGGGAATTTCCCACATGTTGTGACGGCGTAGCAGACGAAATTTTTAGCAACATTGAAATATAAAGGAAACTATGTATCCCGGTATTAAAAAGGCTACACATATTTGTGTTCATTTCATTGAAAATTAACAATAACAATAAAACAAAAAACCTTCAAAACAAAATTTTGCCAAAAATTGATTGTTTTATTATGGAAAATAAAACCATGTTGAGTGAAACTGATCAAGTTTACTTTTTACAAAGTGCAATAAGAAGGGCAGAGCCTTGAGAAGTTAAAATTAAGGGGAACAAACATTTGGGGATATATTATAAAGTGCTCAATATTATTTACTTACTTGTCTGGAATGATTCGGTTTCAAGTCCACCCTGTATTCCTCTGAAGCTGGTGGTGTCCTTCATCAGGTGGATTACTCTTTCTACTGCGAAGCTCTGATGCTTTGGAGCTGGTCCTCCCCCAGTTTTGAAGACTTCACTTCTGTGAGTTGTGTAAACAGCCTTGGCCACTCTTGTGGTATTCCTCCACTTGTTTCTTACTTCTGTATCAGTACGAAGGGCAACTCCAAGTGAATTTACTTTCATGGCTATGTCATCCCAAACCATTTTTTTTAACTGGTTGTTTACTGTATTTGTTAATTTTCCATTAATGATACTTGAGTGTTTTTCCACAAGTTGTTGAATGAGGTCTTCCTCTCCCACAGTGAAGTTGGTCTTTTTTAGTCTTTTTAGTTTGCTTGGATTTGGTTCAGCAGATTCAGCCATTATTTTACAGACAGGATGCTCCAAAACAATGCATGATGGGTAGGTTTTATTCAATCACTTGATTAATCAGTTGATAAAATTTTAACGCATTGATTAATCAGGTGATTAAATTTTAATTCATTGATTATTTAATCGACACGTTAAATATTGTTGAACAACAGAAAATAAACGACTCGTTAAAAGATTTAATGACTCGTTAAATTTAATCAATTGTTAAAATAACGACAAGTTGAACAACAGACCTCTGGACGAACTCTTGGATCAACAAAAGCTTGCCGCCTAATGAAGGTTGATCCAATTATCAAGATGTGTACAGGGCTCCATACTAATCTTAGAAAGCAATTAGCTACATGAATATAGGAAGAATATTATATGTTTCATTTTACAATTTGATTAATTGCATTTTTGATTCTGAACTGAATTCTAATACGAATACGAATACGAATTTGTTTATTGTAGTGACATTGTGTATATATACAGTATAATAATAATATTTGTCAATACAACGTTTGTACACCCGGCTCATTGGACCTATAAGTCACTTAAAAAAATAAATCTTTAAATCATTTCATAGTCGAGTCCTTTAGTTCAATTATTTACATAAATGAATTGTCTGCGTTTTGTAAATGCTTGTAAAATATATTTAGCTGTTCTGCTTGGAAAATAAATTAAAAATTGTATTAATTGTTCACAGTATGACAGTGATAAAAATGTTTCTTTGCTTGGTATGGTTGAGTAAAGTTCATTTCGAAGTTCATCATATAAATCACAGTTAATAAGGAAATGAATTTCACTTTCAATTTCATTTTTGCTACACATTTTACAAAGTCTGCTCTCCTCAGGTTCGCCACTAAACCGTCCTGTTTCAATTCTTAGAGGTAGAATACCGCATCTAAATTGAGCCAACACTGACCGTTCGTTGCGTTGTAGGTTAAGGTTCACGTATGCTTCAACAGAGAAATTATTTTTGACAGTTTTTTATGTTCGCAGTTTTGGATATTTATCTATGTTTTTTAACCAATCAAGACTATGCTGTTCAAGTAGTGCTGATTTTGCGTTATTCTGAAAAGTTTCCATAACTCCAATGTTTGTCATTATAGTTTTTATATCTGCCGACCAGTTGTTTGAGTATATGCTATAGTTCCATTGAAAGATACGTTTGCAAACCCTTGAATTATCCATTTTCAACAGTCTAATATAACCCTTGTGTTAATATCGCAACCCAAGCGATTTGGTGGTGGACTCTGTTTCCCTCATGATTTTTTAATCTAACTTGAAACCTTCTCTTTCGAACGATTCTCAAAAAATTATGACCTTTCTATGTGACGTCATCATTCATCGTCGCCTTTTTTTGTTAATGTCACAAAAGTAATTTCAGAGGAGAGGACGAAAATTCGACGTAATAAACGAGTTTTGAGTAATAAAGAACTGACATCAAACAAACCACACGGTGATTAAAAAATATATTCAACAGGTTAGGAAAGGGTTAAATTAAGTAAGAATTAGAAAAAGTAATTTATCATATTTAAAAAGAAATAAAAGTATTTAGAACTTGATTCTACAAATGTTATTTTGCTTTTTTTAATTTTTATTAAAGCGCCACTGATAAGTCTTCAATTCTTGACAGACTATAGGTTAGACAAAGTTTAAGAAGTTTTTTTTTTAATTAGTTTTCAAAAGAGAGAACAGTTGAAAAGCTTTCTTTTTGTAGATGATGGTATTTTGGGTATTTAATAAGGCATGTGTAAGGTATTAAAAATTTGGCTATGTTATAAGCAAGAAGCATGATAGCATTAATTTAATAAGTCCAAAATGTAACTAAAAAATAAAGCGCAAAGATAAAAATAGGACTTGTTGAAGCATGTGTTCGCTTTGTGAGGCGATTAAATTGCTGATTATATATAGTACATCATGATCACACAAATTAATCATTCTTCTACGATAACTTATACATATCACTGGAATGCACAAACACAGAAACTATTACATAATATGTATGTCAACAGAAAGCAGTAAGTATGCATTCATACGCATTGAATTCGTTCCTTTTGTTTTGTTTTGAATAGTGACTTTTCATGTTCTTAACGTGTTTTTTGTTTATGTTTTAAACACACAGTAAGGCATGAGGTATTAAATGCAGTGAAACTTGTTTATATTTGAAAATATTGAAATTTTAAGAATAATAAAAATGTAACAATATAATTATTTACCCTTTGTAGTCACCTCAGTTTTCGATGGATTATATATTGATAATTTAAAGTACATGATACTAGCTACAAATGTAACACATAAGTTTGGCTTACAACATCAAATTGGCAAATACAACTTAAAGCAAAAAAATACCGAATCAAGGATATTCCATTTCGTCAACACAGACATATTGGTTAATGTGTCACATGTGGAGCAGAATCTGCTTACCATTCCTGAGCTCCTCATATTACCCCAGTTTTTGTTGGCGTTTGTGTTGCTAAGTCTTTAATTTTCTATGTTGTGTCTTGTGTACTATTATTTGTCTGTTTGTCTTTTTCTTTGTAAGCCATGGCGTTGTCAGTTTTTTTTTTCAAACTATGAGGTTGACTGTCCCTCTGGTATCGTTTGCTCCTCTTTTATACCTTTTGATACGAGAAAGGTGTAGGTCCGGTTAGGTCCGATTTTGGCCTCAAATTTCAGGTTGATGAAAAATTGCTCCTAATGAAATATTTTGGAAACTTTTTTTAAACACTTAAGTGTCTACTTCAATCGATTCAATTTGTTTATGTGAAAGATTTTCAACGACTTAGTCATTAGATACGCTCAAATTGAACCTAATAATGAAAAATCTATCAAATATACTATATATATATATATATATATATGCATTGTAATGTCAAAAACAGCCCATATCTAAGAACCAGAAGTATTCTTCTTTCCAATAAATAGCTAAAAGGTAACATTTTAACGATTTTGCAACACTGCTATATTTTGGAACCCAAAAAAGGGGTCTTACTGGATCTACTCTTTTAAGTTAATTAGCGGGAATTTTCTTCCTTTAATCAATTTCAGATGCTAACGGACATTCAATGAAAGATTGACTGAGAAACAAAAGGACGGAAATCATATCAATAAACACGAAATTAATAACTAAATACAGGACGACATGAAACCCATAAATATCAAGGTTGAGACTCGTTTCCCGGAAGTGTGTATTAAGCAGGAATATTCCTATGACATCATTTGAATTATATTTTTGAAAATGAGCAATAAAGTGATTCTAGCACATATACATGGGGTGAACCAACCTTAACTTTATGAAGGAGCAAATCTTGCAATGTTATTAGTATGGCCTTTGTTGACAAAATAAAACAGTTTTCCAACTAACAGAAAACTGAGAAAAAGGACACAACTCCAATTTGTCTTATCTTTCTTTTTTTAATCATATTGTGTAGCAAATGTAAGATATATTATGCATTATTAAAAAGATATGATTCTTATGAGATCACAAGATAAGAACTCAATAAAGATACAAAGATTAAAATTATGATAAGATAAAAACAGTTTTTGTTTGATTGTTTTATCATTTTCAGCAACATTTTAGAATCCACATATGAGTAATACAACTATGAGATTTTATAGTTTCATAGTTTTTCTGAAGACTTTCACGGCAAACAGAATTTTTGTCAATCGTACGGAATTATTTTGGAAGCTTATGTATCCAATACAAACAAAATAAGACCTCATATTTGCTATTAATTTTTATGTTAATTGAAACTGTGAAGGACTTTTAATTCGCCAAATTCTCACCTTTGGCAAGTGACTTTTAGTCCTTTGTTCTTCTATGTGGGATTACCTATCTGTCATGGGTGATCATTTATTCCTAATTATTCTAGTAGACACTCGTAGAAGTACAAAACATTACATAATGTAAGTAGAAAAATACACTTTCTGCACTAACGTGTGTCCACTTTTAGATAAAACTAACCTTAGTAGCAGTGATCTTCAAATCAAAAGGGACCTTCCACTTTCAAATTTTAAACTAACTAATGTGTCTTAATGTTAATTCAATGTTAAAATAAGTGTTTGTATCATTGTTGCTGTCATTTGGTAGAATTATTTCTACTTAATTTATTGCAGTTGCAGGTCTTTTATCAATTTCTTTTCATAGTCTACGTTAATTGATATTACACGTGCGTGTAATTTTTCGAGGTCACTTCTACTCGACAACGTCTGTCGTAATATTATATTTGGCACTTTTTATTTCTACAGAGAAGCGTTTACTTGTTTATTATGTAGCAACTTTATTTTTCAGAGTCATTGTTTAAAGTGTATGCTTACATCTCATCTAGTAAATATTAAAGTGAACCGCTAGTCAATTTATTCTTTGATCTTGTGCTTAGTTGTATTCTGACACCTGAGTCTTCGCCATAGCCTAAGATGAACTGGATAAATATTGGACGGAGTCGTGGTTTTGAAAAATGCAACAGATGATAAAACGTATAGCAAATGAATAGTTTAAAGACGTGCAGTCTAGATACATTTACACATACGTAAGTTATGTTGCTTACATTGTGTAAATTAATGTTTGCATGTGTTATATACAAACATCTTTATAGTACTTGAGTTATATGCAATCATAACATTATTTTGATTCGTCTTGAAAATGTAAATTTGACCAAAGCATTTACAGATCATGTGTATATTGCATGTGCATATACTATACATGTTTATCATCTTCGTCACATGATTTGGTAGCATTTATATAGGAATTTAAATTAAGTAACACAAACCATATTAAATTATGAATAAGACAGTGTTACATAAGTCATGAATATGACAGTTGTTATTCATTCATTTGATGTGTTTCAGCTTTTGATTTTGCAATTTGATTATAGAGTCCCTTTGAGATTTTACTTTTCACATAGGTTACATGTATAAGAATATTTAGTATTTTAAATAGTATCACAACGCATATTTCCTAACATTTTTATCTTCATGTGTCACCTGGTTGTGTGTTATTTATATAGATTCTGTAGTTTGCAGTGACAATGTCGTTATCTGTTTGATAGCATTCGGTAGAAAAACTGATATTCTTGTCAATTAAGATTGCAGTCAAACGCACATGCCACATGCAGGGTTCGTACTCACGATATAAACCTTGTCTAGTGATTGGGTAGATGGACTTCGTAGACCACTCGACCACCGAGACCCAAAGAAAGTACTTTAATTCTTTTGGATTTAGATAAGGGTATAGCAGTCTAAAATTTCAGGTAGGGATTTTAAATTGTGAAAAGAATTAACCTGTTTGTTTTTAATAAATAATTCTAGTTTCCTTGACCATTATGTACATGTATGCTGAATACATATCAGGACACTAAACGTTATTGTCATAAACCATAACTTGAAATGGTAGATTGTTGATATGTTCTTTTTTCCTGGAAAATGAGATAATCTTTTATCCACTTTTACTTTAAGTTCTTATATTTTGAAGGGCTATTCAAATTTGGTTAACATTTTTTCTTGATTTTTGTTTAATTTTAACGAAACGCGCATCTTGCGTACACATATTTAATCATATATCTTAAATGAATTTATTGACCCTACATATCATATAAAAGAATGATTAACAATAAATATACAAATTACAATACTTATCTATTAACATAATTGCACATATTAAGAATGACATGACGTTTATTTTTTTTATATTCTTTGGAAGACGTTTTTACTTAATAGTTTTTATCAAAACCGTTTCGAATGCCCTGGTAATGCCGAAAAACTCGTAGAACAGTTTCGGATTTCTACTCTCAAAATAATTATTTGAAATGAATACAAATAAATACACTATCTTTCATCGAATACGAGTAACATTACTTTAGAGAACCAACACACTTTTTATGATGAGTCGTATGTAGACGAAACGCGCGTCTGGCGTACTAAATTATAATCCTGGTACCTTTGATAACTATTTACACCACTGGGTCGATGCCACTGCTGGTGGACGTTTCGTCCCCGAAGGTATCACCAGCCCAGTAGTCAACACTTCGGTGTTGACATGAATATCCATAATGTGATCATTTTTATAAATTTCCTGTTCTTATGTAGACGAAACGCGCGTCTGGCGTACTAAATTATAATCCTGGTACCTTTGATAACTATTTTTTCATTAAATGAAGCTGGAAAATGATTAACCGATGCAACTCCAGATATGTGTCAGCGATTGTTTTTCTCTGATTGAATAGACCTTTTGTAATTAATGATCGTCCCATCAGTACTTCTTGTTTTATTGATTGTTTACGAACTGAACAATTTCTTCTTCGGAATTTGTTGATGTACGCTTTGATTCCTTTATTCATATTGTCAATGTCCATATAATCAAAGTATCACAAATGATTTATATTGGCATAATGTTCATTGTTCAATAAACATTGAATAAATCCGCCAGCGGAATATTTGGATGTTTAATTTTTCCTTCTTTTTATTCTTTGTTTCTAGTTTTAAACATTTACTTCTTGATTCCAAAACTCGATCATTTATAAAACGTAAGCATTTCATTCTGAACATAACACTCTATTCTTTAATGACGTTTATTCGGTCATTTTTTTATTTTTTTATTTTAATGAAACGCCAATATATTATATTTTCTTTCTCAAAAACTGACTATTTCAAACATGCCAAACTAACATTGTTATAACCATGAATGAAATAATTTGTGTACTAGGAGACAGGTTAATAAAAGCAATGTATGTTTGTTTTGTTTTTTTGGATCTGACATCTTAAGCTATTTGAATTTATTATGCTTTGTTTTCTAGATTAATATACTATTCTTATCTAGAATTTATAATATGTTTCTGCTTGTGCAAATTCTAGTTCTTGATTTTACCCCCAAAACAAATCCATTATGTTTGTCTTTCGAACTTGAATTCATCTTTAAATTCAGCTTTATCTCCCTTTGGCCTCTTTACAATATCCATAATTTCTAAAAAACGAAATATTTTTACTTTTTTTTATTTTCACATAAGGTTTTTACCAAATAGTTATATAGATTATCAAATTGGTAGGAAAAGACTCAACACGTCCAACTTTTTCAACTTACTACTAAATACCCGCCAGTATATTGTTCATATGACCATGATGACAGTGCTTAAGTAGATTAGCAGTGGTAATAGAGTGAAAGAGTTTAAATGTTTCAAACCTCATTCAAAATTAAGTAAATTACATATTCAAATATTGGAATCAATAATGTGTGTATTTATATAGGTTGATTTTCTAGAATAAATTTTATTGTCGCAAAATGACTATCACAATTTAAATTCATATGAAACCTCAAATTAAAAAAAAAATGATACATATGTATTTTATAACTAAATAGATAGTTTTCATTATAAAACTTATGTACATATACTTTTTGTTTAAAGAAAATTCTTTAATTGTCCACATTTTGAAGAAGTTTACTTTTTTTTTTAATTGCTTGCTTCCAGGAAGCAATTTGCCGAAATATTTTTCCGTATGCAAAGTGACCCAAGCGTGACCCTCTCGTATAAATCCGGTGATCGCAATATGAATGAATCGGTCATTAAAAGTAACTATAATCGGATTGTACATTTACACACGTGTTCAATATCCATGCTTCTTTGTTGATTGTTTACTATAATGTGGCAATCGGTAAACTACGGCTTCATAACGATTGATTACACGGCAATTATTAAGCAGCCATATTTTCTCATCATAACAGACAGAGAGATAAAAAAAAAATGATGATAATACGATATGTTTGAGTAAAAAATTATAACTCCGTGCACAGAAGACTTAGTTTATGATATATACATGCATTGGTTCAAGAATTGGATAATCATTATTTTTCACCAGTAACTCGCTTCATATGATCTTAACAGGCCATATATTGACATGATTTCCGTCAATTGTCGGTTTTAAAAGACAATAACAATCAAAAGCAAGGAGTAAACAAGACTCATTAAAAACTATCCATTCTGATTTATACTTTGGTCTCTTAACTCTCACGTAGTAAACTAATTTATGTTGTATTGATTTATAAGAACCTTGTTACGGTTCATTTGTTTCATATGAAATTATGCTCAGCCTGCAATTCTGTCGTTAACATCACCAAGTAAACAATATACGTTTCCACTTTGGAGATAACTACGGAACTTTTTTCAATTTTATGGAAAGTGTATGGTTGGCGATAAGGGTAACTTTTTAAGGGGATGTATAATATATTAAAAACATTTTCATGAAATTGAAATATATTTGAAGAACTTTGAAAATAAGTTATTTTTTTAACATAGTTGTGACAATTCCAAATTATCATTTGATTTTTCTTCAAATGCTATATAGTCCTCCCAATTTTTCCAGATTTTTGCCTGTTTTTTTTAAACCTAGTTTTTTCCAAAAAATAAATAACAATCATAAGAAAAAAATTATTATTAAGGTAACTGAAGACGTTTATCAGTTCCACAATATTTAGGATTCAAATTGAGATATCAGTTTCATTCTCATTAAAAAGTTTGTTTCGACCATTTTGTTCAATTCTAAGTGATATATAACAATATATTCCTTTTATGAAATGATACATGAATATCTATTATCATTATAATTTGATTTTCATTTTCACATACCAATTGTCTTCGGTATAACATGTATCAATACATATGTCTTTGTTACAGGTGGTATTTGTTGTTCTGTGGTTTGCATGTTGCAATGTTCTTTTATTTTAGTTGTTTATGTATTTCTTTTTCTTGAGTGTTCTTGCATGTGTTTGTACTGTCTGCCTATCATATAATATTGTCTTTTTTTACATTGCCATATAAGCGGGAGGTTTGGCTAGACATAATACTAGGACCAACCCTCCATTTTTTTTTTAAATATCCCGTATCAATGCAGGAATATAGCAGTTGTTATCAAATAGTCCGTTTCTGTGTATCATATGTATTGTGACGTTTGGTTTTGTAGCTTCTGTGGTCCGTTATTTTCCTCTTATAATTGATGTGTTTCCCTCAGTTTGAATTGCGACCCATATTTGTTTCAGTTAAATCCAATTATGACTAGCTATTATAGCGGTTCACTTCTAGAGTCTTGATTTACAACTGTTATATAATAAGCATGAGTGAATCAAGCAGGGTAGGTAATTACGTTCTTTAATTACATAAGCCTAAGACTGTTTCACACTCTGGATTTGCAGCGTGTGTAGGTTGCCGCCATTGGTCGCTGTCCAAACATCGTCAGACAAAAAGTCTGTTGTTCAACACAAGTCATTCGTTTTGACTTTCCAGTCTCATATCAGTCCTACGTATATATGAAGGCTATCATAAAATAGATAACTTATTTTTATTGTAGTCTGGTTTCTTCTTGATAGAGTTCAAGAACTACCTCCTGTTCGGATATTTTTGTTGAATGTCTATAAAAAAAATTCGTAGCTTCAATTTTGGTTTGTTTCTTTGATGTGTATCTTTTCGGTCGAATTACTGTCCCAATAATTTTTTCGCATTGTCGAAAATATTACGGTATCATTAAGTTCCTCGTCGCATGTCTACTGAATGGTTTGGTTTATCTGTTAGAAGCCTTTACGAAGAGTTCAGTATCTATCTTTGTATCTGGTTCATTTTTGTTGAATTCATCTTAAATTTTTATATACTAATCCTGATCCTTTTCATCCGCAGTTTTTTTATCACACAAAGTTTCATGATTATAATACCTTGTTTAAACACGTTTAAAATCATTTTTTTAAATTGTTAATTTCCTTCGCTATATCTATCCCATGCTTTTGTGTGAGTGTTCGGATTAGGTGTAAAACATATAAATGAACACTGTTTGTTTAACACCTAAACTTCTAGAAACACTTTTTTCTTTAATTTGTACTTTAAAAGTAAGTAATCAAAATGCGTTTTAACCGTATTTGTAAAGGTATACATGCAAAGATGCGTGTATCTGGAAAAAACATGTTATTACCTGATAAAACATGTTTATAATGTTCAGCTGGCTATTTTAAACTGACAATTGTGACCCAAATTAAATATGTATATATAATTAAACAACAACACAAATCAGCAACATAAACATTAAATAATTTACGGCAAATGTCTTTTGGCATATAAATAGTTTGGACCCATTATTTAAATTTTGGAATAAGAGATTCATTCTGCCTTTGCAGTATACGTACGTACCATAATTTTGAAGCAACGTTAACAAATTTGAATGTAACTAAATGTTCTATACTTTAATGGTATTTGAACGAATTTTGACTCGTTCAAATTTTATATATATTACAGAAAACTATATGATATTTATCTGTCAAATGAGTTTCAAAGTTAAGGGATCACCAGCATTTATTATTGGTTCAAACGCATCTAAAATAGTACTATTGCTGCATTAAAAGGGAATACTCCGTCTATGCTATTTTAAGTCGATGAGTATGAATCAGAATATATATTATATATCGGAAAGTAAAGCGCCTAGCAAAGTTCTTTAATTTCATTTTCAGATATGTTGATAATGTCTGGTCAATAAATTGCCCACATTACTGTGAGTGCTTGCTACTAAATCAGGTTTTGTATCCACAAATTAGACAAAAAGAATACTACCGAAACAGTATGTTATTCATACAGATAGGTCACATTCATAATGAACCTACAATAAACATCATGGTTTCAAGTCTACAATTGTGAATTTCACATTTTCAGCAGTACTTTGCCTTTGCCCAATTGTATAGCGTTAACATATATACATTTAAAATACGTTGTGATTGTGAATGTTTACAATTATTGGACTTTTAATTAAATGTGACTTCGCATGGCGGGTGGTGTTTGTAAAGCAGAAGAAGAAGAAGTCGAGTTCGTTACGTTACTATGATATGTATCTTCTTAATTTTTAATCAATTTATGAAATAAGAAAATCGGTAAAGTTAGATTCTTTAGATACTGCGTAATTACTTTGATATGGAATGCCACCCACCAGTTCGTTGACCATAGTAATCTATGAAGAATCGGTGTTTTGATTTAATTCTATATTGTTGTAAATATGGAAACCCTTTCTTATGGAAACATGTTTCAGGTTAAAAGTGTTCGTGTTTGTTTTCAGTAACTGTGAAAATTTACTAATATAATTTTATTAAATTACGTCTTCTATAAGGACATTATATGTACTTAAGCTGTATTTGTTTTGCAAAAATAAAGAGTTTTAAAATATCATTCTAATAAAAAGAATTATTAAACATCCAACATATACATCAAATGTGAATTGCCAGAATTGTGTAAAGGGATTTTTTTTTATTATAGAAAACTCATTTATTAAATGAATACACAATATACCTTTTTTATTCAATCCAATGAAAGATTTCAATATGGCTTGCATATTTTTCCAAAACATATGTATTTGATTATAGAAAAAAAAACACTACTCTGTCTGACATCATTGCAGATATTGTGTGTACATACTTCAACAGATTTCAATCAACTTAGTTCATAATAGTATTCAGTTTTAAAAAGATTTCCTAAAATGTTCCAGTTACTTAGATATTTTGATTTGAACAATTATAATCGGATTTCTTTTCACAGAAAATGGCACCACATTGTTGTCAACGGCTTATGAAAAAGATCCATTCAAAGGATATTAAATTAGATGAATATGGCAAGGCAAAGGAATTTTGTCTGTTGAGCATCGCTCGTCCTCATATGAGAGCTTTCCATTCATCATGGTTTTGTTTCTTTATTGCATTCACGGCATGGTTTGGTATACAACCACTCTTACCAACAATCATAAAGGAGTTGCACTTGTCCAGGAAAGATGTCGCTAACTCTGGAATTGCAAGTGTTGCTGCTACTATAATAGTACGAGTATCTGCAGGACATCTTTGCGATAAATTTGGACCTCGTCGAGTTATGGCAATGTTGCTGGTAATAGGATCTATTCCATTAGCTTTATCAGGACTGATCACTAGCGGAACAGGGCTGATTGTTGTGCGTCTTTTTATTGGTTTTCTCGGTGGAACGTTTGTTCCCTGTCAGTTTTGGACAAGTATCATGTTTAACTACAAGATTGTTGGAACAGCTAATGCCATGGTTGGTGGATGGGGAAATCTTGGTGGTGGATTTACATTTTTGTTGATGCCTGCTGTTTTCCAACTTATCAAAATCATGGGGGTCCATGAATTCTTGGCTTGGAAAATAGCTGTAGTAGTACCAGCCGTTATCTGCAGTGCAACTGGTATGTCAATTTTGTCAATATTGTTGTAGAACATTTCAATGGTTTTAATAGAAATATTTTACATATGCTGATGAAGTTGTAAATTGATTTAAGATGTTTCGTGTTTTGTTTTTTTAATGGTGAGCTTCAATTTTATAGAAATAGTTATCAAAAGTACCAGGATTATAATTTTATATGCCAGACGCGCGTTTGGTCTACATAAGACTCATCAGTGACGCTCAGATCAAAATAGTTAAAACGTCAAACAAATACAAAGTTGAAGAGCATTGAGGACCCAAAATTCCCACAAAGTTGTGCCAAATACGGCTAAGGTAATCTACTCCTGGGGTAAGAAAATCCTTAGTTTTTCGAAAAATTCAAAAGTTTTGTACACAGAAAATTTATAAAAATGACCATATAAATGATATTTATGTCAACACCGAAGTGCTGACTACTGGGCTGGTGATACCCTCGGGGACGAAACGTCCACACCAGCAGTGGCATCGACCCAGTGGTGTAAATAGTTATCAAAAGTACCAGGATTATAATTTTATACGCCAGACGCGCGTTTCGTCTACATAAGACTCATCAGTGACGCTATAGAAAAATATTATTCTTCACACGCCATTATTCCCGTCCAATTTTAGGTAGTATGAAGTAAAGTAACCATAATAACTGACATCATTTCAACGTTTGTTCATATTTACATAAACGTTCAGAAACGGAAGACTTCGCTTATGATTCTTTTTTCATCTTTATATGTTCTAACTTCATTCTTATCGATCGATGTTTTGCAATCCAGGTATATCAATTCTGTTTACATCTGATGACTGTCCACAAGGAGAATGGATAAACCGGAGACATGCACATGCAAAAACTGAAGAACTTAGGGCTGTCGTTCATGAAGGTAACTATAACTTATGAAATAAGAAACCACTCTAGAGAAAGGAAATAGAATTGAAAGTGACCCACATTTTGTTCATAAAACTCTAAAGGATGACTTTTTGTGCTTCGTAAGGGTTAGTGACTCGAAACGTCTCTTTGCTTTCGAAGTTGAGGCGATTCCTTCATATGTTTTGTTACCTTGACAGTGAGTGTTATCCCTTCACTTGAATTATGAGATTAAAAATCGATAAACCCTAAAGGGTCTACTGATCTTTTGTTTTGCAGTAGCTAATATGTTGCAAATTATAACAGAGAGAAAGAAAAAATCTAAATATTGTAAAAGAGGGATAAAAGATACCAGAGGGAGTGTCAAACTTGTAAATTACTCTGAAACTGTAGAAATTTGTCAAGAAAGCCGAAATCGACAAACCACTCTTTATAGTAATAATTGCTTATGAAGGAACATTTTCATAATGTTTTTCGGGTGTTTTTTTTTTTTTTTTTTTTTTGGGGGGGGGGGGGGGGGCGGGGTATTATTTAGTCAAAAATCATATGTTTAACTGACTTTCGAACTCCAAGGTAAATTCGAGGTCCATAAAAACTGACAAAAGCAAACGTTAACAACCAACTGAACGAGTAAAAAAAAACTGTAACACACGAATTTCCTAAGTAAGCGGCTGGTTAAATCTGTGTTTATAGAAAACTGAACCTCCAGCTTAAATGACAGAGGGGCGAAAATACCACAGGAATATTCAAACTCTTAAATCAAAAATATACTGACAACGCCATGGCTAAACAAACATCCAACCAACAGACATGGTTCACAAAACACAACTTACAGCCAGCTGAAAGACGCCTCCGGTGCGGGAATTTCTCGCTGTATTGAAGACCTGTTGGTGACCTTCTGCTGTTGTCTTCTCTATGGTCGGGTTGTTGTCTCTTTGACACATTTCCCATTTCCATTCTCAATTTTACAAAAATAAAGACAGAGCAAAATGATTTTATCTTCGTTTCAAATGAAGAAATATTGTGCATGAGTAAAGTCCTGTCTAGTACTATAGAAAAACATCACATAACATTTCATTGGATATAAGACAATAACAATCACAGGCAGTTATCATTCAAATGCTCACACTTTTTAACCTGTGTACAAGCTTTAGTAACCATGTAACCTCAAGTTTCAAAATATTCTATAGAAACCCCAAATAAAAAATAATGGTGCTTTGAAATACCCAAGATCTATGTTTATGACCCATAAATGTTTTACTGCAATGAAATTTAGGATTTATTACCTACAGCTGTCAAATTCAAGGGAATATATTTTCGACCTATTTTGGTAAACAACGAATGTGACGTACTATGATTTGGTGGTATTACATCTAAAGGTTTTCAGTCATCAAACCTCAGATGAGTATACGAATATACAAACTGGACCTCATGAATATAAAAACTTAGTATAACTTAAGTTAACACACACAGTTGTCAATACCAAATGTCCAAATAGATCAATTAGACACCAGGCTAACAGACAAATAAAAAATTCAGAAAACAGTAAATAGAAAACTTAATATTGAGCAACAATATTAAACAAAAATACCGGATACCACTCAAAAAGCAGTTAAAAAGGCCAACATTTCTGATTCCCTTGTCGAATTTGGTAATCATTGAGGAAAAGAGGAATTGCATTATGAAAAGTTCATTGTATCATGCATGTATATATATTTGTAAAAATGAAATAATTACCAAATGGTACAATATTGTTATAGAAAACTTACCAATGAAAGGACACCACAAGTCGCATCTGAATAAACAGCCAAAAGTATGGACTTACATTACAATTTCACTGTTGATCATACAATATGGTATGTGTTTTGGAGTGGAAATTGCTGGCAACACCATTCTGAATTTATACTTTTTATACAAGTTTAAAATCGAAGGCTGCAACGAAACTACAGTTACAATATCAAACAATAATGTGACTGGAGTCAATTTGATTGGTGTCGAAGAAGTAGATTTGTCATGTAGTGTCTTAAACCAAAGTACTGCTAGTTTAATCGCATCCCTCTTTGGACTTATGAATCTATTTGCACGTGCACTAGGAGGAACATTTTCAGATGTTTTCTTCAAGCACTACAAAATTCCAGGACGTCTGTTAGCTCACCAACTCTGTTTAGCAGGAGAAGGAATTATGCTAGTGATATTCAGCCAGATGAAAACTATTCCGTCCGCCATTTGTGTATTGATTATAACAAGTTTATTTGTACAAGCATCAGAAGGTACTACCTATTCCATAGTGCCATATGTTCATGCCAAGCGAATAGGGGTGATTGCCGGGGTTGTTGGAGCTGGAGGCAACACAGGGGCACTTATCTGGAATACAATATGGGTTCAATTAGTTGATGTAGAACCTAGTTGGTGGTTTTGGATAATAGGTGTAATTGTGTTCTCAGGAAGTATGTTCACAATGTTATTGAGAGTTGAGGGGATGACTATATGGCATATCCTCCGCAAACAGGAAAAGGGTGAAAACGAAGAAAATGAAACTGCTCTTGAACGATAAAACGTGTTTTGACGTGCAAAAAAGAACATTGTGTAGAATGCCTAAACAATACCTGATATTTAATGTCATTTTATAACATACAATTATAAATATATATATATATATACTAGTATATATTTCTTATCATTGCTTATGTTAAAAACATTACATTAGATATATGTAATGTAAACTCGAATTGCTTCTTGAGTATTTTTAAACTTGTAAAATAAAACGTCTATTGCGTCTTACTTTTATTTTATTTTTAAACAAAGATGACACGTGTAAACATTTTGAGTAATTACTATAACATAAAATAGTTGCATCGCAGTTAATAAAAATATGCACACTTTACCAAAATGTCATTTATTTAGTTCATTGTTTTTATACATGTTATACTTGTAAAATAAAAATTCGGTCAGTTAATTAATTGTATGGCTTTGTACGATTATGTGCATAAAATTACCTAGGGATATTGTATTGTTTAAAAATTGTGTTACAGTAAAACAAATCATACAGAGAAGCTGTTGACATATTGAAAGAACAATCAAAAAACAATTCTAAGAAAAATAGGCGTGTACCACTTTGACCAACTTTTTAACGACATAACGCAGTATACAACTTCCACATAACACTACAAAAAAGCAAAACAAGGAGTAAATTGACAAATAATCATAAGCTTTAATTCTTTATCCTACCGAAGCAACTGAGATCGATTCCGGTTTTTCGCGGGGTTCGTGTTGATCAGTTTTTTAGTCTTTAATCGTTTGTCAATTTTTGACATGGCATTGTCAGTCTGTTTTCGACTTCTGAGTTTGAATATCCCTGTGGTACAATTTGCCTCTCTTTTTCATCGGTGACAGTCTGTTATAATATTAAATGACATCTTTGTAAATAACTGTTCTTTTGGAACGACACTATACAATCATTAGAAAAACATAAAAATAAACTATCAAAACCAGATGAAAAAGGCTCAAATGAAAATCATCAGATGGATAGAACGCAGAAAAGCATCCAAACAAAAGACAGATCGGACGTAACAAGGTATTTATACGTCACTCATTCCCAACAAGAACAAAACAAATGTACCAATCGGAGAGTACTCGCAGTTGCTGGCAGCTAGTTCAAAGTCAATATCTAATAAAATGCATGTATTTTAGACTGAAATATGAATCATCAAACATCTAATGAATTTAGTGTTAAAACGTCATTCACAGTCAGTTCAAATAAAGTAACATCCATTACATTTCAAGGCACGATCTTAAGTAATTAGCTTGTAGTCTAATGCAAAAATCGGTACCCTTTAATTTCATGTATATATTCTGAGATTAGAAAGTACCAAAACAAGAACTTCAGATCTGAGAAACAGACAAAATATATCTGTCTTTTTTAAATTTGATGATTTTTTATTTAATAATTCAAAATTATTAGCCTTAAAGTGTTCTACGTAAGTTACAATTCATTCAGCTTTCTTTTTATACCAAAGTTACTGAAATATTCTATATATTGTAAAAAAAATGCAACCACTGCCTAGGAAATATTTTGTTTCAGATAGTACTACTTTCTGACCGATACGTCAACATCTATAACAGAACCAAACCTGCTATATGACTTCTGTATTACTTTATTTCATTCTATGGACAAACATATAACGCTTTAGTTTTTTATTGATTTTAAGCTTAAATTGGTTTTGTAGAAGCATATTGATTGTGAAAAGAAAAAAATGCATATTGATTTTTCCAAAGACCATTATATTTTCTCAATTTCAACAATTCTTATTTATCTACTTCTACTAAAAATAATGTTCTTATCAAAATGTAATATTTTATCAGATTTTATATTTTATATCAAATAAAAATATGCAAGTCCAAACACAAGATATAATTTAGAATTATCTCTAGCAAAGAAAAAAACTCCGTATACTATTTCATTGTTTTAGGGTCAAATTGGACTTGTAAAAACATATGTTTCAGTTATGCATAGAAAAGCTGCATATGGATATAACCATAACTAATATAAGATTTTTTCCATTATCACTAGGTCTAATTTTAATAATGTCTTCTATAAAACAATAATCTCATCAATATTGTATATTTTATAGGAGATTCTTTATTAAAGGGGCACTAGCTACGAGATAAAAAAAAATATAAAGTTTGATTTTTTTCTGTTCAATCAATAATGAAAGTGAAATAGTGAAATAACAATTCGCTTTTTTCAGCCCTTTAAATAAAATATGTCGCCTCTTTTTTTCTGCATGCAAATTGGAAAAGGATCATTTTTGGTAAAAACAATACATATATGTGGTATAACAAGGATAAATAAAGGATAGATAAATATTAATTTTGGTCCTATTGCTTTCATGTTAACTTCGACAATTTCAAGCATTCATTCTTTTTTTGTCTTGATTTAAATAAAGTGACAGTAATTTCTTGCCAAAGTACTACCAACTCTTGAATTTTTCTGAAGTATAGAAAACAATATACCTTTAATTGCTTATGATATCGTACAGGTTTCAGGAACGTGTTCTACAATGATCACTAGTCAATCAGTCTTTAATTGATACCAAAATAGCCAAAGTATTCTGCATATTTGAAATTGATGCGTAGGAAATATTTTGTCCTAAGTATATAGGTATCATTTTCTGAAATGGCCCGAATTAGTGGTGTTCATACAAGTGAGACTCAGCAGTGGCGTAGCTTGCATGTATGCTCAGATGCTCAAGCATCCACATCATTTTGACAGGAAAAATATATAAATAAAGATATGTTCGCAGCAGTTAAACTCGGAGGTATCCGTATGTAACAAGGGTTAGGATATGAGGATAACATCCAATTATTTCCGATGAAGTATGCGTGGTCTTTTATTAAGGATAATTTAGTTCATGTAATAAAACAAGATGGATAAATCGCAGAAAAGTGTTCTCGATTTTTTTCGTAAAAAGACTATATACGTCGTCGGCTACGGCAAGTGCAGAGGATGATGCACAGATCCTCGGACATGTTTCATTTGAAATTAAGCCTAGTGGAGCGATGGCTTCTACAACTGACTGACGACATAACTGACAGCTAAACCACCATATCCTGATATCGTTTCCTGTGACATGAAAGACGACGTTAAAAAAACTAATCTGTAATAGAGTGTGATCATTCCTAGGCTTATCAGTAAATTCCAGTTACTATCTAGGTCCAAATATTAATTTTATTTTCAACAAAAGAACAAAGTTCCTATGTCCCCTGCGTTGCACATATGTTATGTAACCAATGAACAAGAGCAATAACTAATAAAAATTAATGTATTTTCTTTTCCTTTTATTTTTAATGGAGAAATAAAAGCTTTAGAGAAAATGCAATGGGATTTCCGTTATAATTTATATTTCAAAAGGTCAAAGGTAAGGACTTATTTTTGAAATTGTCATTGCTGATGATATAAAAATCTGGCAAGAATTGTACACATGAGAGTGCAAACAAGACCGGATGGACGGACACCAGGTATTTCGATGATGTCCCCTGCGACGCGTTAATGGGGTCACTTCAGTTCCTATATTCCGAAGTGCCGCTGTGATAGGGCCGTTTTTTGAGAAATGCTAGGAAAGGGGATCACTTCAGTTCCTTTATACAGAAGTGCCGCTGTGATGGGGCCATTTATGAGATGTCAAATATTAAGATTGGTGGGAAACTTTTACATCAAATAAATAAATTATGAATTACATTCAGTTTCGAGAATTTCGAGAAAACATTAAAATTATGTTTGAAATATAATTATATGAATTGGTGGGTATTTTGAAATTAAACAAAAATCTAACCAGTGTCGGATTATATGTGAGCAAATGTGCTTACAGGAACAATGTCTGAAAAAATATAATTTTCTGCATAAAATAGTCCAAAAAAAAAATTCGCCTCGCTCCGCTCGGCGAAGGCATTCACATCATTTCAACCCTGGCTACGCCACTGGAGAGGTTTAGCTAGCTTTTAAAACAAAGTGTTATCAACCATTTTCTGCTTAAGGAATTGCCTATACAAAGTCAGTATTCCGGGCGTATGACATTTGCGCCGATTTTGAAAATTTCCATTCTTTCATTTGCGCCGATTTCATTTTTTCATTTGCGCCGATTTTATAATTTCTCCTAATTGGATTTACAGGTAAAAATGAGTTAATACTTTTACATGTACTATAACTTGAAGGTTTATTGGTATATCTGATTATAAACGTTGTTCACTTATGTTTAATAGATATAGAAAGATGTGGTATGAATGCAAATGAGACAATTCTCCATCCAAGCTGATTGGAAGACTATTGATGAAAGTAAACCATTTTTAAGTTTATTTTGATTCTAATTGTTCTGGAAATTCGTTGTAACACGATGGACGTATTGTAACGATCCGATGAGTCAATTCTTTAATCTTCGACAGCCATACATATCGGAGGGCCAGTGTCCAGAAAAATAACATATCTTACCGATGTACCATTAAATCGTGTAAAGCCAGAGTCACAACGGATTCTGATTGGGAGACTATTGTCAAACCAAAACACAGAAAGAACATAACCATGTGGCAGTTGACCGAAAGACCGAGGCTGAAGATCTACGAGTTGTATCTTCAAAGACTGGGATGAAAAGTTATCTCATTGGCACTAATACCATATCCTCTTATATCTGTTTACCTGTAATTTACCTGTAATTTACCTGTAAAAAAATCGGCGCAAATGAAAAAAAAAATCGGCGGAAATGAAAGAAAAAATCGGCGCAAATGAAATGCAGATCGGCGCAAATGCAAAACGCCCAGTATTCCATCCATTGGATGTGTTTGAGCTTTTCAGTCTCTTCACGCGATTCTGAATGTATGTATCCTGCTATCGGGATTTTGGTCTTAAGTGTTCCAGATGCCGGTGGGTCCAAATGTACGTTTTGGACGTAATAGACTGTTTAATTGTTTTGTTCTTGTTGAAACATCGATTTGATATAAGAAAGTGTATACTATATAATGTATGTACCATCAACTGCAAAATCAACTTAAAATCTACTTAATTGGATTCTTTGTTTGATTATTTTGGTAAGTTTGTTTGAATTTTTCAGTAACTTGGGTTGTATTGTTTGTATGTCTGTAATGTATGTTAACACTGTTTTGGCAGCTGGGCACAATGGTTGTCACATTAATTTGGATTGCGGGTCTAATTTTGTCAATAAAATAAAACTATAAACAACTCTTATACAAGTCGGAGGTTTTATTTAGGTATTAGAAAAGTACACATTCATTGTACATGACCTTCATTAACAGTGGCGTGTTCCAAAAAAAACTCCCAAGACAGTTACGAAAGAAAACAACAGAAATCGCCCCTACAATGTTTTGCGGTTTATGTTGCTAAATTCACTAGAAACATTTTAAGGCGGTCAGAATATGCGGATGATGCCTGACTGCCATTGACGATTGCCAAATAAATTAATCACAAGATGCAACAAAGTGGATCTATATATTAATTCAATACCTAATAGAAAACAATAAACTTCGGACAAAGATGGTAAACCACAAATATAACATGCTTAAATGTGTACACCATATCCGGATTTCGACAATTAATTTCTCTTCAGTGATTTAAATTTAAACATATTTATTTATAGTGGATTGGGAAACAAGTTTTGCAACTTACATTAATCCCGTTCAACTTTGCGGGTGCGAGTGCTGCCTTGTAGCGGCATTAGCCTGCTCTTTTTCGAAATCTGCAAGGGTGTCTTTATCGTGCAAGAGATATGGCTCTCTCTTAATACGGGTCAGCAATTTATCGTCACCTCCGACGGACTATCATCGTTTTCCTCAAGACCATACTCGCAAATTGTGTCAAGGGAGAGCCAAAAATTCAGTACCTGAAATGTTCATTCCGGAACGGGAATCTAACCAGTAAACTTTGTGTTAGTATTCCGATGCACTAACCACTACACCACGGCTCTCTTCAGTGATGTTAGGGATCGAAAAGTATTTGGAAAGCCATAAAATTTACCTCAATTTAGGATAGACTCTTGAATTTTTCAAGAGCCTAAATAGGATAAACGGATTATATTAACCGGAGGGAAAATATAATACAAGCCCAAACGAAATAAATATAAACAAGTCTAAATTGAAAACAACGATCAAACCTATGATTGCGTTGGATAAAAACTGCAATAAATAGTTTTACAATAGAACGTAATTTTAAATAGGAAGACAAACGTCTTGAAAACAGTTTAAGCATTTGAACCCATTTCCCTATGTGATACTTTAGTTAATTACGGATAGTAGTTACTGTGTTCCCTGGTCGAAATTTGCTTAGTTTTACTTTTGCTATTTGTCAGTTGGACAGTAGTTGCTGACCTAGTCATCTGCCGTCCACTGATACTAAGTTGGGCATCGTTATCTCATTTGAAAATTAAAACACATCAACATATTTTTAAATGTATAATACATAAAATGTTGAATATTTTTCTGCATTATTTCGGCTTTGATATAAGTATGGATATTACAAAAAATCATAAATATACTTAGTAGATAATGCTTGATCGGTCACTCTGAAAGAAAGGAAAAACACCTTAAAAAATGTGTTTAAAATAGAACTGTTTCTTATTTTATTTGCACTAATTTTTAACACCCATCTGCCTACCTTGTTAAAGTATGACAAAAACAAGAAATACAGGCGTGTATACTTAATCACGTAGACAAAAAATTAATTCTTCGTTTCCGCCTGTCTGAATTAATAACTAAAAATTAACATTGCATCTGATAGTTTGACCTCATCTGGTAAATCAAACATACATATATATATATATACTGAAATTTATTTTTTTCATCTTAATTGTGACTTTTAAAAGAAACATTTAACTGTAAACCTTCGTTTATGTTGAAGGGGTTGTTCCGTGTTATTCTGACTATGCATTCTTAATTTTTTGGGATAATGTTCTAGAGATACATGTAGTGTGACGTGCGAAAATTCAATTTTACCAGTTTATCTATGATTTTTGGGGTTGGTTTTTTTTTTTGCACACACACTCACACTGTTGTCAAAAGAATAGAATTCTTCGATTCGACTGTCATTGATCATAAAGTGTGATTTAGCTAGCTGTAAAACCAGATTTAATTCAACAAATACCTGTACCCGTTCAGTATGACGGTTGTTTACACTCGTTCGATGTGTTTGAGATTTTGCTTTTGCCATTTTATAAAAGACTTTCAGTCTTGAAAACTCGTAAAAATTCGAGGTTCTTGTGCTATTTTTGTTTTTGCAATAAGTTTGCAAAAGGCAGTTTCGTCAATGTTTTTAAGAATTCACCTGAAATATAATTAAGATACCAAAACTTTTTTGATAATATATTCAGCATCAGCTTCACAAATAAAACACTTTACTGAGGATTTAACATTATTCGTTGGAAAACATTTTCGTGGCTTATGTGGGTACAGGTGAATCACGAATTTAAATGTTCAAAGAAAAGGAAATTCCTTAAAAATTGTATTCCGACTTTGGTAGAACCACAAAATCACATATCCTCGAAAATGCAAGGTTTCCGCAAACCAGGAAAATTGGTACCCACGAAAATAAATGAACCCATTGTAGTCTTGAAGTACACATTCTGGTATATAGTTTTAGTTTTATTGTCATGTATTGTAATTTCAATGAAAAAAATCACCACAATTATTTGTACACTTTAATTTAAACTGTCATTTTACTGTTCCTCGGGTCGTCTTGATTGACAAATAAAAATTGTTGTTGTTGTTGTTGGTATTCGCATCATTTTTAGACCTATAATACTTCGAATTAGATATAAACGGTCATCTCATTACCCGAGTCTATGACAAACGAGACGATTTTAATTTTGAAATCATCAATTTCCCTCACCTTCGTAGCAATATACTTAATTCACATGATATGGGATATACATTTCCCAACTCATTTGGTATTCAAGAGCTTGCAGCTCCTACTCAGACTTTCTAAAACGTCACCAGTGTCTGGGAAGAAAATTGATGAACCAGGGATATGTCAAAGAACGTCTCGTCATTTTTCTAAACAGGTTCATCGGAAGATTTCAAGACCTTGTTGACAAATATTCCGTATCATCTTCACAAATAATACACGGTGGTCGTGAAGAATAGATTCTGGGTACTGACGTTGTTTGTCAATAACGTGTTATTCCTTTCTGTTATTTGTCTTTCTTAATATTATTTTTACTGTAGTCTGATTTTATTGATATCCATATGACGTGGCTCTGTACTAATACATCCCGTTATCGTGCTATTGTAAGCCATTTTTGTATTCTAGTGTTTCATTTTTGCTTATGTGCTTTGTCTGTATGCCTGTTTATGTTTCTTTGATACACATATGACGTGGCTCTTTACTTATACATCCCGTCATTGTGTTATCATACTGTGGTATATTGGTGTATTCTTGTCTTTAAGTTTGGCTAATATTCTTGGTCTATATACCATTTGTGATTCTTTGATACATATTATTTTATTCTTTAGTGTTTAATATTATAACACAATGTTGACTGCTGTACCCCTATTTTTGATATTTTTACCTATTCTGCCTGTTTGTTTTGTTAACACATCGTTGTCAATATAATAGAATTTAAAGTGACTGTCATACAAGTGAGAGGTTAAGCTAGCTATAAAACCAGGTTTAATCCACCATTTTCTACTTAAGAAAATGCCTGGACCAAGTCAGGAATATGATCGTTGTTATCCATTCGTTTGATGTGTCTGAGTTTTTGATGTTTTTGCCATTTGATTGGTGACTTTCCTTTTTCCTCAGGATTCAGTATTTTTGTGATTTTACTTTTAAAAAACGTTTTTGATATTCTAGTCTTAGATGATAAGTTGGTTTTGACTTTGAACTAGGTGTCAGTAATTCTGAGTACTATCAGGTCTGTAATTTTAAGTTATAGGGATATATAAATACCTTTTCACATCCGGTCTGTGTTTTAGTCTGAGATATAGTTCTGTTTTGTATCGATCTGATGTGTAAAGCCCTTCTAAACTACAGCAGTCAACATTGTGTTATAATAATCTTAATCACTATAAAAAGAAATACATAGAAGTACAAAAAGGCATACATGTATAGACAAAGTACATTAGAAAAAAGGAAAGACAAGAATACATAAATTTTACAATAGCACAATAACATAATGACGGGATAAGTACAGAGCCACGTCATATGTATCACAGAAACACAAAAAGGCATATAGACAAAGTACATAAGCAATATTGAAAGACGAGAATACATAAATATCAGTTAAAATAACACAATGACGGGATGTATAAGTAAAAAGCCACGTCATATGTATTACAGAAACACAGAAAGGCATATAGACAAAGCACATCAGCAATAATGAACGACAAAAATATCATAAAACAATAACACAATAACGGGATGTATAAGTACAAAGCCACGTCGTATGAATCAAGAAACACAAAAAGTGAGTTATTCAGTGTTAGTCTATAAACAACATTCAACAAATATGTTGTCCATCGAAAATGTCTGTTTTTGGGGTATTTGCAATTTCAATGTGACAATTATAAAAGTAAGACTATTTTAGACCTACGACACGAAATTGTGTGACTTGTGTATCCCTTTATATATAAACAACGTATATCAGTATTTATATGTTAAAAATATATTTTCCTTTAGGACTTTTTTTTTTTTTTTTAATTTGATGCAAGTTTACAAATCACAAAAAAATGTGTCAATTTCATATATTTGCATTTGAGTTACAAAAAGAGTTGTTTTACATTACGTCTTATGAGGGTTACAGTTTGTAAGTATAGTTTGGGTTCGTATTTGGGTTTAGCAAATACTTATTTGTGAACTTGTCATAATTTATGCATTTAAGATCAAACATGTCAATATCAACATGTGTTTGACATCAAAATGTCATCGCTTCTGATATTTCTGCCCGTAAATGTCCAAATCTATCATCTGTCAATAAAATTTACATGATTATAAAAGAATTGACGAATTTTATTACTTTTACAATCACAGGGACGAAATAATTACCGTTATCATTCCTCTGTCTTGGTGTCTGTACATCCTATATTTGAATAAGTAAATTAGAAGGTGTTGTCAACCTTTTCAATTTTGAACGAGGAACAGTACTTTCTCAGACGAATGCTTTGATGTTTAACTAAATGTATTATACTTCACGTTAAAATGCTATATTTTGATTGGCTAATACGAGGGTGTTGATTTACTCTATCATATGGCTGTGAGGGTGACAATTTTTTTGAATGTTACCCTCTCGTCTAAACCAATTAAAAATCGACAATTTAAAGGACAAATGATTGAATTTACATCAAATAATTGAATACAATGCTTAAGTTTTACGTTTTCAAATTGGTTCAGATTTTATTATTTAACTGTCAAATAAAATTAAAAAAACTTCGGGCTTACTTTGTTGTTTATTACTAACCCTTATAGAGTGCCACGGGTTTTTTTTTGGTACACTACCGTTGAGTGCCAAGGGGTAGGCCCTAGATTTAAATTTCAACGGAAAACGTCACAAAAGAAGCGTAACAATGCATAACGTAAATTTTACGGATGTTTTTGATATATGCAAAATCGATATAACCATTAGAATAGAAAATATACAAAAAAGGAATTAAGTAAAATTCCCAATTGCGGGGAAAGAGCGAAATCTTGTATAGGTAGCAATACACAGGAGTTTAGTTTCGCATTTTGGCCCCTGTGGATTTTTCAAATAGGAAATTATTGTGTAATAAAATTCATTTTTAGACAGATGAGTGCTAATTTAGCCTTCAAAGATGGTTTATAAGTGCATCAAGATTATTTTTTACATGTTTTATGGGCTGTTTTCTGTTTGACAATCCGTATTTTTATAGCTAGACCGGCCATCGGTCCAGAAATTAATGTACTGTTTACAAACACTCTTTTCCTACACGAAGTTTTTGACGCAATTTTACAAAAAAATGAGATGAAAGACATATGATTTTCATTGGATTTTCTGAATGATATATGTACACAGTTTCAGAAAAGGTATTACTTCAAGCGATTGAAATTGTACTTTTAGCCAAATTTTGGGGAAATATGTGACATCTCCCCCCCCCCCTTTTTTGCAATATTTTATAACAAATAAATGCAGATTGTTGCCATGTATACACCAAAAAGAAATTATATTTTACCATTTTATATACTGGATATAAAATCTATATGGAAGATTCTGATTACATACATATGCCCATATAATATATGACACAAACAGTAAGCTTGATATTGCAAGAAAACAATGAAAAGGGGTTGGTAAAGTTCATAAGGGCAAATTTTAGTATTTTTTCATAACTATTTATTGCTACCTTATAGTACAATTTTTTCTAAATGTACATGTATATATAAAAACTTGGAAATTTAGAATTTGATGCACAATGCAGTCACTACGTTACCGCTTGATACTTTTACCGAGTAGAATATAACATATCTTAAATGTGTAGTAAAATTTGAAAGCGATAGCAAAAGATTATGAAGCAAGGAGGATGAAAGAAGGTTAACAGTGGTTTATTTTTTTATTTTCATCATTTTTACCGTTCAAGTCGACGCTTGTTGTAGTGTATGAACGATTCGTGCATTGTTGAAGACCCTACATCAACTGTCAAGATGAAGAGCAGGAATAAAAGCCCTGTTTATTGCTAATTTAATTTTCTAAGGGTGACTGGGGAAACGAAATATGGTCACTTGGTCTTCTCCCGACCGGCAGTAAAACGCTTGCCGAAGTGGGGCGTCCGTTAGGCTGTGCGGAATGTATCAAGTTCGCAGTCACGTCCGGTCAGAATGGAGACGTTAAATCCGATGCCTCGTGTAAGAGAGTGCCACGCTCTTTGCACGTTAAAAACCCTTGCAACAACTCTTTGAGGGGTCCGTAGGTGGCCTGTTCCAAGGCAAAATTTCTGTCCCTATTTAATATACCCTCATTTTCCAGTGGCAGTCAAAATTTCCCCGACCATCATCCCGAATAGCCTCTATTATGACAAGACCTATACATGTACCTATTGTATTTATTGTTAACTTGTTCTCGTCCTAAACATGCATGAAATATTTGACACTGGGCGTTAAGCAACCAACAATCAATCAACCAATTATATGTATTATGTGCGAATGTGTCAATTGTACATTTACTCCATGTCCTTTTTTTTTTTATACATTAATGAAAAAATACGTTCGGTGACTTTAAAAGACTATATCTATAACACGGAAATTTCAATATCAAATATCAAGAATGCACCATTTTTTAATAGAATTCGTAAGACATGTTTTACCATGGTACTGTCAGTTTCCCTTGAACTTATGAGTTCTGTGTGATCCTATGATACATGTATCTTGTGTATCTTTTTCTTTTCATGTCATTCACATGCAGTTGCTGATCATTTATTAAAAGTTTGATATGATTACAAAAGGGACATTAGAAAAACATTATTTTTAATGTCTCACCCTTTGCATATTCTGGTTAGAAACAAATGTTTAGTTTTTAAATTTGGTGTAATCTTTGTCGTAGTGATCAAGTCCTACAATTTTTGGCAGTGTTTTTCGACCCCTTTATATTTTTTTTCATTTTTGTATCATTTGTTTGTTGTCTATAGTGGTTGTCGTTTGTTTATGTGTTACATTACGGGGTATCTGTTTTTTGTTAATTTTTTGTACATAATTAAGGCCGTTAGTTTTCTCGTTTGATTGTTTCATTGTCATTTCGGGTTTTTTTTATATAGCTGACTATTCGGCTTTGCTCACTGTTGAAGGAGACCTATAGTTGTTAATTTCTGTGTCATTTGGTCACTTGGGGAGAGTTGTCTCATTGGCATACATACCACATCTTCTTTTTTTAAATGTACAGACACATTAAAGATAGTTTACGCATATGAAATAACACTGTTTTGCACATAATAAGTATTTATCTATATATATTAATTTGATTTAAAAAAAAAAAAACACTTCTCATTGATGATAGTGTCCAACAAACATGTCTCCTCTTGCATTGATTATACAACCACTTCTTACATTGGACACATTCAGTTCTAGCTCTATGTCTATTTCCCATTTTTTCCGATCAGAGTACACAGTGCAGTCTTTTTGTTTGCCGCGTTGGAGTTTTTTTTTATACCTTGCTGAGGTGTTAAAGGATTACCTTTCTTTAGGAGATGTTCATGAGCTAAACTGTCAATTACACTTTGGATAAACTGAAGTCTTGTCAAACGGTGTTTTGGTAGTATAGTATATAAGAATTAAATAAAATACGGTGAAATATATGAATTAGAACTTTTTTCCAAACTCTACAACTCTTTCTTTTATCATTGTATTTCACAATCATTTGATCTGCCAAATCAACACCTCCCATAAATGTGTTGTATGCACAGAACTTTTGGTTTGCCCGTATTTGAAAGTGCATATATATTTGTTGAAATTCATACTCCATTCAGTAAACGTGTAGTGCATAGAATTGAAAAAGTGAAAAATATAATATCATGAGAAGACATCGAATTTTTATAGTTGGTACAGGGACATTTAAAGTTCTTGGTGTTTTTGTTAGTATAAAAAAAAATCCCAAACTTAACAACGATCATGTTTATTTATTATCAGAAAATAGAGTAAAATAAAGAGTTTCAAACAATTATCACGCTATCAGGTGCTCTCGCTTGCTTACAGCGCACGTTGAATTAAGTGATAAATCCTTCTTAGAACTAAAAAGAAGGAAACTATTCTTTTTTCGTTAGATTATTTCTTATAAAACTGATAAATGAATTTTAATAATAAACATTATCAATATTTATAGAAATACAGAATTTTCCTAAAACCAACCTGTTTGTTTGTCTCACAAACTCTTCCATCAGCTCAATGGAAAACAATAAATAGAAATATGCAATTGGCGGTGAGTTTGTATCTGGCATTCTTATTGGTCCCCGCTGGTTTATATTAAATTCAGGTTCTTCGTCTTCCTTTGGTAACAAAACCCAAAACCAAGGCATTGCATTTGGGTTGACGCCGGCCATTTTCCTAATCGAGCACTCCGCTTTATGACGTTATACTTATTATTTCGTAACGTCAAAATTACGTTGGCCTTTTGGCCTCAGCGTGGCACTCAACGGTACTGGCGGTAGTGTTTTTTAATAGGCTGTATGGCGAACTCCGAAACAGCGGTTACGTCCTCTTTACTACGCTACGTTGACTTTAACCACTGCCACCAACTCCTAACGCTAGCGTAGGTTTTTTTCAACATTCTTGAAAAAAAAAAAAATATGTCCAAATTGTTTTTATTTGTATGGAATTTTATACTATATTAATAATTGAATACAGATTTTAAAGACTACAATATAAGCTAGCAGTAATTTTTAGAAAATGATATTTTAAACTGGAGATATATTTTGGTGTATGTATAATTATTTGACCCTTGTCAAATCCAACATGGATGTTACAGAGACGATACGGAACGTACAATGTCAGCTGTATCCACAGTTGACACTGAAAAAAGAACAAATTTCCTCCATAGAAAACATTCTCCAGGGAAATAATATTATAGTCAATCTGCCTGTTGGGTTTGGAAAGAGTATAATATTCCATTTGTTGCCCAGTGAGTATATTAATTCCATCAACTATTTATATTGAACTAATCAAACAAATTATGAAACATCGTGGAAATATATATTTTTGTACACTATAACTTTTATTATAATTCGATCTTGACGGCTCTTTTAAATATTTCTCCAGTCCTAAATCGGGTTCGGAACACCACCTAACAAAAAGAATCGCTCAGGCCTGAAATCAGTCACTGTCCCTCGGCTCAGACAAGGACCAAGTCTGCAAGTGATCATTTATAATATATTAAAAGAAAAACATAACTTAAATGTGGAAACATTCAATGTAGATGAGTTCAAATAATTGTGAGGTCACACGGGCAAGGCTATTTTATCTTCAAAAATACAGATGTGTGCCCTTTTGTAACAAAAACGGGTTTTTACAACAAAATTGAAATGTACCCCTAAATATAAGAAGTATATATATGAAGGGTTGTTCCCAACCTGTTAATTTGTGGTTTAGTTATATAATGGTAGCACTCCACTATTCACCGTAAGAAAATAAAATTAAAATTGAACCACAAAATTTTTTATCATTTTCTATTCCTGACTTTCTAATACATTAACCTTAGCTGTTTGTGTTATACATGGGTATCCGGTCGTTCCGGCCCCAAACCGATCCGGCCTCAAGTCAATCCGGCCCAAAGTCGATCCGGCCCGATAATAAAATATGAATAAACTATATTCACTATATGGAGGAATTCGTGACAAATTTGAACAGTATATATAAACGAAATCATTAGTCTATAATTGGTTTGTTTATTCAACAATTGTCTGATGATTGTGAACTAAGGTAATGCCACTTGTAATCACTAAATTCAATCAAATCCTGGCCGGGGTTGTATATAATAAATCATAAACATTTATGAATTACAATTAATATATATCTTTATTTTTATTCCTTATCCTTATAAATTTATTTTTGAGGGGCCGTATCGACTTTAAATATGGCCGGGATCGATGTGGGGCCGGATCGACACGAAAGCTTATACATGTGCATATGCATGTAATGAGTATCTTCCAAAGATTTTCAAAAGTTAAAATGGTGAAAAATAATTCCTCTATGTGTATTCATGGCAACATTCTGCATTTATTTACCATGGAATATTGCGAAAAGGGGGTGAAAATGTCACATATCCCCCATAAAATTTCAATTTTGAACTGAACTAGAATTACAATGCCTTTGAGCGTTTCCTTTTCAGAAACTCTTGACAGTAATCTACCTTATGACATGATCAAATAAAAAATGGGTCTATTTCGCCTCATTATTTTTCTTAATATACATGTATAATCACAAAGTTTGTTCCCCCCAAAAAATTGAAAAAGAACGTTACAATATATGCTGGACCAATGTTTGGTATGGATATGCAAATACCGACTGACAGACAGGAAACAGCCTCTATTACATACATTACATAATCTTCATGTTCATATAAATTAATCCTCAGCTATATATCCAAACAAGAATTTTATTGCATCTTGCTCTCTTATTTCAAAAATCCACAGGCGCCAAAATGGGAAAATACATGTACACACCTAACTGTAAGAGTGCTTCCTGTAACACGATTTGATAGATATACTGAATAATTGTTTCCATATTTTTGTTTGTATCCAAGTATAACCACATTGGATGCCATACGTGGAGCAGGATTTGCTTACCTTTCCTGGGCACCTTAGATCACCACCAGTTTTTGTTAGGCTGGTGTTCTGTGTAGGTTCTATCTTGTGTTTTTGATATACATGTAACTGTTGTTTGTCAATTTTGCATTTCATGTTTTTAGCCATTGTATTTTCAGTTCATTTTTGAATTGTTGGAATTTTATTATCTCTTTGGTATTTTAGCGATTCAGCCAACCTCTCTTACACAAGACCAAGCAATTTTGGGGACATCTTGAAACTAAGCAAATTTTATTTTGAATCATCAATATGATAAATCAAAAATATGGACAACTATTGTGACTACAGCTCACATATTTGATAGGGGCTCTGGGCTACTAAAATGTATGCTTCTGAATAATAATAATAATAATAATAATAATAATGATTAAGCTCTATAGATTTTTTCCAATGGGGTTAGTTCATGCAAACGGCCAACAGATTCTACATACAAAAAATATTACTTGCAGTTGTATATCTCTGAATGTTTATATTTTTTAAAGAAATATTTGAAGACCTTGGAAGAGTGCAGAATAAGGTATTGGTGGTGTCTCCTCTAAATGCCATTATGGAAGATCAATGTAAAAAATTGAACAAGATTAATGTTAAGGTTGTTCAGCTTAGCCAGAAGTGCCAGATCATTGAGAACAACAAAGACAGCTGTGAAAATGGTATGTATTCATGGTATTATAAATATGTACATGATGAATATATAGCAACCAAACAATATACAAAATGTAGCATAAAACAATAACATCAAGAAGGCAACATATACTTTTTTGCATTTGTTTCTAAACAATACCTGATTCTGAATAAGAAGGAATTATTTTATAATGTTTTCATTATTAGCAATTCTGAATGTAAATGTTAAAATAACTTTAATAATTTGAGTTTATTTTCTGTAATAAGTTCAGTATGGGAAAGACCTCTTTAATATAATTGAGGTTTATCTTTTTCTGCCGAAATGAAACATTAACTTGATTAATGACAAATCAACTGTCTGAGAAACTAAGAAAATTTTCACATTTATTTCTGTATTATTTAAGAAATATTAAATACTCAAAAGTGAAAAAGATTCTCCTCATATTGGTGCCTTTATCTTCATTTTTAAATGGATATTGGCATTGATGTACATTGAAGGGTTGCATGATGCATGGGATCGAATCCCTTTGAGGTCAAGCCCTTACTTCTCAAACTGAACAAATTACTTATCTATGTATATAATATAGTCATACAGGAATCACTTAGTGCCAGTATCATTCTAACACACCCTGAGGGACTGTTAGTTGCAGAAAATGGTGTTAAATTGTTACGAGCATTGGAGGGAAAAGTTGGCGCAATTGTCATTGATGAATGTCACAAAATTGATGACTGGTAATTCAGAAGTTTCCATTGTTGAACATTAGATTTTTTTAAAGGCTTTTGTATTTTGTATAATTTCTGAAATTGTTATTGAAAGTTAAAATGTTATTTGTTAGTTATTTTGTAGTTTTATGCACACTATTGCAGTACAGATTACCAGTAGCCATAAAATCACTTTTATCAGAACTCTGATAATTTAACAAAATTAATTTAATTCAATTTCAAGTGGAATACATTATTCTTTTCGATTTATTTCTGATTTATAGCCTGGTTGGCATGTTTACACAGAAGAAATTTTAAGGTAACATTATGGACTAAGGGAAATAACTCAATTTGAAATGTCAATTTTTTTTTTTTTTTTTTATAATAACAAAAAGTTGTTAACTTGAGCCTTTCATAACTTCTCTTTGAACAAGGAAAACAATTTTATTAGTTTTTGGAACGTACTTTGGTTTCTTAAGTGTTTCAGTTGTTGTAATTTCAAAGTTTTGAAAGTTAACTTAACTTGGTTTGTTATAGAAATTTCCAATGTTGTTAACAAGAGGTTTTCCAACCACCCTATTTTAATCATATGTATTTGCACAAGGTTTTTTTTAAACAGATATATAACTTGTTACAGTATCTATAGGTACAATACATTAAATCATTAATTTACGTTGAGTACACAATAATTGTTTATTCACTATTTTATACATGTATAAATACTATTAATTCATATTTGAACAAACATCAAAATAAATAGAGTCACAGATAGAAAACCAATATATTCATACATGCACCACATACAAATAATTACAATCACAGATTTTTTTTCTTTCTAATTCATATAATCACTATATCACATTCCATTTCATATGATTGAAGGCAATATTTATTTACATAGTTTCTTAGATAAAGTTAATATACCCTGTTTTAAACATGTAAAACAGATTGTAAAATTCTTTATATTATACCTATTATTACATTTAACATCACAGTCATGTTTACGTTATTAAATCCCGGAAGAAGTCCTCTATTAAAGAGACCCGAGAGATGCGAAGTGCTGGTGGCAGTGATGATAGTTTACGAACTCCGAAACAGCGGTTACGTCCTCTTTACTACGCTACGTTTACTTTAACGATAGTTTAGCGAAGCAACGTCACCACTGTTTCGGAGTTTGGATAGTTTAGCGAAGCAACGTCACCACTGTTTCGGAGTTTGGCTGTATGGCAGAGAAAAGGCTAGTATCCGTACGTTGTTATGTACGTGACGTCATAGAAAATACTTTTGAAATAAAATTAATCTGAAAAAGACAATAATGGAAGGAACGTTCAGTATAAAAATTGCATAACACATAGCTGAGAGGGTGATAGAGCAGATTGGTACCCCTTGAAAAACTGGTACCAATCTGATCTATCACCCTCTCAGCTATGTGTTATTTATATAATATCAAATAGGTTTTTAATTGCATTCAATGAAATAGATAAGAATGAGTAATTGAACATTCAGCTAGGGTGACTAAGGAATAGAAATATTGTCACTTTGATCTTCTTCCGACCAGCAGTAAAATCCTTGTAGAAGCGTGGCGTCTGTTTGGCTGTGCGTGATGTTTCTAGTAAGCAGCCACATATAAGGATGACGTGAATTCCATTTGCGTCTTATATCGAGAGTGTCACGCTGTCTGCACGATCAAAACCCTCAAAACAACTCTTTCAGGTGGACTGTTGCAAGGCCATTTACTGTCCCTATGTACCCTCATTTTCCTTTGAGTCCAAACTTCATGACCTTATTCGGGACGGTCTCATTTACAAGACCTATCTATTGTATTTATTATCCATTTGTTCTCGCTCGTTTTGAACCTACACTATTTGACACTGGGCGTTATTTCGGTTTCCAACAATCAATTGATCAACAAGTACATTTTGTACCACTTTAACTCATCTACAAAACGCATTATTTCAATATTCAAATGAAAATATAAACATTTAACCTAGTTACAAAATATCGTTATTCAAACGTAAATAAAGTAACATTGATAAAAGCAGTTGTGGGATATATCATAGTGACAACAATAAAAGGACACTTATGCAGCTGGTTTCAGCAATTTCACTTAAGAAATTATTTTATAAAAGCGTTTCTTAAGCACAACTGTCTTCTTCAGACTTTTTTATTCGTAATGTTGTAATTAATAAAGCATTGCACAACAATACAAATTCAATGTAAGTTTAATCGCCTGTATTGCACGGCCGACACTCGGCTAACCGAGAGATTGGTCGGTTAATCTATATTGAGTATAAGGCTATATCGGCAGTGGGTCTGTTAATCGGGTTGGCTATACGTCTGTTAAGAGTAAAACGCACAATTTAATGTTAAACTCGATCAAATATACAGATTTTTGGCATATTATAAGAATTAAATCAAAAAAAGAAAAGTGTCTGACAAAATGATATCTATCAAAGAACATTTTCCACCTTTAAAAACATTTCATAGTCTGCGCAGTTTTCAGTAAAAGTAAAAGGCGTCGCGCAAGTATGTAGTATTTATGATTACACGCATAGCAATTTTTTAATAAAAGGCGAAACAAACAATTTTAGATATCATTTCAAAGACACAAAATACTACTTTGGTTCTTAAATATAAATTGACATTAGTAAATATTTCAAAATTGTAATATAACGTGAGTAATACCACGTTTTAGTGAAAATTATGTGAATAAAGTCTGTTAATGGCTTGGACAATTGAAATTGTGTCAGTTAAGAGTTATTTAGCCACGAAAATAGTTGTGCTACCTTTATATTTTCCCATTGAAAATGTTAAAAATGAGATGTTCTTAAGTAAAAAAAAATATTGTAAGGGTTCCGCGGAACCCAGTGTCTCGCCTACTTTTGCTGTAAATCGCAGGCTCAACAAAAATGAGGAAAAAAATCAATAAAAATATTCCTCTTGATACTATCTTATGATTGTAAGAAGCTTCTGTCCAAGTTTAGTAAAAATTTAGGATAGTGAATGAATCTAATAAATGTTTTGAAAACTTTAACTGCAGACTGTATGTAATGTTAACTGGAAGAAAATCTAAGTCCATTTAAAAGTAAAATACAGAATAAATGGAGTTATCTTTTTACAATATTTACTTCTGGATACTATCTTATGGTCATAAATAAGCTTCTGTCCAAGTTTGGTACAAACCCAGGATAGTTTTTAAGAAAGTTATTAAATTTTTAAAAACTTTAACCACAGAGTGAATGTAATGTTTCCCCGCAGAAAAACTAAGTCCATTCAAAAGTAAAATACGGAAAAAAATGGATTTACTTCATTACAAAATTTACTTCTCGATACTATCTTACGATCATAAACAAACTTCTGTCCATGTTTGGTACAAACTAAGGATAGTTTAAGAAAGTTATTAAAACTTTAAAAACTTTAACCACAGAGTGAATGTAATGTTTCCCCGCAGAACAAACTAAGTCCATGATTTATAAGTAAAATACGGAAAAAATGGAATTTTATTTTTACAAAATTTACTTCTGGATACTATCTTAATATGATCATAAACAAGCTTCTGTCCAAGGTTGTTAGAAATCCAGTATAGTTCAAGAAAGTATTAAAATTTCAAAAACTTTAACCACAGAGTGAATATTTGTGGACGCCGCCGACGACGACGACACCGACGACGACGGAATGTAGGATCGCTTAGTCTCGCTTTTTCGACTAAAGTCGAAGGCTCGACAAAAAAAAATAATACGATGCAACACTATCCTTCCAGTAAAAGCATTTTTATTTTGACTTTCTTTGCATTTTTTTTGCAAGAGTGTGTCACTTCAATATAGCGTGATCTGGGTTGGTCGCTGGAATATGCATGAATTTATTATTAACGATTTCAATCAGCCTTAATTTTTGTGTCTGCTCAAAGTAGCATGTTCTCAAATCCGATTGAACGCGTCTTTCTAATACAACACAGGGTACATATATAACGTGTTGTCGTTTTCATATGCACATGACATTTGTCACTGGACGTTTAGGTGGTACCCAACACTACAGGGAGATAACTCTGTAAAGTCAGTGATACGTTTTAATTACGTTGTGTTGTAAAGGGAATAATAAGCTTCTCGAAGATCAAAATTGGTGTTTGTCAAACTGCTATATAACCAGTTAATTTTTCTGACAAAACGGTTGGTTCAAATTTTTTGAAATTTTTATATTCTGTTAAAGGTTCAAATTAAATACTTTGTCAAAATTTTATCCAAATTAAACGAACCACATTGATTTTAGTGAAAGTGAAAGTACATTACGACGTTAATCTCTGATTTATATACTGGTTACCAATGTAGATGATAAATTGGTGTCATTCATGACAATTAAACAGAATCCTCATGATATATGCGACTATTCTCGGATAACATCAATTTTACTTTAATTTAACACTTTTTGAAACCATTTTTATCAATTTTCAATATCCATTGCCTACATTGTTATTGTTCATGTGTTTTGTTCCGTATATTTTATATTCCATTGCTCATGTTTTGTTTCCGTATATATTTTATGTTCCATTGCTCAAGTGTTGTTTCCGTATATTTTAGCCGCTCGTCTTGAGCCTACCAAATGAACACACCATACAGTAATAAAATTATACTTTTATTGTCATTCATAACTCTTAACAGACTAATTAACAGACCGGGTTTTATACATCCGACTCATTAACAGACCAGGATTTTAATAAAGATTGATTTATGTCACCAAAATACAGATTTTCGTGTAGATTTTTCACAAAATGATATCAATTTGGTTAACACTCATAATGCCTGTCTTTTTTTGATGTTCAAAATAGTGCATGCAAGTAAATTCAACCCAAGTGTCATTTTGTGTACATTTTGTGTGTGTAAAATGTGTATAAATTTACTGATGAGTAATTTGCCTTTTCATTTTATAGATCGTGCATAGAAGCTAGAAAAATAATAATTACACCACTGGATTCAGTACATTAAATAGTTTTGTCAGACATAAATATTTTTTATGATAAACATATATTTAAAAGGTTATTCAATGAAACATTCTGAGTTTTCAATGATTTTCTCGATAACACCTGATTAACAGACTTTAGCCAACCCGATTAACCGACCCACTGCCGATATAGCCGCATACTCAATATAGATTAACCGACCAATCTCTCGGTTAGCCGAGTGTCGGCCGTGTATTGGCAATAATGCAACAAATTATTAAAGATAGAAATCGTACTACTGTAAAGCAGTCAAAAGTTCATGCAAGTACATTTATTGAACAACATTTAAAAATTACATAATATAACCTTCGGTATGATAATTGTACTGAGTTATCCTTCTTGGTATGTGACATATTAAAGACACAAATACATTTTAAATATATTTTTTTTTATGAATTTGAAAATGTACAAAACAACATTAATAAATATTTCAGTTAACAGAAATCCTTCAGCAGTATGATGACATTATCGCTATTTTGTGCATTTTTTCTTTGATCCTTTTTTTGTGATAATTTTTTATATCATGCTACTCTCTTTAAGATGAGATGGAAAATTGTCGCTAGAAACTAAGGAGGCACGTGGCGATGCTAATGAAATTTACATGAAATTGACAACGTCGTCATAGGTAAAATAGCGATAAACAGATTATTATTGGTCATCTCCACTCGATTGCTTTTCTCGCTTTCGACGTACCGGCTCAAGCGAGAAAATCAATCTCGTTGAGATGATCAACGATAATCTATAAATATCATATGTTTTCCTAAAGTAATCTTGAATGTAATACAAATTGAAAACAGATTTCCGATGCATAATTCGAAAATGTCAAAGTTGATGATGGTTAGGTAGTTACAATCGTTTCATAGATTGTGAAGATATGCATCTTAAATGTATAGCATTGCAATATTTGAACTTGTACTATTCCAATTGACGCTGATTAAGTACTCATGAAATATTGATTGTTGGTTGCTTAACGTCCAGTGGTAAATATTTCATACATGTTCGGTACAAATTTACAAGAGAAACTGCGTTCATATGCATCTAAAAGCAATAGCACTGTGCGATTTGAACTTGACGTGTATGATATATACATTTCAAAGTTGTCAAAGATAAAATTATAATAATAATACTTTATTCAGAAGCAATACAGCTTATAGAATATCCATTTTTACAACATTTTTTAAATGCATCAATGTAATATTTTAAAATAACAATAAGTATACACAATACACGTATGGCGGAGGATGAAAATAAATTCATATGATAAATAAGGAATACAAACTGCATATTACGAATTTTTCGATATTGAAAAAAAATTATTTAAATTATTAAGTTCTTTCACATTGGGAACTAATAACAACTGTATGAGTTTAAAAGTGGATAGATTTTTCCAATAATATTTCTTAATATCTTGTTTTCTTACACCACTAACCTATTTCATTCTAAAAAAAAAAACACCAATGGTATTCATCTTCAACAATTATTGATTTTGCACATAATGCAACATCTATTTTCTCTATCTTAATTGTAATATCTGCCTGTCTATATATCCAGACTGATTCTTATCAACTGTAGTACGAGGGGGGATTAAGGAGACTGCACAATAAGAGGCGGTGCTGCTGTACAGGTGAGATGAGTAGATGCATGCGGCGGCTGTGCAATGCCATTTAGTGCTGCCATCGAAATCAGAGGAATGGAGAAGGTAGTGCTGTTGTAGAGGTGGGAGGAGTTGGTGAGGCGGCTGTGCAATGATAGGTTGGATATCGAAGAACTGAAGGAATTGATACTTATATTTTAGAATTACTTAGATATGGTATAATTGACAATGGGACAACTATCCGCCAAAGTTCAAATGAAGTGGATTAAAACAATTATGAAGAACAGTACGGCCTTTGACAATGAGAAAACCTCATACCTTATACTAGTAGTAGGCTATACCTGGGAACAGTAGATCTATATATATTTATATGTTCCTGGCTAAACAGGACCGACATGAAAATGAAATAATTCAATTGATAAAACTAACAGCCAAATTTCAATTAGGCTAACAATCAACAACAAAACAAATATTACTGACATGAACATACGACAGCTACTGAGCTTCAAGCTCATGCCTTGGGTCAGTCACCAAAAGAATGTGGCGGGGTTAAACTACTTTGAATGCGCCAACCCTTCCCATAAGATGGGACAGTGGTCATCCTTGTAGTAATACTATTATTCACATCCCCCGTTCTTTGTTTTAAGGGTATAGTACACTTGTCTTATTGGCAAGTCATTCAATCTCTCTTCATTTTTTAAAGTTGTCAATGACCTAATATTACGGAAGCCGATAAGGGCCATTCAAAAAAAAATTATGTCGTATCGTAATTTCGACATAACATGTCGTTATTACGACATCGCTTTTTCGTAATTTCGACATAATATGTCGTTATAACGACATCGCTATGTCGTAATTTCGACATAACATGTCGTAATAACGACATAGCTATGTCGTAATAACGAGATCGCTATATATATAAAATAATATGTATTATGATTGCCAAGAGACTAAATGACACAGAAATTAACAACTATAGGTCAAATCATAATGCCCCCAATAATTAGAAAAACCCTGCATAATCAGCTATAAAAGAGGGACGAAAGATACCAGAGGGAGAGCCCCCGAAATGCTGTGTGGCAGACAGTGTAATTAATTAATTATTAGCTCCCTTGGTAAAACTCCAAATTTCATATTTAATGTATTTCATTGTTCAATAATTTACATGAAGCTTAATAATTATATATTTGTTAATTGCATAGCTTTTGCTATTTGAATTCATTGGTTAAAGATATTTATTTATATTATAAAGTTTTTAATGTTTGTATCGTCGCAAAATCTTTGGTCACCTTCTTTGGTTACCTTCTTTGAGAAACTTATATATTTTATAGATTCCATATTCGTTGTAATCGACCATGCGAGGGCTATTCGTTGTAAAATTTAGCGACCGTGGAAGGGCTGTGTAGCCAGCCTGTGTCCTACCAAGGCAAGTTTTCCACCTTCATTTAAATAATAGCAAACTCCATGGCTTGTTGTAATAAGGGTAAATTAAAATATTGATTGCTCTTTTTCTACTGTCAAACGATGGGCACGATGTTCCTACTACACGACTTTACACTTAAAAAGCGGCGTCGAAAAGGGTTTTTGACTTCGATTAATTTTGCAAGTTTTATTCCTTTTTTTATATGTTGGTTGATTCTGGTTCTGTTCGTTTTGTGATGTCATTTTATCATAAATTACCTCAAGTTGTGGAAATCGATTTAATAATGTTTACCCTTTAATTAAGTTATTTCAACTAAAAATGCATGACTGTCGCAAGTAATGTAGGAAGGAAAGATGGGACGGAAGTAGATATAGGAAGATGTGGTACGGTTTTCCATAAAAAAAATTTTTTTTTAGATGTACGAAACTTTTATCATATGATGTTTACTTTCAAGGTGCATATCGTCTGTAATTGTAAAATTTCTATATCTTAATTCAACCCCAATACAAATATATCTGACAATCTGCAAGTAAATCGAACATTTTTACCCTTGGTTAAATTTGAATAGAATTGTATTTTCCCTGGCACATAAGTTGTCGAAATACACCCCTTCAATTACTTGAACCTTGGCTTGAGAATTATTCCCCCAAGTCATCTATAGTGTTTAACTTCTGATATACATTTTAAAATATAGTAATCTACTCCTGGATCGTCCGCGAAAACGGGTTTTTATTAATTCGATGAAACGGTTTTCGTCGCTGTTTGGGATTTGTCTTTCCAAAACCTCCATTTCATGCAGAAGTTTATATTGACGAAAAGTTCCGGCTTCGCTAGTACAGGAATTAATTTCATCACGACAGTTATAACATGAATAGCAGGACAAATCGCGAAGTAAAACATTCCGTGAACTGATATAAGTCTTTTAATATTAGTGATTGCACCTTACTGAAATGACGACTTTAAATGATCTATTTCGGAGTACTTCCACAACATAAATTTCAATTCGCATTTTACATTTAGAGTACTGTCTTGGTGTCTCCAATTTGTCTTTACAAAAGTTGGACGAAGTTCATGTAATGAGATTTTTTCCCCATTTCTCCATTCTTTTAAATAAATCGTTAAAAGCTATAAACGATTAATAAAAATTGCAAAATTTAACCTGTGTCGAACCTATGTCCCCGGGTGGAGTCTATAGCAACATGCGCTATTCTTTTTTTTCGGCAGAAATCATCAACCTCTTTTTCCAAATTTCATAACACGATTTGTTTTAATTATCATGAACATTTTATTGAAACTTTAGCACATGTAACGACGGAAATTAGCGTCTTTCGGATTTTAGACGTTTTCAGACGTTTGGACAAATTGGCTACCGTTTTGTATTGTGTGGAAAGCATTTTATTCCTTTAAGACCCAAATATGTAGTTAATAAGAAAAGAAACTTAGCATTTTTTACTCTTCGTGGATCTAACTTCTGTTTTGATCAATTATAAAAAATACGCGTTAACTGCTTTGAAAAGTGAAATATCAACTTGAACAAAATGGCTACCGTTTGAATGAAAAATGACTGTATAGAGAACTCACAAACAATCAACAATGAGGCAAATATTTGTACTTTTGTTAGATATTATTATTGTCTTACTCTTTTATTAATTTTCTGCTATATCTACTTACAAAATTCACTTTCAGTCGTTGAGTTAACGAAAAACGTCGTTGGACATTTTTCTTATTCCAGCTTAATATGAAGCCACCGAGTCAAATGAAATTTGACAAAATAACGGCTTTAACACCACAAAGAACCGACACATGTCGTTGTTCCTGCCAAGAATCAAGAAGATCAGAGAATAAGAAATAGAATCACTATACATAAGAGTTAAAACAGTTTTTCATAAATTAACGTTGGGCATCCGTTTTTTTTCACATAGCTTTGTTAATCTAATCCTCAAATATACTAGATATTACTTAGTATATGATGAAGAGCTGTTAAAACATAATTTGAAACATATATTGAATTTGTTTTAATATTGGTTCGTGTTTTCTAACATTTTTATTTTGTTTTGCGGATGAAATTTCGAAAATTTTGTTCTAAATCCTAGAGGTTGTAGGAACATCGTGTCCAACGTTTGAAAGTAATAAAAGTGCAATCAATACATCAATTCACCCTTCTTACAAGAAAACATGTGTTTCCGCTTATTTAAAGAGAGGTGGAAAGCTTGCCTTGCCTTGGGAGGACTGAATGTCAGTCCTCATATAATTCCTCCAACAAGTAGAACATTAATTAGATCTTCTCTGGCTCTACAGCCCTTCCACGGTCGGCAACTTAATAAACTTTAATGGAATCTATAAAAAATATAAGTTTCTCACAGAAGGTAACCAAAGATTTTGCGACGATACAAATATTAAACTTTACAATATGAATAAATATCTTTAACCAATGAATTCAAATAGCAAAAGCTATGCAATTAACAAATATATACTTATTAAGCTTCATGTAAAATATTGAACAATGAAATACATTAAATATGAAATTTGGAGTTTTACCAAGGAAGCTCATAATTAATTAATAACACTGTCTGCCACACAGCATTTCGGGGGCTCTCCCTCTGGTATCTTTCGTCCCTCTTTTATAGGTGACTATGCGGGGCTATTTTCAATTATTGGGGGCATTATGATGACCTATAGTTGTCAATTTCTGTGTCATTTAGTCTCTTGGCAATCATAATACATATTATTTTATATACATAGCGATGTCGTTATTACGACATAGCTATGTCGTTAAAACGACATAGTGATGTCGTTATTACGACATGTTATGACGAAATAACGACATAGCGATGTCGTTATAACGACATGTTATGTCGAAATTACGACATAGCGATGTCGTAATAACGACATGTTATGTCGAAATTACGACATGCTATGTCGTAATTACGACATAATTTTTTTTTTTGAATGGCCCTTATCGGCTTCCGTATAATATATTGAAAAATTTCTTTTACTATTCATTCTAGACAAAGTTTAATAAGTTCACAATCGTGCAAAGTTTAAAGATAAGATTATTATTTGTGTATGTAACCGTTTCCGTATTAAACGAGGATTTTTTTAAAACATTTTAAGTCACAACTCTTGACAATTCTTGTTTCCGACTAAAATTAAAACGTAACTAATCAAAAGGAGTTTGTCATTTTTTAAAACTCTGTTGACGTACATGTAGTAACAAACATTGATTGATAAAACACGTTTCAGTGACCAGCAAACCAATGAATAAATACAACTAGATGAAATAGCCGGATTTCGGTTGATATTAGTAATATTTCTTCAAACTTATTGGTACCCCTTATTCGTATAAAACATAATCATTTACTTTAGTTCCTAACGATATCATGTTTCATTCCGTCTTTGGTTGATACTTGTTTCACTGTCAATCCTAATAATTTTTTGGTGACCATCCACAACAAACCTAATTCAAAGCGATTAACTCGGGAACCACTTGACCTGTAAACGTGATTTATATGTATTTCCTGTTCTGTTTGAGGCCATTGAAAAACCTATATGTATTACGTGTTCATTGGCATGTGCATGTGTTACACATTTTTATGTATGTATCAAACTATTTCATAATTCATTGTTTATAAAATTGCTGCTCTTAAAGTCAACTCAAAGTTTTAAAAAGATCCGGCAATAGCAATTAAAAGTTTAGTAGTTGTTTGGTAACGAAGTTTTTATTTGAAGTGCATAATATGTAATATTTAATCATAATTATACATGTGCAAACACATCTTTAGTTATCACTTTTAATAATAATAGACGTCGGACGCCAGTGCAAAAGAAAGAAACTAATGTTAGGTGTGTTTATGCCACATATCCTTTTATGAAAAAGAAAAGACATACACGATTAACCCTACCATATTCTGTATTTCTCTGGTTGTCGTCTGCTCATGTCTTCCTGTCTCTGATATTTGTTTTTTTGTTAATTATTTTTTTCATAAAAAAGGCTCTAGATTTGTTTTACTGAATATTGTTTCACATATTGTTATGTCGGGACCTTTTATAGCTGACTAAACGGTATTGGCTGATTCGGTCTTGAATGCCGTTCAATGACCTATTGTTGCTATAACCCTCGGTTTTTCCTTGTTTTACGCTATTTGATTAACTAGCTGTTAGGTGCAGAGTGTTGTAATTCTAATGTTATATGTTAATAAGAATCTGATGCTTTAAAAAGTTTACGTTTCTTATTTGTATATTGCTATTTTATACTATTTTTGCTGTGTTTGTTGGGATTTTTTTTTTTATCAAAAAGAATGAAATAATTCTTTGTACATCCAAATTAAATAATAATAATACTTTTCTAATTAATAGCTGAAATTATGTAATGATTAATTATTTCATTGTATTATATAATAGCTTTTTTCGATATACAACAGGTTTATATTAACTGATTGTTTATGATTTTTGTATAAAAGTTAGGTTTGGACTGGACAAAAATCATTTGCAAACTGTAATGTATGAAGTCTTAAAATCTGGCGTCACTAGCCAGCGTATTGAAATTAAAGTTACTGGTAGACCATTAACCGTATCACATAAATTCAATCCAAATCCATTTAAAAGTTTGTTTTTGTCAGTTTGTTTAATTTTGTTTGTTTTTGGTCTGGGTTTTTTTTTTTTTTGGGGGGGGGGGTATTTATGTATTTATGTAGTGTTGTCTGAATACAAATTATTCATTATAAAAAAAATAAGGAGATGTGGTGGTATGATAGCAAATGAGACCACATGAGACAACTATCCACCAAAGTTAAAATGGAGTAGATGTAAGCAATTATAGGCAGCTTATTTTATGCTTTTAGCATCAACCGTCTTTTTAAAATAACTCCTGATCATGAAGAGGGGTCAAAATTTTGCGATTTTTCGAGTCATAAATCTTAACAAAACTCCGAAAATTCAAACATTTTCAAGATTTTTAATCGATACTTAGTTGAATAATCATATTCCGCATACACACACAAAAGTTTGGTTCATTTTTTTTTATTATATTGTCACAATTGAATCTTTTCTATTCAAAGTGTACTGTCCGCCTCGTTGCCACCGTATGTTTTCATACTGTCCGATTCGTTGGTCATATTCATGATCGATATCTTAAGCAAAAGTAAGATTGAAACATGCAATTTATCCACATTTAAACTTTATTCAACACAGATACTGTCTATGATTATATATGGAAAATATTTATAGATTATATATTCAGCTTGGATCTCGTGTCAATTAAAGGGGGACATTGGTCACTCTTCCAGAACCTTTACTCATGTCTGCTGCTCGTATTCATCGTTTGCGGACCTTGTTGTTAGATTCTAACTAGGGTTCCCAACCCCGGACCCCCGACCGCCTGGATCCGCAACTGCCTAAGCGATTACAAATACATGTATTAAGTAACGTGAATGTATTCATATTAATTTATTTAATCGATGATTTGTACATATAAGAATTGAATAATAACTCATACAGAATAAATGCAAGTTATGATAAAAAATTTAACAAGAAAGGCTTCACCGCATACTTCATGTTAAATGTGTGTATATAAGTATTCTTACCTCTACTAAGGCAATAGGAAAACAAACTCATGGACCATTCAAGTACACCGTAACTTTTCAATTGATTCTTTTTGACTTGAATTCCAAGCCATGAGATTTGTTTGATTATTGGTGAAATAAGACGCAAACTGGGTGTAAGAAACTATTGTTTTGATTTTCTGTGTCAAACGTTTATAAATATAAAAAAGAAGATTTGGTGTAATTGCCAATGAGACAACTCTAAACAAGAGAACAAATTAAATGACACAGAAATGAACAACTATAGGTCACCGTACGGCCTTCAACAATGAGCAAAGCCCATACCGCATAGTCAGCTATAAAAGGCCTAGAAATAACTTTTGTTGCATGGTTGTATTTTTCATGAAAAGTTATTACCCCTATTTATGTTTTTGAGTGATAAAAATAACAATGTTCCACATGAATGTATGAATAAATATACCATAAAAATCACCTACGTGCCCCATTTTCCTAAAACAAACTAGAGAAACGTATATTAAATTTTCATGTGCATGCATTAACAATGCTTTTTATATGTAATAATCAGTAACATTTTATAAATGTTGATATTTCCTAGGAAATCGGTCATGAATGTGGATAAATTGCATGTTTCAATCTTACTTTTGCTTAAGATATCGATCATGAATATGACCAACGAATCGGACAGTATGAAAACATACGGTGGCAACGAGGCGGACAGTACACTTTGAATAGAAAAGATTCAATTGTGACAATATAATAAAAAAAAATGAACCAAACTTTTGTGTGTGTATGCGGAATATGATTATTCAACTATGTATCGATTAAAAATCTTGAAAATGTTTGAATTTTCGGAGTTTTGTTAAGATTTATGACTCGAAAAATCGCAAAATTTTGACCCCTCTTCATGATCAGGAGTTATTTTAAAAAGACGGTTGATGCTAAAAGCATAAAATAAGCTTTAAATGGTCAAAAATACATCATTGTAGTTATTCACTTACCTTGAGCTGCTGAACAATCCATTATGGGACACTTTGTGTTGATATTCTATATTTTTTTGAAAAACAACGAGCCGATCGCCGTCGGACAGATCAGCAACTTCCGTTTTGTGTCACTGTCCGCTTGTACACTGTGCCATTTGTCTTGTTTTGGGCATGATGCTGTCACCTTCGGCGATCCTATGTAACATTTTAAAAACCACAAGGATTGACTATGGGATATAGATATGGTCGCTTGGATTTCATCCATCCCGCACTAAAACCCATGGCGCTGAAGAGGTTCTTCTGTTTGACTTAGCGAAATTTACAAATTGATCGCAGTAGGTCTGGTATTGCGGTGACGTTAAATTAAGTCTAGTGCAGGTTTTGTGTCACGTCCTATACATTTAAAAACAACTCTTGCTCTAAACTAAAGAACTTGAAAAATGATAATGATAATGGGAATCAAAACATTTTTAAATGAATGAATTAGGGATTTGGGAAATACTCTTATTTCCTGGTTCACGCTGAATATATAAAATTATTTATTATAATATTTAAATCACATTATAGGAAATCTATTATTCTTAAAAACCAGGTTTTCGCCTACTTGATTTGAAGAAGAAAAAACATTTGAATTAAATACAAGAAAACTCCGTACATAATAAATGCAAGACTCTCCCTTTTTGTCCAAACATCCTTGAAGACGGGTTTTGTAGTGTCACGAATTAGTAACCAGTGATTAAATTTCATATGGAATCTTTAAATGTTATTCACTGTACGTTAATATAAAATTTACCCCTTTGGTTACCCCATAAAATTTTAACTTCCTTGTTCGTCCTTACCTATGCTAGTACAAAACGTGATATGTATGTATTTATTCAGACAAATGAATTACTATTAATAATGAAATGAAAGCTGGCCATAGTTATATATACTGAATCTTAAAAGTTGACAATTGTAAGTACATGTATATACATATTTTTTTCATTGTTAAATGGTTTCTTTTTTTAAGATAACAAATAGTTGGCTCAATACTTTATATATACTTTCATTATAAAATGTTAACATCTATGGTTTTTTTTATAGAAAGTTATTGTAGGTCACGGTCAGACTATTAGTACATATATGTATGGTTTTATTTCTTGTGTCTAAGCTTTGTCAAGTCTACTGTATTAATCATTTACTCATTTCACTACTAAGTACAAACAAAAACAAATGGGAAATATTATATAATAATACCATACATCAACGTTGATGAATACTTTTTTTGTTTCTTTTTCTTGAACATTTCCAACAAAACATTATCTATTTATGGAGATGTTTTAAAAACTATAAATATGTTAAACCGAGTGTTAAGTATACCCTTGAATATTTTACCATTTAAAGTACGCTGTCTACATGGTATAGTGTGTAAATGATTCAATTTATGTTATCTACGTGTATCAAAGTGATTAAACATTTATATCAAAAATACTTATACGTTAGATCCTCTGGATTGGTGTTTGACGCAAGGCCAAAAGTTTGTTATGAATGTGTTTACTGATAGTGAGGTTAAACATTCAGTAAAAAGTTTTTTCAGTGATAATGTCAATGAAATTAATTATATTATGATAAATATGGCCATATTCGCGTTAAACTTTCGCAGAGAAACAGGACTTGTCAAAAAGAGTTTTTGAAATACTATGTCAATTAGTCTTTACCTAACTTTAATCGAAAAATTCCACAGAAATCAATATATTTCGATTCACTCTACATGGTTTCTCCAACTTAGTGATAAAGAAAGAGATATTTGTTAACTTATTCAAAGTCTTGAACGTTCATGAAATAGTTGGCAATGGACATATATATGGCAATAAACAGCCAAACGTGTTTTATGGTTCTTGAGGTTTTAGTTCAGTTTCCTTTTTTTATTCATGGCTTATCTATATTTTACCTATGTTTGTTATTTATCAGTCAGTATAGTGAAAACTCTAGTAACATTTGGTGAAAAAGAGACGAAAGATACCAAAGGGACATTCAGACTATGAAATAAACTAACAACGCCATGGCTTAAAGATAAAATAAACAATAAGACACAAAAAAACAACCGAGAAAAATATATAAAGTTATAATACATAATATAGGGGTAAAGTTTGGTACCTATCAAAATGTTTGAACCTGCTGCATTTATTTACACCTGTCCTAAGTCAAGAACCTGATGTTCAGTGGTTGTAGTTTGTTGATGTGATTCATAAGTGTTTCTCGTTTTTTTGTAGATTAGACCGTTGGTTTTCCTGTTTGAATGGTTTTACGCTAGTCATGTGTAGGTCCCTTTATATCTTGCTGTTCAGTGTAAGCCAAGGCTTTGTGCTGAAAACCGTACCTTCCCCTATAATAGTTAACTTTTAAATTAACAATTTATGACTTGGATGGATAGTTGTCTCATCTATGTTAGATTGGTACTATGGGTCTTTTGGTTTTATGTAAGTTGGGTTTGTGCAATGTTCCGATCTGATAAACCTTGCCATTTCAAACTGAGTTTTAAAATTTGGATTATTTTGTGCTGTTACATAACTGTCTCAGGTTGACTCCTCACAAACTTGTCTAACCCCACAACATTCTATATGCGCCTGACCCAAGTCAAAAGTTAGTATGTCAAGGGTGCTTGCTGTCAATTATAATTGTTTTACTCTACAACCAAAAAGCGAAGGACTATCTAGTCGGTGTTGTGGGTTTTTTAATTTTAAAGTATGTGTCACTTATTAAATCTGGCAAGTAATATCTCAGAAAAATTTCAAAGCATAATTTCTAAAGACTACGAAAAACAATTTAAGACGAATTTTGCTCTCGTGCCTAACGTATATAGCTCAAAAGTAAATGTGTTGATATTATATTGATCGATTTGACTTTCAAGGTTTCAGATTGAGGACATTTCCCTTTGGTTTTAATTTAAGATACTTTCGGTTTCTTATTAAGAAAAATCGAAAACATAATATATCGTGACGTTAATTCAAACAGAATATCTGTGTATGTATGTAGTATAATGTGCCTAGTCTCAAATATTTCAATTGTCTGGCAGAACGAGACGTTTTGAGGGATTGTATTGGATGTATAAATACAAACAAACGAGACGTTTTGAGGGATTGTATTGGATGTATAAATACAAATAAACGATGTGCCGTTTTGAGGGAGCGTATTGCATGTATAAATACATATAAACGCTGTGCAGTTTGCATTGGTATGAATTTATACATTAAACCCGATACCTCGTAGTGGGAGTTTTTAAAGTTATCTGCACAATAATGATACCATAATGATATTGAATTTTATAAGATATATGACATGAGAGTATATATAAACAGTTATAGTTTACACTTATGTGTTGCATAATATTAGGGACATTTTCAGAAATTACAATTTATGACCTTACTATTATAAGTGCCTGATCATAGACATATTACCAATTATATGATAAACAATAAATATTGTCAGGTTTATGATCCGGAAATGTGTCACATACACTTGAGATACAACATTTTATATACATTTTCCTAGTTATCCAGTGTATACACACTTAGTTATTACAAAAGGAAGGGATAGATTTATTTCCTTTTTCATGTAAGTACTCAGTAAACAATAAAAAGTACAGGTTGCAAACCGGGTAAAAATTAATTGATAACTTCGAATTTAATTGAATGGACCATGAAAGTAAAATGAAGGAATAACTTCGATTTTTATATATTTAGATGTGACTTGAATATGTCTATTTTACAATACTCTTACATTTGATATTTTTTTCTTTAAATTATTGATTGATTGGTGTTAAACGCCACTTTCAACACTATAGGTGTATTTTGTGGCTGTCCGGTTTTTTGACATGGTAAAGGACGCCGTAGTGCTCGGAGAGAATCATTAAATTTCACTTTCCAGAGCTGGTATTTACTATCATGACTTCCTTGATAGATGATTTAAACTAAGAGTTCCAAGTGGTGAATTAAATCATCCTTTTGTAACCTTTACGAACACCATCACGAGTTGGTAGACTGTTATGTAATATCTGTTTCACAGATGACAACGGATATGTTCTAATTATCTTAACTACAATTCCTCTCCTTTTGTCCTGTATGTGACCTATCGAATTAGACTTAATAAGCAACATGACGGGCGCCACATGTGGAGCAGGATTTTTTTACCCCCTTTTTTGGAGCAACGTATACCCCCCCCCCCTTCCCCCGCACCCCCCGGTTTTGCTGGGATTCGTGTTGATCAGTCTTTAGTTTTCTGTGTTGTGTTTTGTGAACTGTTGTTTGTCTGTGATCTTTTTCTTTTATTTCTTAGCCTTTCTTAGCCATTATTGATATGTTGTTGTACTTGCAGTCTTTAAGTCAGGAGCGGATCCAGCCATTTTAAAAAGGGAGGGGTTCCCAACCAGAGTAAAGGGGGGTTCCAACTATATGCTCCCATTCAAATGCATTGATCGGCCAAAAAAAAGGGGGTTCCAACTCCCGGATGTTTCAATACATGCTTAAAGGGTTTATTTATTTTTTACATATGAGGCAAACAATTAGCTCTCCATTATGGACTAAGTAAAAGTAAACAATCTAGTTTTATATTTATAAATATGAAGACAAGAACTGTCGAAATATAATAGATAACTGTTACGGTTTTATATTCTTTTGTATTCATTGTAAATTTTCATTATTAACTAAGTTCAATCTATTTTTAAACAGAACAAAAATGAGAAAAACAAGGCTTTTAAACTTCCTTTTAACAGGACGATTTTCTCTTTACTTTAGAATTATACCATAAGTTAAGACAATACTAACTAGTGTAGCCATCTCCGTAATAGCCTAGCTTTTGCAGTGAATGTATCTGACAAAGCGTATATAATACTGGCTCATCTTTCAAATAACATCTTATGTTTTCATTAAAACAAAATAGTCTGCGTGTCGTGATTTTGGGTCATGGATCAATAATTATTATCCGTATCTATTCTTTTCATATTACATTAGTTTGTCCTGAATATGCATACATATTTGCCTCTGGACGTTAAGTAACCAACAATCAATCAATCTATTACATTAACATAGCTTGTCTCGCATGTTCTATGTGATGCTACAGTTCAAAATTTATCAAATGTCAAGGTCAAGGTCAGAGTGACCTGACTTTTAAAAGTATTACACACCCCTAGTCCATGATACTTCATCATACTAAAATTGGTCAACCTCAGTTCCATGGTACAACAGTATTGCACAGGAGACGCACTGATAGACGGACAAGGTGGCTCCTATATACCATTCCAAACTTTGTTTGCGAGGTTAAAACATGTCGTTCTGTTAAAACTGTTTGACGACAAGGCAAAATTAGAATACACATAATTAGCTGTCAAAATGCACACAATAAAGCCGTATGTTAGGTTCATGAGAGCATTGCAGTCTTGAACTGGGAGTCTCTTTTACATGTCAAGCTGTATAGTTTTATTTACCTCATCATGTTGGTAACGTTGAATTCTGTGAGTGAAATGTATGTCTTTTTCAATGAGTCTCGAAAGAACAATCATATATCCACATGCTGAGACTACTATAATAGTAGTCTCAGCCACATGTAACTATATGTAGAGTAATGGTTATCGTTTGTTCATGTCTGTCATATTCGTTTTCGTAAATTGTTTTGTTAAAACAGCAGACCATAAGTTTTGACGTTTGAATTGTTTCACAAATTTGCATGTCGGTGATGATGACGGCAGTTTTTAACAACATTGACTTCCTATACAACCCTCGCACAGTCGGTCCTGGTTTGCGCCTTTTTGAGCACTTAATAATTTGTTTTTACGATAAGGTATTTGAAATAATTTGAGTGACAAATATAAAAAAAAATATTATGATTAAAAAGTAAAAGTGAGGACAAATTTGAAAGGATAGATTAAACTAATAAATAAATAAATTCGCGCCCTTTGTTACCAGACTATACAGTATGAACCATGATATCATATATTTGGACATGTGTAACAGTAACTGCAAAACGTCTCATATTGAAACCCCTAAAAGTTATGATATTGAAAGAGAGGTTACTAGTTTTATAGCAGGTAAAGTAGAGGATGAATAACATTTCATTATGGAATGTAATAAAGATAATGATGTTGGAAAGAAATTCATATTGAAAACCTTTTTATTAAGAAAATTTCTTGTTGCTATGAAAACAAAACGCAAAACTCTTTTCATCCGGTGTTTTGATATTCGAACGGTGTTACTTAGATGTTTGTTCTATAACATGGAACAGTTAGAAAACGTTTGAAACTGACGCTGCTTAATCGAGCACACTGTTTTTGCTAGAGTACAAGTATTGTCTAATTACAACATTAGAAGATCGTATCAAACCAGATAAATGCCTGTTATAATTTAATGAAAATATTCAATTAATCACTGAGGCTTTTATATAGATATAGGAAGATGTGGTATGAGTGCTAATGAGACAACTCTCCATCCAAGTCACAATTTATAAAAGTAAACCATTATAGGTCAATGTACGGCCTTCAACACGGAGCCTTGGTTCACACCGAACAGCAAGCTATAAAGGAACCCAAAAAAGCCTATTTGTAACGTAAATTTTATAACTGCTTTTGAAAATTTAACCATTCTTATTATTATCAATACTATTTTTTTTATTTATATAACTATTGAAATAAGTAACCGCGGAAAAAATCAGATTTTAATGAATCAGATAAAACAAAATTAAGTAAACATTCTACTTCAAAGATGAACAAAAAGGAGTTTTTTATTCATAAAGGACTAGTTTCACCTGTGTATGTTGACGTGAGTTATGTATTATGTAATAGACTATATTAAGTATTAATCTGTTCTGTGTAGACAAAATATCTACGTATCCAATACAATGCGTACAGTTGTACTGAGTTTCATATAAATGCAGTTTTAATCATTTATAAAAGCGGCAGATTTTAAACTTTTATTTTTTAACAATTCTATTAAAAGATGCGTAATTGATTGAGTGGTGGTTGTTTTACAGTTTTGTATACTAGAACTCCCCAAATCGTGTTTTGAAATACAAGTCCCTTTAGCTCAGCTTAGTTTTGTATTTATCATAATAAATCCTGACAAACTTCATGAGTACGAACAGATTAATCTTTCTACGAGACAGAAGTTAATATATTTATCTTTATCCTGCAGCAATCAACTATTGTACATATCACAGGTACACAAATAATTGTGTCTCTAAATGCACTTGTATAAATTAGGTCTCCTGTTATACGCTTTCAGGTCGAGCAAGCCGTCATGTGAAATTTATTTGCTTGACTATAAAAAAGAAGATGTGGTATGATTGCAAAATGAAACAACTCTTCACAAGAGACCAAAATGACACAGAAATAACAACTATAGGTTACCGTACGACCTTCAACAATGAGCAAAGCCCATACCGCATCGTCAGCTATAAAAGGCCCCGAAATGACAATGTAAAACAATTCAAACGAGAAAACTAACGGCCTTATTTATATCAAAAAAAAATAACTGTTCATTTTGGGGTCCTCTTTGTACACTGTGTTAAAATTATGTCGATTTCTGTGAAAATCAGAGACAACTTTAGGGATTTAAACAAGTACACAATGCTTCAAATGGAGGGTGTAAATTGCATAATTAAACAATATATGTACATTGTTGGTAACATGAAATTTATTTGAACTTGCTACGAAACAGGGGAAAAACTCGTTCTTTGTCCTATTTCTCTAACTTGTTCAAATAAATTTCATATTTTCCGACAATGCACATATATATTGTATATTACTATGTACTTGCATAAATAAATGTATGACAAATGAGGTGCTAAACCTTGTACAAACAATTGTATAACTAACACATGTTTTTGAGTGTGAGGTTTAGTCGAAAAAATATATATGTAGTCTACAATAAGTATAATTATATATTAGATAAGTCGATTGCATTCAATTTGGTCATGTATTATAGATATATTTTAATATATGATTGTTCAGTTGCAAACAGCACAACCCACTTTGTTCCAGAACCGGTGAAATGGCGATTGAATATTCATTGTACATGTCTACAAGGTATCCGAACTCTGCTTAAACAAAGCGCCACTATATTACCTCAAATAAAGAGATTTTGTTAGGAATCAGATAAAAGCATTCTCCAAGTTACAAGGATATCCAAGGATATCCGTATAGGTCGGTAAGAAAATTTCGTTTGGGTTTCGTGTGTACATATTGTAGATTGGATACAGTTTATATCATCTATTGTTGAAAAATAAATACAATATAGTTATTATATATAGTAGGAAAGCATTTTTTTAATCTTCCGGTTAAAGGATATATAATGCGATACAATAACTTAAATGATCAATTTGTCAACAGGCCAATTGTACAGCTTGACATGCAGTTAAGGCGATCTAATACTTGCTAAGAGCTTGCTGCCTACTGATTAAAGCGCTTGTCTAAAGTTAGAGACTGGATGGTGACCTAAACAAATGCTAAATATAAATATAATTTCAATTATTGGTGTCCGGTTGCAGTCTCACTGACAGATTAGTTCATGTATTTACATTTTACATTGATTTGAATGAGTAGCTAAAAAAGATAACAAATGGTCCGTGAGTGGTTGTCGTTATTGTGCTAGGGTTTTGGTCCTTTTGATATTTTGTGTTGGTGGTGGATTTGTTTATTCTAACTGAATAAACAAATTTTCAGACAAGAGGGCTTTTATATTTGGTATTGATACATAGTTGAAAACTACACGTTGACCTGTAACTGTTCTATTGTTGGGTTGTTGAATTGCTGTCTTACAAGAGAATACCTCGGGTTTAAGTAAACTTTTATTAAATGTAATGGTTTTTTTTTAATTTATTGAACCTTTTTGCAATATGGGTCAGATTATACTTAAAGAATCAATTTACATCGAATTAGTTTTGCTAGGAATGCGTTTGTAAGGACTATTTTTGCCGCTCTTTTATTCTATTTTCTATCATTTTTTTCTTTTTTTTAATGTTAATTTGATTTTTTATTATTTCTAACCCCTTGCAAAATCATATAGGGTCTGATAACATCAAAGTATAAGTCTTTTGTTTTGTTCATTTCGCTATTGTTCATTGGGATTTGTACTGTTTATTTTTTTCAAACTGTTCTTTTGACTTTGCTACTTTTTGCAACGGTATATAGATGCTTTATGATTTAAAATTACAATTCTTTGCTGTGTATATGATGATATATATTATATATTACATTTTTCAGATACATAAACCAATACTTCCCATATGAAACTTTTAAGAATAACAATTGAAATTTTCATTTGCTAACTTGCTATTGGTTAGCGTAAACAAATACTGATGTCTTCTATTTAGCAGAAATACAAAAATAGAAGTAGTCTAATTTCTTCTTTCATTTTTGTTTTATATTTTCAGTGGAAAGTATTATTATGATGTAGCCTCATTATGGTGTTAGACATTATGTCAGCTCCTAAGCTACCAGCCCGAGTTCCATCACAGAGAGGGAGACCTTTACCGGAAACACCTAACAGTCCTTCGCATTTGACAAAACAACAACCTTCACTTAAAAATCGAGCCTTACCGCCACCTCCGGAACAAAATGTTAATAGTTCTCCGAACAATCATGTGAGTCAAACCCCTCGCCGAGTTGCAGTACCAAACTCGTTAAACACAGGTGTACAAACTTTAAATAAACGTCCTTTACCTCCGCCCCCTGCGGAGGACAGATACGTGGGCAGTCCCGTGACACCAAATGAACATAATAGTGTTTCGACTTTACGCCGTGGATTACCTCCAGTGCCAAATGAGTCATCAACAACTGAGTCTCAAAAACGACCGTTACCACCACCACCAACCAATGAGACTAGTAAACCAAAAATTCAACCAACCAATCAGACAATGCCTCAAATTCCACCAAATATCAGATCATCACCTAAACAGACAGCTAATGGAAATGTACGAACTAGATCACCGAATTTAGTACCTAACGCGTTAGAACTTCCACCTAAGTTACCAGCTAGGAAGTCAAGTGTTTCACGCAGCCATGGTTCACCTACACCAGGTAAACATTACAACTAGTTCCATAGGTGCTTTAGGACATGATCCTGTTATGAGCCCCCCATAGTCTGTAGTCGAGATTTACGTTGATAGTAAACATGCATACTAAGATTTAAAATATGGTATATTAGTATATATATGGTACAAATAAGTGATATATATTGAAATATCTAAGATGTATGATAATAAGGGAAAGTTTCTGTTTCATATGTTGAAAGTATTTATTTAAAAATTGAATGCTTTTTTTTGTAATTAATTGGGGTAAAAAGCGTTGACCGAAGTACATTTCAAAACATGTGAACACAGTCAACCCTTTTACAACTCTAAAAAAAAGAGTTAGACCGTGCTTACACTTTAAGAATGAAGAGCTTCCGAAGTACTTTTCAAACGTACTTCGGTAAACGCTTTTACACTCAATAAATTTACAAAAAGAAGCATTCAATTCTTAAATGAGAAGGTTTATTTTAGTATGACGCGAGATTGCTGTTAGCCAATCAAAATAACGTATTATCATGAAACATGTATGTAATGTAATTGTTTATTTATGAGTAATGGGTTTGGTTTTAATTTTTCAAAATTTTGTGATATAAGATTCTTTTTACTGATTAAGTTTTATATATAGGTTAAAAGATAATATCTGCAATTGTTCAACTTCCTTTGTCAGTGATAAATTTACAGATCATATATATAGCTATTTTCATTCACAAACCAAAACCCGTCAACTTCTATACAGGAAATGTATAATTGTTCCGCCTAAGAGACATGCTAACATAATTTGTTTTGTTCCTTTTAGTACAAATATTATGAGTGTTGTTTTTAATTTTTTTCATTTCATTTATGTACTGAAAACAAAAGAGAGATAACCCTCGTTCGGAAGCATTTTTTTGCTAAACGAAATCCGTATTCGTGGATGTAAATGTCATTATTTAGATTATAATTTAACGTAAACTATATGAATACCTTTCTAAGTGTTAAAATTTATCAAAAGTAGACGTGGATGACTAGGAGAGAGAACAAAAACTGATAATCCATAATAGATTTAAACTAAAGACCTTACTATTTGCTTCTGAACAAGGGCTATTTCTCTTTATTCCATACAAAAATGAATTAAAAAATGAAAACAAAAACCAATATTTGTTTTAAAAGAAACGACACGAATTTTTTAGGTATGTATCGATAACTCGCAGTCTAGTAGGACTTCTGTTTAAGGTCGATAATCAACTGTGATGGTGATAACATACGTACATGTTTCATACAATAGTCAGCCCACTTATCATGTGTAAATGAATTTTTCGAAGCTCTCATTTAACAATATCAATAGTAGAAAAATTCTTTTTGGTTAAGGCAGTGACCGATCATTATAGCTATTTGAAGATATTAAGAAAACTTTCCTTATGTATACATGAGGAAATGGCAGTTGAAATCAGTTTTGATATTTAAAAGTAAAAACGAGATACGTGTTCATACATCTGAACTAAATGCAGCACTGTTTTACATTTTGCAAATGTATATGCGGCCGAAATATTCAACACTTTTTTCAAATTCATATGCAGTTTTGTGCAAAATTATCATTTTAACTATAAGAAGATAACTCATTGCAAACAATTCAAATCATTGCCCTACAAATTTGATAAAATACTAAGCCTACTTGTATGATTGCTTACATCTACTTCATTTGAACTTAGGCGGATAGTTGTCTCAGTGGCATCATACCATATCATCTTATTTTGTATATTGAATTGAATTGAATCATTAAAGATACAAGTACAATCCATAAATCAGTTAAAAAGAATAGAAACATATCTATGAGATTTTAATTAAACGTTATTCTATAGTGTTGCCAAAGTTAAGCATAATGTGCTTAAAGTAATAAAGAATTGAATTGAATTGGTTCACTGCAAGTTGATTGGTATACTTATCAAATGCATCAAAATCACACATATTGCAAAATGATATACCGTCCCTTTTGATCATTTGAAATCCAGGTGTTTACAGAAACTCTGAAAAAATATTCAAACAGAGAATTATAAACAATCACATTTTCAAAACAAATATAAAAAAGTGAGAGTGGAATTAATATTTGTGCATGTACCTATTTTGTGCGTAAGAAATGGTAAACTGAAAGCATTTGCAATGACATTCTGGATTGGAATACGTATTTGCGTAATCACGTATACTTGTCTAAATCTTATGTTAGTTGAATTCGGATGTCAAACTACCCACCGGCTTTATTGCCATTTAATCCTTAATTTGTGTGGATATTTACCGATTAGGTGTCGTGTGAACAGGGTGACTGCATTATAATTGATAAAGTGTATATGAACCAAGAAGTGTGTAGGATAGCTGATCAACACATTGAATACAATTTTTGAAAATCATAAAAAAATTTAGAAACCGTATCAAAAACATAAAAAAGTCCAAGTTTTAGAATAAGGTTTTTAGCTATCATATGATATTTTTGTCTTCATGGTTGTCGAGCCTTTTAGAAAAAAACAATCAAATACTGTATTTTTTTGTATTGTAGACCAAAAAATCAAAATACTATTTTTTTTTGTATTGTAGACAAATAAATCAAAATACTGTATTTTTTTTTGTATTACAATACGGATGAAACTCTCGGAAATTTAACGAACGAGGTCTATTTCAATATGACTTTATAATAAAATTTTATTGCAAACATAGGTCAAGGAGTCATTAAAATTATACCTTATTACAAAGAGTGTATTTAAAACATAGGTCGAAAAGGCAATAAAATGATACCTACAGGGCTTCCTTTTACACAAAAGAGTAGATGTTTTTTGTCTTGGATTTGTATCCTCTTTTATATCTTCTGAAGGAAGATGACCCTGTGAATTATATGACCGATACATATATAATAATAACAGGAAATTGTCTTCCTTTATAACGAATCTTTGTATTTATCATACTCCAATCGAATCAGATACTTAGTATGAATTATCGCTCCGAGGGAATTCCAATTGATCTTTAGCTGCGTTTCCATTCCTTCTTACTATACAATTCCTTGATGAAGTTAAGTTAAGAAATATTGTTATAATAAGTTTAATTTCTGCCCTCCGACCTAAGGTAAATAGTTATTTATCAGAGATATCATTTTCTTCACTCTAATCGTGTTTTCCGACATAAGCCCAGGCTTTGGTTGAAATGCGAAATATGACGTGGTAAACGTGACATACAAGGACAGTCTCAAAACATGAAATATATAATTACGTTATCATTACCCTTGATAATTAATAAATATTCGCATTATGAAAAACGCATATTTTCTGCCAAAATACAAACATTTTCCAATTCTATGTAAATGATTTTTACTGCAGTCTAGTCTAATGGATATACTTGCTGATGTACTAGTATGTAATTATCAAGAAAATGATTATTTAATTTTGGTGTTTAGCTGAAGTAGAGATGAAATATGTGTATTCGGAAAAACATATACTTACAAACAGGCTTATAACAGAGATGCGGTATGGTTGCTAAGGAGATAATTTAAAGTGCCATTCCTTCAGATATTATAAAAATAATTATAATATTTGGTAACCTATCAAAGAATTGTGCTTATAAAGACGAGGGTTTCTACGGAAAAGAGATATTATAGGCGATTGATAATCTCAAAATTAAAACAAAGCTATCTACCAACCAAGTCAGGCAGACATTACCAAAAAAAAAAATTATTCACTATTTCAGATTTAGAAACACGTTTCCTGTTCCACGATGTTAGAGATTTTCCTCAACCTGAAGAATATCAGGGCCAGGAAAAGAAATATCCAAGTCAATCCGAAACAAATGTTAAAACAAGTAAGTATAAGATTTCAAGGAAAAAAAGATACCTCACACAAGGTCATTCAGTTAAAAATCACTATGGGTGGTGTTCAGCGAATCACTACGAAACCGGATCCTTTCTAGTGATCGGAGATGGTAAAAAAAAAAAAAAAATAAAAAAAAATACTGAACTCCGAGGAAAATTCAAAACTCAAAGTCCGTAATAAAAACTCAAACACACCAAACGAATGGATAACAACTGTCATATTCCTCACTTGGTAGATAATGGTGGATTATACCTGGTTTTATAGCTAGCAAAACCTCTCACTTGTATGATATTCACGTAAAATTTCACAACGATGTGTGAACAAAACAAACAGACATGATACGTAATTTTTTTTTTAAAAGGTAGGAGTACAGCAGTCAACATTGTGTTAAAATTTTTAATTTAAAGCAAACAAATATGTAACAAAATCACACAAAAAGGCATATATTCAAAGCACATTAGCAAAAATGAAGGACAAGAATGCAATTTTTTTACCATAGCTCAAAACTCTCATTGATATCAAACGATTTATATATTTTTTGTTGTTTCCTCTGTCTGTTTTGCTCGTTTTGCTCTTCGTGGAATTGCCTATCAAGGCTTTTTGACGTCAGATACTTTGACACGGCCCAGATAACTTTGAACCAGAATTATCATCGACTTCATACAATTTGCCATGACGTTGATAAGTTTGAACCAAACATATTGAGTCCATTTCTAAACTGTTAGTGAAGCAAATAAGAAATATTGTTTTACTCATTAATAAGACAAATGCATTGCACAATCAGACAAATCTTGTAACAGATTTTTGTCATAATGATCGCATTAGAATATTTTCAACTTTGAACTAATTCGCTGCGATCACTCAATACAAAGCTTCATATTTTCCCTTGCATCTGATATTTCCAAAGTATCTCTCTCTATATATATATATAATGTACACAGCCATGTATCACCATCATTGCTGGTGATCCGATGGATAAATCTGTTGTAGAGTTGTCACTGGCTCAGTGCAGGCGATTTGGTGTCACGATATCTCAGTAGCATGGGTTCGAATCCCGGAGAGGGAAGCACAAAAAAATTGCGAAAGCAAATTTACAGATCTAGCATTGTTGGGTTGATGTTTAGACGAGTTGTATATATATATATATATAACATAGAACCTGATAATCGGTACCAGAATATCAGATTGATTCACCCACAATCACTCTTAATAATCGCCACTAAAAGTGATTATTTTTTAATAAATCAACAAAAATGTTCTCTATTTATAGTATAAACAAATATACATAACAACCAAATCAAATAACAAAGTTAATTAATTGTCAATTGTTTCCTTAAGGTCAAGTGAAAAAAATAGATTTTATGAATATTCAAGACGTGAAAAATTTACAGTGCATCTATAACATGTATAATATTCATCAGTGATAGACTATATCCATAAATACGGAGAGCGCTTCCATAGGCTTTGCCTTTAGACCATTCCAATGTTATTCATTTGAATAGAATACTGTTAAACTCGATAATATATATAACCGGACTCACATTATCAGATAGGTACACAATGCTGCTTTAATCATGTTACGACTTGGGTTCTTGTAAATTAAAGAAAATAAAAACATTCTCCCTTCGAGTACCTTTGACCACTATAGTACTATACTATAATACATCCATGCTTGGACTAAAAAAAGTCCAAAAGTATACCTATGTATATACCATGGGTATTATTACATTCAAAACAACTAAACAGACATTTCTATCCCACTTGTTACCACTGTACCAAATTCATTCATTCTAAATGAAATAATAAATAAAGATTTGATATGTTTGTAAAGATATTTTTGTTTTTATTTTTTCCTGATTGAAAGAAAAACGTTGTTTTTTTACAACGGCGTTTTTAAAATGCAAATATAGACGTCTTTATGAAATAAATTTTATTCTGTACATAGTAAACATATTTCACAGTGAGAGTGATTCCATATAGGCTAATTACACTTAAGGCATGATTTGGCACGTCCAACCTCAGAAGTAAATAAAGGCAACAGTAGTATACTGCTGTTCGAAAGTCATAAATCGAGTGAGAGAAAACAAATCCGGGTTACAAACTAAAACAGAGGAAAACACATCAACTATAAGAAAGAAAAAAAACATAAACACTGTGCAACAAAAAAACCGACAATGCAACACACACAGAAACGAACTATGCGATAACAACTAACATTTTCCTGAATTGGTACAGAACATTTTATGTAAAAATAGTGGGTTGAAGATGGTTTTGTATTGACTTGATCTGTAACATTATGCACCCTAAGTTCAGAAGCAACAACCGTCTGTCAATGAAATCAACACATCATTGTCTACATAAGAAAATTGCCTGTACCAAGTCAGGAATATGACAGTTGTTATACATTCGTTTAGTGTGTTTGAGTTTTTGATTTTGCCATTTGATTAGGGACTTTCCTTTTTGAATTTTCCTCGGAGTTCAGTATGTTTGTGATTTTACTCTTTGAAGGAAACACGAGCTATGAAAATCTTTAAATACAGGTGCTGATTGGATACTGGAATCACGCTATTTTATTTCTTCTTATTTTTACTTTATTTGCATGTAGTTCACATTAATAGTTTGTTCAACCTTAAAGACCGATTATAATATTCTAAGTCTATTCTCACCTGGTTCCTGGACTCAGCTGACGCCAAGGTCGAAATAATACCATGTTTAATGACACGTATGACGCACGTGAAAGATTAGCACAATCTTAATCGTTCCTTAATTCTAAAAGGGGAAAATAAAAAAAATAGAACAAAAACTTAATAGATTGTGACCTTTTCTACCCTTTTCCTTTTCAAATTACCTTGGACAAATAACAAATCGACCAACATGACGGATTTGGAAAAAAAAATTGAGGACAAACATGATATGAAAGAAAGAGGTAGAACAACTGTTTCATTGAGTTAGCACTGTTTTCTGCTTATTCATTATTTGGAAATGATATTTAAAATATTTCTAAAACGACTAAAATTTATGGCAAATAATAAAGCCCTATCGAAGACAAATGGACATGAAATAAATACTGTTTTTTTATCGGCTATAAAAGAAAAGTAATGTTGGGTATTGTGCCTTAAAAATCGGTTTTCATATTTAAGAAACGGATCCTTTTGGTTTTAACATAATCATTTAAATCCATCAAACATTATACTTATAATAATTATCTTGCTTAACACTTTTAATAAATATATATATATATATATATTAACAATACCTATTGCCTAATGTCTCTTGAAGGAGACCTTTACTAAATTTTATTTGACCAAACACAAGTACAATATTACAATTTTTTTTATATAATTTGATCTTTTTAAACGGCTATTGTGTTGTTAATGAAATTCTTAGTAAAGTGAAGAAATTAACGCTTTTGGTACTTGAAAAACAAAAACAAGAAACATTTTATACAAATTCATCAAAAAATTAACATGTGTCTAAAGTTAACTTAACATTTGTCATAACAATGGGAAATCGAGGACAAAATAATTGTTCTAATAAAACCCTTTCACTTTATCAAAACTTCTTTTAACAAGTATTATAAATAACTTTTAAGATAAAAAAAAACAACAAAAAAACTTAAGTATTGAATGCCGACCATTTGTTCGTCGCGAATCTGACTTCGTATTATGTTGTTAAACAAAAGTGACCGTATTGAAATTCTACCATCTAGCATAACAGCAATGCCAAACCAGCATAAAACAGAAGAACGTACCACACGAACCACAAGCATTCGCATTCTCCGGAGAAAAAAAACGAAAATACAGGGTCCTCAATGCTTGACTATGCAAAGGCATAGAATATTGTGGGGTCAATCACTAACATTTATGTCTACTCTTAGGTATATTTGTGGAAATAAAATAAAAGATTTTTTTTTGTAGCTAGGTCAGATATAATGTTAACATACTAATATTTAACCTTATCCAAATATCGTCAGCGATATTAGGGTTCTGTAAACATAATGTCAAACCAGGATAGGTCTTTACAGTCAGATTCATGTTGTATGTATGCCAACTGAGACATGGTGTGTAAAATATCGTCCTCTTTTATTATTTCAGGACGACGAAAAAGAACATCGCCTAGATAGCAAATGACGACAATATAGTGTTACTTAATGGACAGCTATTTTAATTATTTTTGAATATTATGAAAGTTCAGCCTGTGCATCTAACATTCGGTGAAACTAGTATTGAAAGTATACTATATAAGCATAGTTCCATGCTTAGTACTTATTATTATAATTTCGTTTTACTAATAAAACCATTTTTATAATCAAGAAAACTGGCCACTTTGTCTATAAAACTATGAACCATATAATATTGAAACTGGATTTTTATTGAACAATATTGTATTCAATGGGTAATAATACATTGTATGATTATGACTATAAGTCATATTGGTTTTTTTTAAATGTCAGAAGTACATAGATAGACCCCAATAAATGGAACCAGGTAGCTTTAAAAACGTGTGTCTCTGTAAATAGAAAAATTCATTTCATAGTAAATGGTACCTCCGAATGACAAATTCTTTATTTACATGTCCATGCTTTAGATATTATATTTAAATTAATATATATTTATATATAAAATACAAACTTTATTAATAAAATCTTTAAACAGATGAAGTTTTGTTACTTGTGTTTTGTAACGTAAAGTTCGGGAAAATTAAGAAATGTATAGTAAGAAGCCGTCGCGATAGTTGTATAATCAAATATGAGAGTATTACCTACCCACCTGAACAGATACATTCACCACGATCCTTCAAATCGTTTGAAACAGAGACAAATGCGGACAAAAAAGAAGCAGAGGTTATCAGATGGAGAATCAAACTCATTAATTAAATCAGAGGAAGTATTTTCACTTGTGTTTTGTTCACGTCAACCTCAGGAAACGTATACAGACATTATCTTATTGATTTTAAAGATAAGAAGCCGTCGCGATTATTGTATATTGGAATATGAGAATATACATACCTAACTACCTGAACAGATGCCTTCAACGTGATTCTTCAAATCTTTCGTTCAGAGTTTTCATAGCTTGAAGTTTAGACTAGTAATTAACGACACAAGGGAACTAGAACTATCGAACATTGTTTTTCAAAGGTACAAAAGGGAAAAAATAGAGGCAGAATTTACCAATTAGAGAATCAAAACTCATTCATTGAAAAGAAACCAAAAACATCAGAACAAAAACGAAAATCTACAATATATACCAATGCGTATTATTACTTTCAAAACAAATAAAAGGTCGTTTTATTCCCCCTGGTTAACCCCTTACCAACTTTCTTTCATTCTTAATGAAATAATTAATAAATGTATAGATATTTTTCTTTGGAAAATAAAATGTTGGCACGTTTATTTAAATAAATTATATAATTTTTTACAACAGTGTTGAAATAAAAAAATATAGATGTCTTTTCGAAAAACACTTTATTAAGTACAAAGTGAAAATATTTCTGTGACACAGACTCCATCGATCAAGTAAGCTTGCGTCATGAATTGGCACATCCATCTTTAGAAGTTACTGACCTGGGGCCGGTAACAAGAAATTTTATTAAGAGAGGTCGTAAGTATTGAACTAAGGGGAAGATAAGATAATTCTAAGATCATTCAAAGAGTGTAAATCAAAGCTCCCTGAGGTTGTTCGTAGATCGGTCTTATTTCCCCCTTAAGTTGCATCGTAATAGTTTTCAAGTTACGAGTTCTTAATACTTTTCTGGCGTCTCCGTCTTTGGTTCCTCGCAAAGAAATTAGAATCACCTTAAATGAATCATAAAAACGTTTTAATGAACGATAAAATGCACATAACAATCAACTACCCATTTAACCTAAGGAAAAGAATACTGGCCTCAGACCACCATTATTCTTCCCCTTTTTTGATAAAAGTAAAATTGAATTAAAAAAATTGCACCGCTTCAAACATGAAATTAAATTTAACTGCTTATAGACCATTATTATTTTAATAAAAATATGCTTGTCTCAGGACAATCCATCACTGCTTTTTCATTTTAGTGCCCTATTATTCACCAGGCCAATTGTAGGATTTGAATATTGTATAAATGACGAAGTCTTATTTTTTCTATCCTACTTTCATTTCGGTCAAATCACCACTATAATGGTTTACTTTCATAAATTGTTATTTCGATGGAGAGTTGTCTCATTGGCACTCATACCACATCTTCCTATATTTTTTCACTTTAAACAATATTTTTTTTTCACATTTTGAAAGCCTTCTTACAAAAATAAAGTAAAAAAATACTCGACTCCGAGGTAAAGTCCCTATCAAATGATAAAACAATCAAACGAATGGCCGACACTTGTCATATTCCTGACTTTTGGTACAGGCATTTTCAAAGCGTAAAAAAATGATGGATTGCACGAACCTGGTTTACAGAACTGAACCTCTCACTTGTATGTCTTATCAAATTCCATTATATTGATAACAATGCGTAAACAAAACAGACACAATAGGCAAAAATGTCAAAAATAGGTGTATAACAGCAACACGAAGCCCACTAAAAACTAGAGATGATTTCAGATGATCCGGAAGGGTAAGCAGATCCTACTCCACTTGTGGCACCCATCGTTTTGCTCATTATATTACGAAGCCGGTAATTTGTCTAATTCGTTAGATCACATTCGTGAAAAAGGAATGGGACTGTAGTTACGACATAATGAACATATCCGATATCATCTGTATAACGGGTGTTCCATAACGGTCAACCAACTCATGATGACTTCCGTAAAATACAAGAAGTGATGATTTAATCTTTACCATTTTGAACTCTTGGTTTAAAATTGAGAAAGGTCACAAATTTCTCCTTGCTTTATATTTAACACTTCTTTCGATAGACTAAAATTGTAATGATTTACAATAAAGAAAAACTACCATCCTCCACACACACGGCCAAGAAAACACTGATATATATATAATGTTCATTCAGATGAATTAATATTTAGAATAAAAGAGTTCGAAGGTTCACGTATTAACTTTTTTAAAGCAACTTGTTCTATTATTAGCAAGTGAATGTACAGCTAAGAGTAGTCGGGACCACACTTACAAAAAATATCAAGTGAAGCTATTGCGAATTGTTCTTGGTACACCCCTAAGTTGCTAAGTTTGTTTTAAGAACACTTAATAACTAACCAAAATTTAAGAATGATTTTGTGTTACCGGAATTAGTAAGATCGCTTTAAGGTAGACGTAAGAATCGTTCTTAAATCATGCATTTTTTGAAAACATTAAGGGCTGTCAATCATCTAAGATAGGTCTGAGGTTGGGTCTTGTTACACTCTTTAATCTTAAGACGCCCTTTAGACGTTCGTAAGACATAATAATGCATCTTGTTACCGGCCCTTGATCTTTAACATTAGACCCTTAATTCAGAAACAACAACCGTCTGTCATTTCCGTCCGGTTAAATGAATATTACAACATACATATAGAGAGTAAACAACGGAAAATTGGAGTTATCTCTCTTTGCCACAAAGAAAAGTAATGCAAACGGCTCTCAGGGATATGTAAGTTAAAGTATGAAGCTAACAATGCTTACCCAATTGTTTCTTCAAATCAACCTCATAGACTTGGCTTGATTAACATAGTAACAACTTTTGAATAGTATTCATTATAATCGAAAATTGCAATTTTCCTATTGTTTTGCTTAAGACTAATCCGCAAAAAAATAGCTTTATGCAAAATAAAGGAAAACATAAGCTTTAAGTTTAGTATACATGCTTCTAAAAGGAATGCTGACTCTTGTTCGAAAATATGTTTACAAAACCACGTGCTCAATAATTACAACCAAACATTTAATGATATACGCTTTGGAGAGCAGATAGATGCTTCATTCAAAGTACCTAAATGAAACAAACCTAGCAACATGTATGCCTCAATTTCTTATTTTCTCATTATCATGATGTTATTTATGGTTGAGTTTGTTGGTCCCCTTGACGGAGAAAGTTCATAAGACATACGTTGATAAATTAAAATGTAAAATATTTTCACTCGTCGGAATTTTTCATATCATAAACGATAGGAAAATGCTAGAATAATAGAAATACGCTGTTTAATTTCGCTTCTTTTACTTTATTTTGCGTTTGTGTTTCGCTCGATTTAAGTTTGTAACCCGGATTTGTTTTCTCTCAATCGATTTATGACTTTCAAACAGCGAAATACTGAAGTTGCTTTTATTTAACCTTAATATTTTGTTCAATTTCGATGACCGATTATAATATTCTAAGTTAGATTCCACCTGGTTCCTGGACTCAGCTTACACCAAGGTCGAAACAATACCATGTTTAATTATATGTATGACGCACGTGAAAGATAAGCGTAATCTAAAGTCGTTCCTCAATTCTAAAAGGGGAACATAAATACTCGAATACAAATAGTAAATTGTGACCTTTTTTTCCTGCTCATACAATTTAACAAAATAATAAATCTACAAAAATTGACGGATTAAAAAGAAATATTGAAGATCAAGGAGACATGAAAGAATAAAAAAGTAAATCATATTTGCCTTCAAATTTTTCTGCCTATTCCGATTTTTTAAAATATATTTAAAGCGACTAGAACGGACGTCATATGAAACAAAATTTCAAAGACAAAGGGCCATGAAACAATTTGATATTCTTAAAAATACTTATCAACATGTTTTTGTAAAGTGGATAAATGAACCATGTTGTGCTTTAATACCAATATCAAGAAACATTATTATAAAAATCCATCAAATAACATATGTCTGAAACTCACTTTGATAATAGTGGAAATATAGGGACCGAGAAAATCAACAATAAAACAATGTCGTTGACGATACTGATCAAAAGAATTTCCAAAAAACAATCGTACATTTTACAGAAAAAATAATATAAATATCTTTTTGGCTGACATATGAATATATTCGAATTTTACTTCGGATTTGTAATCAAAGCATTTCAAGAACGTCATATTAGAAATTCAAATGCACAATATTTTATGTTCCATTTTTACTTTGATAATTGCATTAGAAGCTTGTGAAACACTTTTAATAAACTATAAAATATATATATATATTTCACAACTTTACTCCAGATGACTAATTATCAAGAATGTAAATAACTACAATTCACCATAAAATCTTCATCGATGAACATTTCCTATTGCTTAATGTCTCTTGAAGGAGACCTTTACTTAATTTTATTTGACAAAAGTACAAAACGACAATTTTGGCCACATGTGTACATTTTGATATTTGTATGCTGTCATTATGGCATTAGAGTACTTTCACTCAGGTGACCAGAATATATTACATTTGTGTTCATTTATCGAAGAAATTAACATTGACTTGACAGTCGATGACGTTTATAACTCGTTTAGCTTATTTGAAGTTAATGCAATTGTTGTATTAAACACAGTTTTGAAAATCATTTTTTAAGTACACCCTGCCTATAGATCAAGATGGCAAAATTTTAGCTACAATTCTATTGCTTTTACCCAAACATTTAAGGAATGGTTATAATTTGTTTTCTGTCATTGAAGAAATGACATCAAATATCCACATTTTAAGGTTATTTCGAATAGATAGAAAATATTACAATTTTTTTTTTTATAATTTGATCTTTTTAAACGGCTATTGTGTTGTTAATGAAATTCTTAGTAAAGTGAAAAAATTAACGCTTTTGGTACTTGAAAAACAAAAACAAAAAACATTTTATACAAATTCATCAAAAAATTAACATGCGTCTAAAGTTAACTTAACACTTGTCATAACAATGGGAAATCGAGGACAAAATAATTGTTCTAATAAAACCCTTTCACTTTATCAAAACTTCTTTTAACAAGTATTATAAATAACTTTTAAGATAAAAAAAAAACCAACTTAAGTATTGAATGCAGACCATTTGTTCGTCGCGAATCTGACTTCGTATTATGTTGTTAAAAAAAAGTGACAATATTGAAATTTTACCATCTAGCATAACAGCAATGCCAAAACAACACAAAACAGAAGAACGTACCACACAAACCACAAGCATTTGCATTCTCCGGAGAGAAAAAAAACGAAATTACAGGGTCCTCAATGCTTGACTATGCAAAGGCTTAGATTATTGTGGGGTCAATCACCAACATGTATGTCTGCTCTTAGATATATTTGTTGAAATAAAATAAAAGTTTTTTTGGATCAGATATAAATGTTAACATACAAAATATACTAATATTTAACCTGATCCAAATATCGTCAGCGATATTAGGGCTCTCTAAACATAATGTCAAACCAGGATAGGTCTTTACAGTCAGATACATGTATGTATGCCAACAGAGACATGGCTGTTAAAATATCGTCCTCTTTTTATTATTTCAGGTCGACGAAAAAAGACATCGCCTAGATAGCAAATGACGACAACATAGTGTTACTTAATGGACAATTAATTTAATTATTTTTGAATATAATGAAAGTGCAGCCTGTGCATCTAACATTCAGTGAAACTAGTATTGAAAGTATACTATATAAGCATAGTTCCATGCTTAGTACTTATTATTATAATGTCGTTTTACTAATAAAATCATTTTATAATCAAGAAAACTTTTTTGTTCATAAAACTATGAATCATATAATTATTTTTTTTAACAATATTTTATTCAATTGGTAATAAAACATTGTATGCTTATGACAGAAGTACATAGATAGACCCCAATAAATGGAGCCAGGTAGCTTTAAAAACGTGTGTCTCTGTTAATAGAAAAATTCATTTCATAGTAAATGGTACCTCCAAATGACAAATTCTTTATTTACATGTCCATGCTTTAGATATGATATTTAAATTAATATATATTTATATATAAAATACAAACTTTATTAATAAAATCTTTACACAGATGAAGTTTTGTTACTTGTGTTTTGTAACGTAAAGTTAGGGAAAATTAAGAAATGTATAGTAAGAAGCCGTCATGATAGTTGTATGATCAAATATTAGAGTATTAACTACCCACCTGTACAGATACATTCACCACGATCCTTCAAATCGTTTGAAACGTTTCACTTGCGTTTTGTTCACGTAAATCTCAGAAAACATTGAGAAACATATAAATGTACAGACATTATCTTATTGATTTTAAAGATAAGAAGCCGTCGCGATTATTGTATATTAGAATATGAGAACATACATACCTAACTACCTGAACAGATGCCTTCAACATGATTCTTCAAATCTTCAACACTTCATTAAGTACAAAGTGAAAATATTTCTGTGACACAGATTCCATCGATCAATTAAGCTTACGTCATGCGTTGGCACGTCCATCTTTAGAAGTTACTGAGTTGGTCTTTAACATAAGACCCTTAATTCAGAAACAACAACCGTCTGTCATTTCAATCCGGTTAAATGAATATGACATCAAAATTGGAGTTATCTCTCTTTGTCGCAAAGAAAAGTAATGCAACCGGCTCTCAATGATATGTAAGTTAAAGTATGAAGCTAACAATGCTTACCCAATTGTTTCTTCAAATCAACCTCAAAGACTTGGCGTGATCAACATAGTAACAACTTTTGAGTATTATTCATTATTATCGAAAATTGCAATTTTCCTATTGTTTTGCTTAAGACTATTCCGCAAAAAATAGCTTGATGCAAAATTCAGGAAGACATAAGCTTTAAGTTTAGCATACATGCTTCTAAAAGGAATGCTGACTCTCGTTCCAAAATATGTTTACAAAACCATCCGAGCTCAATAAAAACAACCAAACATTTAAACGATATACGCTTTGAAGAGCAGATGGATGCTTCATTCAAAGTACCTAAATGAAAAAAACCTAGCTACATGTATGCATCAATTTCTTATTTTTTCATTATCATGATGTTATCTATGGTTGTTGTTGTTGATCCCCTTGACGGAAAAAGTCCATCAGTTGATAAATTAAAATGTAAAATATTTTTACTCGGAATTTTTCATATCATAAACGATAGGAAAATGCTAGAATAATGGAAATACGCTGTTTAGTTTCTCTTCTTTTACTTAATTTTGCATTTGTGTTTCGCTCGGTTTAAGTTTGTAACCCGGATTTGTTTTCTCTCAATCGATTTATGACTTTCACTCAGCGATAAAGTAAAGTTACTTTATTTAACCTGAATATTTTGTTCAATTTCGATGACCGATTATAATATTCTAAGTTAGATTCCACCTGGTTCCTGGACTCAGCTTACGCCAAGGTCGAAACAATACCATGTTTATCATATGTATGACGCACGTGAAAGATTAGTTTAATCTAAAGTCGTTCCTCAATTCTAAAAGGGGAACATAAATACTCGACAACAAATAGTAAATTGTGACCTTTTTTTCCTGCTCATACAATTTAACAAAATAATAAATCGACAAAAATTGACGGATTAAAAAGAAATATTGAAGATCAAGGAGACACGAAAGAATAAGAAAATAAATAATATTTGCTTCCAAATTTTTCTGCCTATTCTGATTTTTTTAAATATATTTAAAGCGACTAGAACGGACGTCATACGAAACAAAATTTCAAAGACAAAGGGCCATGAAACAATTTGATATTCTTAAAAATACTTATCGTGTCGTTAATAAAAAAAAAAACATCGTTCATTTTACAGAAAAATTACTATAAATATAAATATATTTTTGGCTGCCATATGAATATATTCTAATTTTACTTCGGATTTGTAATCAAAGCATTTCAAGAACGTCATATTAGAAATTCAAATGCACAATATTTTATGTTCCATTTTTACTTTGAAAATTGCATAAGAAGCTTGTAAAACTGAAATCTGAAAAATCTTAATCTTTGCTGCATATTCATAAAAAGAAATGGAAAAATACACGTACATACAAAATCTAATTATCTTTCAGATTACCACTTTTCGAAGTTTTAAACAAAGTCCTTCGCATGTTACAAATTCCTAAAGTATAGCTATCTTTTAAATCTTAGTGATTCAAATACACCGAAATGCTCTTGTCACGTGAATAATCAATATTTTTTTTTAAATATATAAAAAGTTAGATGTCCGTCTGTGCAGGTTAAAAAATCAAAGATAAATATTTTTATAAAGATTATCTGTTATAAAAGTTAACACATTTTATAAACAACTTTAAGAAAAGGTCGGTTCGATTTTTGTACATGTGTTTTCAGTATTCTCGGTTAATTCACATTTAACATATACATCGAGATAAGGTCCGTTTGATTTCCTAGGTAACTTAAAAATTTCTAACGCGTTAATCTTTGCTGCGTATCAATCGCTCCTTTGGAATTTTTTCTGTGAACTTCTCAGATCTAGCGGAATAAGTACACGGCTCATAAGCATGTCCCAGAACGGTATAAAGCCAGTAGAAAAAGAAAAAAATCAAGTTGGTACTTCCGGATTTATTCGCATAGCAACATTAAAACCAATCCGACGCTAAGATCCTATATTCTCTGGAACTAGTCGTTCGTTAAGTAAGACGAGAATTTATAACATTAAAATGGAAGTATACTCATTTTGATTTTCAATATTTACCAGAACGTTTAGTTATATATATATGTTATATTTGTTATTCTCGTGGGATTTTGTCTATGTGTGTTACATTTTAGTGTTATGTCGTTGTTCTCCTCTTATATTTAATGCGTTTCCCTCGGTTTTAGTTTGTTACCCCGATTTTGTTTTTTGTCCATGGATTTATGAGTTTTGAAGAGCGGTATACTACTGTTGCCTTTATTTATCGTGAATTTATTATTGTTGTGTTTTTGTTAAAACCGAAAAAAAAACTTTCAAAAGATAAAGTTTATTGTGTTAACAGGGGAGGTTATGTTTCGTCGCTAGATTTCCTACTGATAAACTTTGATAACCTATGTTAAATACAATATAATAATAAAGAGACGTAAATGACACAACTCTACTCCATATGGTTTCACTAAAGTCTAGTAAAAAATTACAAATTTTGGTCACGTATGTCTACTTGACATGTTGAAGTTGTCACCATGGCATTATATTAATTCAAATAAGGTGAGCAGATAATATTATAATTAGTTTTTTTTTTTATTTTTCAACGAAATTAACATAATTTGAAAGTCGATGAATTCCTATATTCGTTTGGTGTGTTTGAGGTTTTGATTTTGTCATTTGATTACGCACTTTTCTTTTTGAATTTTCCGCCGAGATTGGTATTTTTGTAAATTTTACTTTTAATCAAATTTGACACTTATTCACTTGTTTTATCAAACAGTTTGCTGAAATCCACTTTAATAATGTATCTATACCATTAACTTAATTCATGCTCAATTCTGTTCAAACGTTAACTTATCTCTGTATTTTTATAAATCAATTTTTCACTTATCTAGAAATCGTGTAACTACACAACTTTTAAATGGTAAATAAAATCACATTGTATTGCTTAAAGTTTCTTGTTTTATAATTTCACATCGTGTATTGCTCTCTATTATCATTTGTCATGTTGTTTTAAAATATATTTTCGCTGCTTTCGCAATATTTTTCTATTTAACGGTGTTTTCTGTATATTTCAATTTCAGGCGCCAAAATAAATTTTTAATGCACCTGTTTTCTTTTATCTAAACTTTATTTTGCAAGTATAATTTATAACTTCTTACATAAAAAAAAATAGATACTGGGTGCAGACACTTTTGTTCGCGAATCTGAATTCATATTATGTTGGTAAACAAAAGTGACCATATTAAAAATTATACTGTATACAGCATTTACAAAGCGATTTAAAACAGTAGAATATACCAAATAAATCACAAACAGTTGATTTCGCCAAAAAAGAGTAGAAAAATAACAACGAAAATAACATGATCATGATAGTTCTATTTTACAAGGGCTTAAAATATGGTTGTTTAAACCACAAACATTTTCGGCCTATAGATGACTATAATTGAAAACCAACTTATTTTCACGAGCGATTTATTTTTTGCAACTTTTGCGAGTAGAAATATAACGTGAATATAAATCGTCGCGAAAATTTAAAATTTCGATATTTCCTTACATTAAATCTAGCTACATCAAGTGAATTTGAAAATCGCGAAATTAAATCGCCGCTAATTAAGATGGAAAGGGCTACACGCGAAATAAATTATCCGCAAAAATAATTTGGTTTACAATATTCGTTTGTGAAAATTTGTAAAATATTTAAAACAACAAAAATAAATGTTCCGACATTTTTTTACTGTATGATATTACAGACTAACACATATTCCACCTTATACAAATATCATCTTCGACCATAGAGCTCTGTAAACCAAATTGTCAATACAGGATAAGTAGTCAGAAAATGATGTCTAAACAGAGACATAACGTTGGAAATATTGTAAATAGTAATAACGAAACTTGTTTTTGTATTATTTGAAGACGACGAAAAAGAACATCGCACATTTATAGCAATAACATTAATGGTACAATTTTCCTGCACCAAATGCGCATTTCTACAATACATGTCTCTTCAGTGATGCTCGAGGCCAAACTATTTGACATCCAAAGCTTATATAAAAGATGAAGAGCTATAATCCAAAAGGTCCAAAAAGTATAGCCAAATCCGTGAAAGGAATCAGAGCTTTGCATGAGGGAGATACATTTCTTAATTTATAGTAATTTCTAACATTTTGTAACAGCAAATTTTAATAACACAAACAAACCGTATTTTCATGTTAGTACCGAAGTACTGGCTACTGGGCTGGTGATACCCTCCGGGACTAACAGTTCACCAGCATAGGCATCCACCCAGTGGTAGTAATAACATTAACGGTACCAATTTTCCTGCACCAGATGCACATTTCGACAATACATGTCTCTTCAGTGATGCTCGAGGCAAAAATATTTGAAATCCAAAACTTATATAAAAGATGAAGAGCTATAATCCAAAAGGTCCAAAAAGTATAGCCAAAATCCGTGAAAGGAATCAGAGCTTTGCCTGAGGGAGATACATTCCTTAATTTATAGTAATTTCTAACATTTTGTACCAGCAAATTTTAATAACACAAACAATCCGTATTTTCATGCTAGTATCGAAGTACTGGCTACTGGGCTGGTGATACCCTCGGGACTAACAGTCCACCAGCAGAGACATCAACCTAGTGGTAGTAATAACATTAACGGTACCAATTTTCCTGCACCAGATCGCATTTCGACAATACATGCCTCAGTCTATGGAAGAAGCGAATCGATAAAAACCTTTCTTATATCACACAGCGATATTGTCTAATATCAATTGTAAATATGCAGACATTCCATGCGGAAAATGTTGTTTTCGGCAACGAAAAATTAAGAAAATACGAACTTTAAAACTTACTGTCCAAATATAAACAACAATTGAGTCTAAATATGCATTCAGAAGTTAGTTAAAAGCAAACGTTTATGTCCGTGTAAAATTTGATGTGCTGTATTTTTCTTATATACATAAATAAACAAATGCTATAAATTCTAATATCAATGCGATACTTTTAAAATATCATAGCAGTGTTTTTGTTATATCATTTTTAGTATTAATATTAGACTGCTGTACCCATTTTTTGACAATTTTTACCTACTAGTATTATAAAATTAAGAATGGAAATTGGGAACGTGTTAAAGAGCCAACAACCCGACCATATAACAGACAACAGCAGAAGGTCACCAATAGGTCTTCAATGCAGCGAGATATTCCCGCACCCGGAGGCGTCCTTCAGCTGTCCCCTAAATAAATATACATACTTGTTCAGTGGTAATGAACGCCGTACTAAACTTCAAATTATACACAAGAAACTAAAGTTAAAAATAACACAAGACTAACAAAGGCCAGAGGCTCCTGACTTGGGACCGGCGCAAAAATGCGGCGGGGTTAAACATGTTTATGAGATCTCAACCCTCCCTCTATACCTCTAGCCAATGTAGAAAAGTAAACGCATAACAATACGCACATTAAAATTCAGTTCAAGAGAAGTCCGAGTCTGATGTCAGAAGATGTAACCAAAGAAAATAAACAAAATGACAATAATACATAAATAACAACAGACTACTAGCAGTTAACTGACATGCCAGCTCCAGACTTCAATTAAACTGACTGAAAGATTATGATTTCATCATATGAACATCAGGCACAATCCTTCCCGTTAAGGGTTTAGTATCATACCATCATAACATATATGAGAAGAACATAACCCGTGTCATGCCAACAACTGGTTTTTGAAAAAATGTGTTTAGTTCCGATGCAAAGACCCTATAAGTGAATCAAAATTAGTTTTTGAGGTGAATATTGACACCTTTGTGCTTTATAAAGAATATTTCCATAAAAAATTGGTTGTGAAATACCTGAACGTATAAGAATTCTGCATGTTGAGCTATATTTACGAATGATGTCCTTATACCGATGATAACATTTAGTAAATGTTTTGACTAGTTTGTGATATCGAAAACCCTGGTGTAATAATTTTTCAGTAATACATAAATTTCTCTCGTTAAAATCTAAAACCTTGTTACATACACGAGTGATTCGTACAAGTTGAGATATATAAACACCGTAAGATGGTGACAAGGGAACGTCACCATCTAAAAATGGATAATTAACTATAGGAAATGAAAAATCATCTCTTTTATCATAAATTTTAGTATTCAGCTTTCCGTTAGTGATATAGATATCAAGATCGAGGAAAGGGCAGTGGTCATTGTTAGTATTAGCTTTATTTAAAGTAAGTTCAACAGGATAAATTTCTTTAATATACATACTGTAGTCGTCATTATTGAGAGCCAAAATATCATCCAAATATCTAAAAGTATTATTATTTTTTTTTTTAACGTGGATAATATATTTTATTGCACTCTATTGCTGTTAACAATTTACTTAGTGTACAGCATTGCACTAAGTATCCCTGATATATTAGTTATTAGGTATCCAGGGAGAATATCTAATAAAAGTATATTGATGTTACATTACAATATTACAATATTTTAAACGATTTCATGTTTACCGGAGAATTTCACTTCCGTCCGATAGTGGTTTTTAATATTAGATAAATGTGCATTATTTTGCCATCATCATCTTTGTGATTTGGATAAATATAATTCATAATACTTAGACAATTTGTCTAATTTAAAAGGTAAGTTGACCATAATTTTCGTGATGTTTTCATTCATGTCCAGTGCACGATGATTAATCAATATTGTAGACATCGCAATATCTACAATGTTAACACGATATTGTGTCAACATTGTTTACATTGTTTGAACCCTTATATATTGTTGACATCGTTGACATAGTTAACATCGCGATGTATTCAAAGTTAGAAAATACATTGTGTTTACATTGTTGACATCGCGATGTATACAATGTTAACACGATGTTGTGTCAACATCGTATACATTGTTTCAACCCTTATATATTGTTTACATCGTTGACATCGTTAACATCGCGATGTATACATTGTTTTTTTCTATGGTCGGGTTGTTGTTTCTTTGGCACATTCCCCATTTCCATTCTCAATTTTAATGTTAACACGATGTTGTGTCAACATCGTATAAATTGTATCAACCCTTATATATTGTTTACATCGTTGACATCGTTAACATCCCGATGTATACAATGTTAACACGATGTTGTGTCAACATTGTATACATTGTTTGAACCCTTATATGTTTACATTGTTGACATCGTTAACATCGCGATGTATACAATGTTACCACGATGTTGTGTCAACATCGTTTACATTTTCTTAACTCTTATATATTGTTTACATCGTTGACATCGTTAACATCGCGATGTGTACAATGTTAACACGATGTTGTGTCAACATCGTTTACATTGTCTTAACTCTTATATATTGTTTTCATCGCTGACATCGTAAACATCGTGATGTATACAATGTTAATAAGATTGTGTTTACATTGTTTACATCGCCATATAAACTATGTTGACACTATTTCAGAGCTATAACATCACATTTTTTTTTAAAGATTTGTTGTTAAAACCATAAAAATGCAAACTATATACATGTAATCGACAAATTTCATTAAATAATTATTATATAAATGAATAAAAAACCTTTTTTTTATATTGTCAACATCACAATGTATACAATGTGAACGATGTAAATACAAAGGTATAGTTGGTACACATTATTTATACGATGTTGACGATGTAAATGATGTAAAAACGATATTATCAACATCACGATGTATACGATGTGAACAATGTAAACAGAAAGGTATGGACTCTATAATTAACATAAGCACTATGTTGACACGATATTGTCAACATTGCGATGTATACGACGGGAACGATGTAAACACAAAGTTAAAGACTTGGTTCACAACATCTATATGATGTTGACGATGTAAAAACGATATTGTCAACATCACGATGTATACGATGTGAACGATGTAAACAAGAAGGTATGGACTCTATATTCAACATAAACACGATGTTGACACGATATTGTTAACATCACGATGTATACGATGTGAACGATGTAAACACAAAGATTAAGACTTGGTTCACAACATTTATACGATGTTGACGATGTAAAAACGATATTGTCAACATCACGATGTATACGATGTGAACGATGTAAACAAGAAGGTATGGACTCTATATTCAACATAAACACGATGTTGACACGATATTGTCAACATCACGATGTATACGATGTGAACGATGTAAACACAAAAGTCAAGACTTGGTTCACAACATCTATACAATGTTGACATTGTTAAAACGATATTGTCAACATCTCGATGTATACGATGTCACCGATGTAAACAGAAAGTTATAGAGTCGATATACAACATGAATACGATGTTGAAACGACATTGTTAACATTACGAATATACGATGTGAACAATGTAAACACAAAGGTACAGAACATAAAGATAGGATACAATGTTAACACAATAACGACACTATAAAGTTGACATTGCGATATTGACAATATCGACAAAACATCGTGCACTGGACATACTTCGATGTTTTGAATCATAATCGAAGTTTTAACTTATTTGAAAACTGTGGTATTTTTAGATTAAGATCATATATCTAAACTACCCAGGTAAACATGATTATACACAACATCAGAGTGTACAACACAAAGTTGTCAAAATCAAATAAAATAAATAGTAAAAGAAGAAGTCAAAAAAAAAGTGTGTATTAAACAATATTGAATAATATATTTTCATTTTTTTTAACATGTGTTAGATGTTAAAGTACATTATTGTCACCTGACATGCTCAAGTCATGTGACCTCAGGGATATTTATTATTATATATGATCATTTATGTAGTTTAGGGTTTTTATGATCAATTTACTGTTTTTTCTTTTAATTACATTATTGACTTCAACTATATATTTTATTTCTGCCTTGAATATTTTAAAGATATCTATTTTTGTTCTCTTTGAGTCAGAGATGTAATATGATTTGTAGATAGAAAAAAATATTACAGTCAAAAGGAAGTTAATTTCATAGTAAGCTTCATCATTTATTTTATATCCTACTATAAGATTTTCCATATTAAAAATGCTTTCATTGAAACCTATAAATTTAAGAAGGTTGAATATTTTTTATACTGCAATGATTACATTTATTATCTGTGAGTATTTTCCATTTTACTAATAAATCATTGCATGGAAGTATATAGTGAATTAATTTCCATCTAAACATTTTTCAGTTTATTGTCAGGTAAGTAGTTAAAAATGAAGTTGAAACAATTTTCTAGTTTGAAGTAAAGGTTTTTGGCAAACAATTTTTCCCAAATTATAACTCCTATAGGTTTGTCTGGTTTGTTTTCATTTATAATAATGTTATAAATTTGTTTTGTACTCATTTTAGAATTAATTTCTTTATTTAGCATGATTTTTAGGCTATTTATAGTTTTATGAATATTAACTTTAGTTGAATTATCTTGATTTATTATGGTAAGCCATTGATTTGGTATTGCTTTTTTAATACAGAATATCTGCCTGATCCAATCTTGTTTATTTTTTAGTTTAGAAAGTATATATGTTTCTGAAATTTGACCTCTATCATCTATGATATCATTTATGAAAAACAAATTATATATTTATTATTTTTTAGATTCATTAGAAATATGATCAAGTTATTACCAAATTTATTTAAATAAAATCTTGGTATAACTGTCCAATTGTCCATTTCGGTATTAGATAATTTTGTTATCCAGCCTATGTGTATGGATTTTATAAAAATGTCAATGTCTATCATTTTAAGTCCCCTTTTTTGTACTCTGTTGTAAGATTTGATCTTTTAATTTCATCTCTTTAACCATTCCATATAAAATTGTATATGAGGGTTTTAAATTTTTGTAACGAATTTTTTGGTATTACAGTATTTAATGCTATATATGTTAAGTTTGGTAGAATTAAAGATTTAGTTACTACTATTCTCCCTAATATACTTAGTTTTCTTTTCTTCCAATTTGCTATTATTTTTTCACATTTCAATATTTGTTTTTCAATATTAAGATTTTGACATTCTGATTTATTGTGTCCAAAATAAATTCCCAAACTTTTGATAGGTTTATTACTCCAATTGATATCTTCATATTTTTCTTTGCAGTGCTTTAATTTGCCAAGCCATATTCCTTCAGTTTTAGTTCTATTAAGTTTAAGGCCAGAGAAGTCACCAAATGTTTCAATTAAATTTAATGCAGCTGTAATGTCCTGTTTAGAATGTAGGAACAGATTAGTATCGTCTGCTAGTTGACATATTTTTAGGGTATTAGTGCTGCTTTCTAGCTTAATTTCTAATCCTTTAATATTTTTATTTTCTCTAATTTTTATAGCCATTGTTTCTACAGCAAGAACAAAAAGTAACGAAGACAGCGGACAGCCTTGTTTAATACCATGGAATGCTTTAAAGCGACTTGAAACCCAGCCATTATTAGTTATACATCCCTTAATATCTGAATACATTAGTTGAATCCATTTTAAAAAACTGTCTTTAAAACCAAATTGTTTGAGTGTTTCATACATAAAGATCCACTCTAGAGAGTCAAAAGCTTTGCTAAAATCTAAAAATAAGACAGCTCCATCTATCTTGAGATTTTCTGAATAGTCAATATCATCTTGTATCTGTCTAATGTTGAAACCAATGTACCTATTTTTTATGTATCCTTTTTGATCTGAATGTACCAGTTTATGAAGTAGTGGTTTAAGTCTTTGCGCATATGCCAAAAGTTTAACATCATAATTCAAAAGTGTTATAGGTCGATAATTATCTAAAAGTATTATTAAATTTGTTTATCAGATGTTGTTTCGATGGGTCTTTGCTTATTTTTGTCATTATATCTAGTTAATATTCACATATATGTATATGAAATTTTAAAAATCCTCAAAATAATCTTAAAACCGAAACAATCATGTTATTTGTGTTGTTTGTACGTATAGTTCAGAGAAAATAAGTACTATTAACATGCTTTATCTTCTTGAATTTTAAATTATAAAAGCCATCGCGATTGTTGTATATTTGATAATGAGATCAGTTACATATTCACCTGAACAGATGCATTCAAGTTGAATCCTTTATCATCACATCGTTAAATACTGAGCACAGGATTTTCATATCTTGACGTTTAGGGTTAGTGGAAACTGGAACTATTTAAGGTTATGTTTTAATGTATCATGCAACACCCTTTCTCTTCCATTTACAGATAAAATTTAAGTGTTATAATAAAATCAACGGTACTAATTTTGTTGCACCAGATGCGCATTTCGACAAAACACGTCTCTTCAGTGATGCTCGTGGCCAAAATATTTGAAATCCAAAGCTTATATAAAAGATGAAGAGCTATAATCCAAAAGGTCCAAAAAATATAGTCAAATTCGTGAAAGGAATCAGAGCTTTGCATGAGGGAGATACATTCCTGAATTTATAATAATTTCTAATATTTTGTAACAGCAAATTTTAATAACACAAAAAATCCGTATATTCATGCCAGTACCGAAGTACTGGCTACTGGGCTGGTGATACCCTTGACTTCGATTTGTGTTTTGCGTACAAAAATAAGAGGTACATGCAATTCGTCTGTTATATATAATCTCGGTGATCAAATTTGAATATATACAAATCGGATAAAAGAGCATCAATCAGCAAAATGGAGTTTGTTCGAAAGGGCCAAACATTTGCTTTGCAGAAGGACAAATTGAAGGGAAAATGGGCAGAAGTTACCAAATTTAGAATCAAGCACATAAATTGAAAAGTAACCGAAAAATTCAGGACAAAAACAAACATCTATAAACAACAGTCTGCAAAAAACATGCATACAAAACTAAAGATTCAGTAACTCAAACCACACAAAAACAAATGTAGCAATCGTTCTGGAGGAGTAAAAACACATCCAGCTCCACGTGTGGTGCTCGTCGTGTTGCTCATAGTTATTTTAAATTCGGTGTTAAGTCTTTTCGTTAAAACCAGAATCGAAAAAAATAAGGAGATAAATGATATGAAATATCTGTGTCAGACTTCCTATAAAGGCCAATCAACTTTTTTAAATTACGGAAATGGACATCTTCAACTTTCAACTAATGTTCAATAATGTCAGTGTTAGCTGCAACCATCAATCGAGAAAGTAATGATAGGAAATGCACGCTCACAATTGGAAAGCTAAAAACATCATATATACAAGGATTGAATTTTTTTATTTTCGTTTACATACGACTTTTCAGTGACGTTTGAATAAAGAAAAGTAAAAAAGGCCAAATAAAGTATAAAATTGTAGAGCATAGGAACACCATTTCGTAAAAGTCTTGTCAAACACAGCTAATGTGATCTATTCATGAGGTAGAAAAGCCTCTTGAGATATTCGTAGAAATTGTCATAGAATCTAGACAAAAACATCGATATGTGTATCTGTCTAAATCAAAGCAACTTCCTGTTTTTCAAAACACTCTAGTCAGTCACACCAAAGGTATGAATGTAGAAACACCTCGTTTTGTCTAATGAAACACGTCATGAAATTTAATGTTATCACTTGTTAATGATAAGATCTTCCTGAAAATTATTGACGCACTTACCATGACTGAATTCTTCCAAGCTGAATTAAATACTATTTCCTGGTTTTGTTTGCAAGATTCTCACAATTCTCCGTTTTACTTTCTAATAAGGTTATAATTACACAAGTAAATGTCTGCCTCCAAAAATGTGGAAGGTGAAGGTAGCTAAAAAATAACTACCCCCCCCCCCCCCCATTTTTCTTAGGGAACATGACTGTAAAAATTCGGGAATATGACATTGAGTTTTTACTTGTTCCGTTAATTGATAACATTTGAATTTGTCGGTTTTATGGACTTCCATTTTTTTATTTTTTTTGGGGTTCAGTATATTTGTTATACTTATTTCTTTATCAAACAGTTTATTTGATTTTCTTATCAAACAAGGACGATGCTGTCTGATTAATTTCTACGGGGACAGAAATCTTCTAGTGTTGATGTACTGATGATGTCCATTTGCTCAAAAACTATAATGTCAAATCACGTCGTTCATAGTTGAAAGTAGCGTTAAATGAGTTGCGTTAATGAGGGCAAGACAAATATACTAGTTTTTTCATCGGTCAAACCGTATCAAATTTCTGTTTTTGTTAACACTGTAATAAATCACACCAAAGGTGTATATGTAGAAAGTCATCCCACTGTCTAATGAAACATAATGTACAAAAAAAGTCAAATCAAAAGGTGTAAATGTAGAAAGACATATCCAACTGGCTTATTAAACACTTCGTGCAAAACAAGTAAAATGACTAAAATATTGAACTTAGAGGCCAATTAAAAAAGGAAAGACCTATATCAAATGTCAAAATCACAAGCTCAAACACATCAAACGAATGGATAACAACTGTCTTATTCCTGACTTTGTATAGACATTTTCCTATGTAGAAAATGGTGGACTAAACCTGGTTTTGTTTTAATGCTAGCTAAACCTCTCACTTAAATGACAGTCGCATTGCATTTTATTATATTGACAATGATCTGTGAACAAAACAAACAGACATAATAGATAAAAAAAAAAGTAAAATTAGGGGTACAGCTGTCAACTTTGTCCTTTGACACATGACATGGGTAAAATCCCTTTGTTCTTACTGTGCTATAATCTGGATATGGCACAGTAAAGGTGTGCATTAACTACCACATATATACTGCACAGTTCAAATCTATTTTTACTTTTAGGGGCGGTTCCTGGATTTTGAAAAGGGCATTATTCTACAAAATTAAAAAAAAATATCACCGAGTGTAGGGAGACTTTAAGCAATATAATTATATTATATTACACGATACTTTGTCCAATCCAAGGGTGAACGACCTATTCGCCCCCATCCCTGAATCCGCCAGCTGACTTAAAACTACGACAAATTTGAACTTTGTACAAACATCGTAGTTTCAAAATAGGAAAAAAGAAAGGTCTCTCATTCCCTTTTTTTTTTTTATCTTAGCTGGGACATAAAATATTTCAGCATATTTTGTGTACAACGTAAATCTTAAATCAGTGTTTTAAAATCAGAAAGATAGTTAAAACATTTTTGGATATTTCTGCCCAAAAAGAAATGTATCTTAGAATATCCGAATAACAGAAACCTGATTTGGATTAGTTTTAGAGTAAGTGGAATTTATAACAACTTTTTGAATATCTATTCTTATAAAGTGACTATTTTTGGATCCAATTTAATGAGGATCATATTTGAGTAAGTTTCAAAGCAGAGGGGGTTAGCTGGAGATCAATCAGACGTCATTTTGATGGACGTGTCATAAAAATTAATACAGTAGATGAAAAGAAATTTTGGGTTGAGGGAGTAAAAGATTAGAAAGAGAAATGTATTTTCTGTTTATTGAACATTTTAGATTAAGTAATATAACATCTTCCTCGGTTCATCTTTCTCGAAGCATATCATTGACGGAAAGAAATTCAAAAGCAATTAATCCAAACTCAATAACCCTTTCAGTTATGATTTTTTTCATACACCGATCATTTGAAATTACACAATTTGTTAAAGTCTTAATCGTCACTAATTAAATAAAGGGCTGCGCTTTAGCGCATGATACGCCCGTTGCTCTTTTAACTTGTCTTTTATGCTTTAAATGAGTATTTATGATCAACTAGAAATATATATACAAATCAAAAGGGATGTTACATTAATATGTTCACCAAAGTTTCATAAAATCCCCCTTTTTTAAGTATAAAAATTCATTACTTAAGAAAACGTAAAATCTAAAATTTATAAAAATGGAAAGGGAGCTTATGTCAATAGATATAAACAATTTATTAGAGTTGCATAAAATTTTGTGAAAGTGTTAGTTATTGTCCCAAAATTGGAAAATCCCCCCTTTTTTAAGCATAAAAATTCATAACACGGGAATGTAAAATCTGAAATTTATAAAAATTGAAAGGGAGCTTACATCAATAGATATAAACAATTCACCAAAGTTTCATGGACATTGGTGAAAGCCTTTTTGAGTTATTGTCCGAAGTGTTGAAAATCCCCCTTTTTTTATGAATAAAGCCCCATAAATCCAAAACTTAAAATCTGAAATTTATAAAAATTGAAAGGGAGCTTAAACAATTCACCAAAGTTTCATGGACATTGATGAAAGCCTTTTTGAGTTATTGTCCGAAGTGTTGAAAATCCCCCTTTTTTTATGAATAAAGCCCCATAAATCCAAAACTTAAAATCTGAAATTTATAAAAATTGAAAGGGAGCTTACATCAATAGATATAAACAATTCACCAAAGTTTCATGGACATTGGTGAAAGCCTTTTTGAGTTATTGTCCGAAGTGTTGAAAATCCCCCTTTTTTTATGAATAAAGCCCCATAAATCCAAAACTTAAAATCTGAAATTTATAAAAATTGAAAGGAAGCTTACATCAATAGATATAAACAATTCACCAAAGTTTCATGGACATTGGTGAAAGCCTTTTTGAGTTATTGTCCGAAGTGTTGAAAATCCCCCCTTTTTTATGAATAAAGCCCCATAAACCCAAAACTTAAAATCTGAAATAAAAGAAAAACGAAAGGGAGCTTACGTCAATAGATATAAACAATTCACTTAAGTTTCATGGAAATTGGTGAAAGTGTTTTTTGGGTTATTGTCCGAAGTGTGGACGACGGACGGACGGACGGACAGACGGACGGACGGACAACAATATACCATAATACGTCCCGTCTAAAAGACGACGGGCGTATAATAAAAATTGGGAATAAATTTAACAGAAACGACAAAAAAAAATCTACCATTAGATCGCAATTTTAGAATAAGTCTAAATATAAAAAAAAAAGTTAATTTAAAACTTACCAAAGTCGTATTTCCCCCTTTCATTACCCTACAAGAAACTTTCCTAGGATCCGTGGATTGCACACTTCTAAAACGTTCGCGTAAATTGATGGCGTCATGTATTAAAACAGTTATTGACCAATCTAATCGGTATACTAGTATAGAATTTAATCTGCACGCTCTGGATGACCCTTTAACCCGAACTCCTTCGTCGCTCGGGTTAATTAGGGTCACCAGAGCCGTGCAGATTAAATCGTATATACCGACTTGCTTGATCAATAACTATAACATAATCTTAATCTCTATAAAAAACAAACAAATATGTAACATAGATGCACAAAAGGGCATCTAGGCCGAGCATATTAGTATAACTTAAAGACAAAATACACAAATTTACCAGAGTGAATTTAATATTCAATATTATCACTTGATAATGATAGTATCTTCCTGAAAATCATTTACTACGTTAAATGCACAGCTTTCTTAGTGTACACAGTGAACTTAAAATAAAGTAAATGAGGTCAGTTCCAAAATTTGAGATTTCCCTAGATATTGATATAGAATCAAGACAAATTCATTAGTCTGTTCATCTGTCCAAACCATAGCAACTTCCTGATTTAATCACACAAAATGTGTAAATGTAGAAACACTTCCATATATCTAATAAAACACGTCATGCAATTAAATGTTATCACTTGTTAATGATAATATCTTTCTGAAAATCATTAACTCTATTATCATAAGAAAACTGTTATCCCGTACTCTTCCTAGCTGAATTACAGTTTGTTTCTTTCTTGTTTCTTTTTTTTTTTTTTTTTGCAAGAGTCTTACAATTCTACTTTCTATTTTCCGATTTAGTTATTGCATCAGCAATTTTCCATCCTCCAAAATTTTGAGTGTGTGTATCACTACGACAAAAAAAATGAACCTTATTTTTTTCAAACAGAAATTAGAAGGGAGTTTCAGATTGTTTTAAGCGAATCGTTGACAGACGATTTGTATTTTAAGCAGACACGTATTGTTTGTATCCTTTTTTATATACCGAGGGGGTGGATAGGACAAAGGGAGACAGGAAATGAGGGTAGGGAGAAAGAAGTAAGATGCCCTCTATCCGCCCCCTTTATACCAGTACAAGTGTATATGAGAAATGAATAAACTGTAAGAAACCTAGCCTTTACCGGTACATCCAATAATATGTGCATTTACAGTTTTTGGTTCAGTTTGTGTTGCTCAGTTTTAAAGTGTCTATGTTGTGTTTTGTGATCTGTTGTTTGACTGTTAGTCTTTTTCTCTTTTTTTAGCAATGGCGTTGTCACAACATTGTCGTCTTATGAGTTTGAATGTCTCTTTCATTATCTTACGTCTTTTTTTTAACAATGAAACGTAGTCAGAATACAAATGCATTACATGATTGATCTTGTTTCTGTCTAGAAAATTCATAATGGTGAATTATAGATGCAGATCAATAGACATGTTTTCGTTCCTTATGTCCAGCTGAAAAAATTTCTACTATAATACTGAAAGAGGGGCGAAAAATACCAGAGGGACAATCAAACTTATAGATCGAAAATAAACTGACAAAGCCATGGCTAAAAAAGAAAAAGACAAGCAAACAAATAATGGTACACAGATTACACCATAGAAAACTTAAGACTAAGCAACACGAACCCCATCAAAAACTGGAGTGATCTCAGGTGCTCCGGAAGGGTAAGCAGATTCTGCTCCGCATACTGACATTGCTCATTTTATGGAACAAAACATAGTGGCAATCCTGAATGATTAAATTATAATTATGGGAAACCATATAACTGAAATAAAGAAAACAAAAACAAGACGTCTACATCAAATAAGTGAAATATTTGCTCTATTTAAGATGTTGTTGTGTATTTGTTACAAGAAAATACTATGAAAGTACAAAATAATTGAGACCGAAAAATTTGCGACGATTTTTTATTTTTTTGTCTTGCATTTTTTTTAATTTTTGTAACAATGTCGTTCTTAACATCGGAGGAGATGCGAATAATTATAAATCGAAAATGAAGACAACTCGTTAAATGCCTAAGCTGCACACATTTTACATAAATATGAATGATACTGGACAAACCTTCCTCAAAAAAGAGAAAATTCAAACTGAAAAGTCCCTTTACTGGTACATCCCAATATATGTGCATTTACAAGTTTTTGGTTTCTGTTTGTGTTGACTCCAGTTTTTAAGTGTCTATGTTGTGTTTTGTGATCTGTTGTTTTGAATGTTAGTTTTTTCTCTTTTTTAGCAATGCGGTTTTGTACAATATTTTCGTCTTATGAGGTTGATTGTCTTTTTTTAACAATGAAACGTAGTCAGAATACAATGAATAACATGATTGGATCTTCTTTTGTGTAGAAAATTCACAATGGTGAATTATAGATGCAGATCAAATAGACATGGTTTTCGTTCCTTACGTCAGCTGAAAAAAATTTTATACAATATGATAAGAGGGGGCGAAAAAAAATACCAAGAAGGACAAACGAACTTATAGATTCGAAAAATAAACTGACAAAGCCATGGCTAAAAAAGAAAAAGGACAAGCAAAAAATAATGGTACAAGATTACACCATAGAAAACTAAAGACTAAGCAACACGAACCCATCAA
>CM034353.1:62015833-62193211 GCA_019925275.1 Mytilus edulis
TACACAAGAAACTAAAAGTTAAAATAAAGTAATACAAGACTAACAAAGGCCAGAGGCTCCTGACTTGGGACAGGCGCAAAAATGCGGCAGGGTTAAACATGTTTGTGAGATTGCCTATTTATTTATCAATGAGAAATTTATGATGCAATTTAATTGCCTCAGGTTTGCCAAAATGGTAAATGATTATGAAAGAGTATATAAACATGTACATGTATATGTATATATAAATGTAGTCTTACTAACCTTTTCTGTTGGTTTTTATACAACAGCAAAATTTTTTTGGGGTTTGTATAATGCTTAGTCATGATAATGATGTCGTCAGTGTCATATGCGTCCTTGTCTGAAGACACATTTGGTTTCTTGACAATTAGTTTAAGTGAATGGATCTCTATGAAATTTTTTAAGAAGATTCAATACCACAAAAGGAAGGTTGGGAATTGTTTTGGGGAAGATGGTCCCAACCGTTTAGAAATTAGAGGCCCAAAAGGGGCCCAAAACCAGCATTTTTCTAGTTTCAGGATAATCATTTCTGTATCATGTGTATAAGTATTTCAATTGCTCTGAAATTGTACTGCAATGTATAATACCACAAGAAGAAGGTTTGGATTCATTTTGGGAGTTATGGTGCCAATAGTTTAGGAACTAAGGACCAAAAAGGGGCCAACAACAAGCATTTTAAAATTCGTAGTTTCCAGACAATAACTTGTGTTTAAGTGTATGGATCTCTCTAAAATTGTACTACATTTTTGTATTAAGTTCCATACTACAAAGGAAAGACTGGGATTGAGTTTGGGGGTAATTGCACCAAGGGGTATTCAAAAAGTTGGAGGGGGGATATTTTTCCCCATTATTCTAACGGAGTTCATATTTTTTTCAAAAATGTTCAGATTTCAAATTTTCTGAAAAGCTTTAAGAATCTTCAAATACACAGTATTGCACAATAGATTTGTAAGATCCTTGACCACATTTATTTTGTGTCAGAAACCTATATTATGTCAAAAATTTTATTACAATCCAAATTCAGACAGTATCAAGCTTGAATTCTGTGTCCAAATTTGCACCAACTGTTCAGGGTTCAACGTCTGCAGTAGTATCAGGCTGCAATCAGCAAAGCATTTTAATTAATAATAAGCAATGTTGCAATACAATCACCAAGAATTTACATTCATTTGTTTTTTCAGTCCACATGAAGCATGTATATATTTTCTGTTACTCATTTATTTCATTACTCAACTATTATGGTAACATTTTTCTGTGAGGGAAACATTTCTGGTACACAAATGCTGTTGCTTGCGATCTGAACACAGCAAAATCTGCTTTAAAAGTGGAAATATTTGCACTTAGGACTTTTTTTTGCTTTTTCCCAATCATTGTAAACCTATACCTATAAATTCCTGGTTCCTAATCTAGGGTTTTATAAGCCAATGAATTGTTGAACATGGGAACTCGCTCTGATTTATACTCCCTTTTTGGTCCCCTTTTGGTTATACATGTATAGCTCTTAACACAGTACCATAACATGGGAGTCTGAATGTGTTTTACAGAATAAAGAATAATGATCCAAAACTTCTATAATGGTCCAAAAATGTAAAGAATAAAAAATAATGGGATGCTCAAATGTAATGACTGGAGAATAATAGGCAAAATTTATGAAAAATAGAGAAAAATAGCTTAAAAATTAAATAAAACAGAATTGAAGGATATTAAGCTAGAACTCTTACATTTTCAATAGTCACCATACCAAAACATTTGTTTGTCATAATTTAAAGGCATGGTGTGCAAGATGGCAATAAAAAGTCTTAAGCAAAGAAGCAATCATCATCATCCTTCTTCCATTTATGTCAAAGTTAACGTTTCTTTGTCTATATTACCTATAAATTCCTGGTTCCTAATCTAGGGTTTTATATGCCAATGAATTGTTGAACATGGGAAGATTTATACTCCCTTTTTGGGCCCCTTTTGGTTATACATGTATAGCTCTTCATGAAATTCTCACACTTAAGATCAACCAACCTTTTTGGTCAGAGTTTTCCCTATGCCATGATGGTTGTTACCATTATACAAATATATATGCAAACTGAGGTTTATTTTACAATAAATCTTTCAAACATTGATTTATGATTAAATTCACCATTCCGCAATATATTATTCTGACTCCCAGCCGACCAGTCTGCACTTAGTGGAGAATTAACAAATACCAATTTTAAAGTCTTTGGTTTGACTACTAAGGGTTCAAACCCACAACTTCCCCTATTTAAGGTGAACACGCTTCCACAAGATGACAGAAGTGTATTCAACTAAATACTACTGCAATACAATCACCAAGAATTTAGATTCTTTTGTTTTTTTCAGTCCACATGAAGCAATTATATATTTCATTACTCAACTATTATGGTAAAATTAACATTTTTCTGTGTGGGAAACATTTCTGGTACACACAAGCTGTTGCCTGCGATCTGAACACAGCAAAAACTGCTTTAAAAGTGGAAATATTTGCACTCATGACTTAATTTTTGCTTTTCCCCAATCATTGTAAACCTATACATTACAGGCGACAGGTGCTTGGGGGATTGAACCTTCCTTCTTTCTATATGATTTATTTTGTATTCTAATTTCTTCAGTAAATGTTCCTTCATGTGTATATTTTGTAAAAGTTGTCGATGCAAAGAGTGCACTTATATCATTATTATTCAATGCCAAATTAAATACCCATGCAAAAAGTTTATGCATTGCAGATGGAAATTAACAACCCATAAACATATTCACTTTAATGTGCAGTATACCTTTTACTGTGATTTAAAAATGACTTCAAAATTATCTTTTGTATCAAATAGAGGAAGAAAAAAAATCACATGTTTATTTAACTTTTTTAAACAACATTCCTGATTCTGTCAATTAACTTTCATGACATGTAAAAATAACAAAGTTTATTCTGATTTTGCTAAGAAGTTGGACCATTAACTTTTACAGAGTTGTATTTTTATGTGTTTTAGCTTGATGATAGTCATTATAACAAATGATTACACATTAAACTGTGTTTCAGTTGAATGAAGAAATGGTGTTTGTAAATATTTTATGACAAAAATGGATGAGTTTATAAATTGGTCATGTACTTATAATTTAAAAATAGAGTAACGAAAAAAAAATGATATATGTTTAAATCAAAGAAAGTATATATTATCTGACATTCTTTTTACTTATTTCACTTTCTTCATTATACTTGTTTTTGATTAGAAAAAAATGTGACAGTTATCCTTTTTTTTTTGTATTTTGTATTTTGCATTAAGACCTTTACTGGAATTAATTTGGCTAGTTTAATTTTCATGAAATTTTGACAAAATATTTAACTTTGACTCTTTGACAAAATTTCTTTTTCATTGGATATTTATGGAAGTTTGACAAATATTGAGATGATTAATATTTCCTTAACAATAGAATGTGATTAAAGTATTGAGCTGATGTTTCATGAGGAAATCGCCTGTATTACATACTCCTTATATGATATTATGAGTATTAAAGCACTTTTTTCGCGTTTTGGCGCTGAAATTGTCTGTCACACTACTCCTTATAGGAGTTATTTCCCTTCCCAATGAATTGTTACCAATTTTTTTTAATTTGGCAAAAACAATAGAAGAGAAAAATTGTAAACAACAAAATGGTCAGCAATAAAAAAAAATCAACAAATAAAAGAATTGCTGTTAATAAATTATACTTAAAGCCTTTCAAGTTGGAGAGAAGCCATCTTTGAAAGTGCACTTCAGTCCAGGTGAGCAAAACTTCTTTTAGAGTGTATCTGTACTACTGCTGGCCAGCTGTCTGACATTGGTATGGTCATGATTTTCCTCTTTTAATTAAATATTTGTATTTGAAAAAGTGAAGGGGTGAGATAGTTTTTAATTTGTTATTGAATCAAAAGAATGTTTGTTTTAGCTATTCCTGTCAGCAGTTTGTGTTATTCTGGGGGCAATAGACATCACTCTTTCAGAGAAATCAATAGTTCCACAATATATTTAAACAGGTGTAAATCAATGCTAATTTTCACACTTTAAAAATGACCATCCTCTTTTGAGTGATGAAAGGTTATTTAGCCCAATATATATCCATACATTTATTCCCTTATTTCTGCCAAAACAGCAGTCATATTTCTTACATTTTACCAGAACTATGGCAATATTATTATCGTAAATAACCCGATTTCCATAGTTGCAATAAAAAGTAATAATTTATTGATTTTTAATATATTACAAAACATAGAAATATAATATATATGATCTGGCTTCTGTTCTTTCATCTACAAAAGAACAAAATATGATACAGGGATAATTATATTTCAGAAGCAGGTAAGTTAACATTGATTTGAAAAAAAATGGGTGGGAGTTTTAAAGATTTTTTTAATCTAAATAAAAATAAAAATTTATAATTCATGTACATATATAGGGAAAAGACATCAGCACAAAATGTATCTAAATATTTCATTTTCAGTATCAATTGACCAGACTTTCAAGTTTTTATATTGATCAAATTGTATTATTAAATGATCAAATGTGCAGGCAATAAATCGATACATTTGTATCAAGTTACTGTACGTTGAATTATGTAGATTGAAATTGACCAGAATAAATCAGTCCTTATATTCCACTGCTCTACAATTGCCATATTAACCTCGACGTTAACCTCACAAGAAGGAAAGATTGATTACGGGGAGGGACTGAACTATTTTGATAAAATTTACACCAGTTGACTAAGAATTGCCATCTTAGACCTGTAGATTGCTTATAAATACATATCAAACATGATAGTTATAAAAGAGCTACATTTTTGTAACTGGAACATGTGATTTTATTTTTAATCATGTTAAAGATATGAATTGATAAAAAAAAAAAAAAAATACATCTACTATCATGACTATGGATTCATATATTTTCGTGGATTGAGGAAAACTTGCACTTTTTGTGGATATTTGATTTCAAGGTTTTGCCAATCCGTATTATACAATGATATATGTAGTCTATTGGAAATCTGTGGTTTGTTGAATATTAAATTCAATTGTGCTTCACAGTGTACCAGAGAAACCCACTAAAATGGTATCCAACAAATAACGAATCCACAGTAAGATGTCACTAGAAAATTTTATTTGTTATACAAATGTCCATGGATATTATATACCTGGTGGATTGTTGTCTCATTGGCAGTTTAATACTCTATCCATGTATCTTCTTATCAACACAAAATGTACCAAAAAGCAGGGGCGATCTTTCATATGCATGTTGTTCATGTTTGAAGGAACCATATATACCCAATTCAAAAGTAACAATATACATGTATTACAATTTTTAAAAATGTTTTTCTTGACTGACCATACCTTTTTTAGTTGGTTGAGTCATGCAGGTATTACACCTTCTTGTACGAACCCTTTCAATCTCTCTTGAGATTGCTGAAGGGTTCTTTTCCTTTTTACAAATTTTATCATTGAACTTGAAATATTTGATAAAAATCAAATATGAAGAAAATCCATGGGAAAATAAAAAATGTAATTTGAATAAGTATATTTTCAGGTCTATTCCGGTCTTTTCAGATCCACATTTAGGTCTTTCGTGTAACTCTGAGTGGGATCATTTCTGGTTTCAACCCTAGGGTTCAGTGCCCAGTTTGATTTTGTAAGCAGCAATATGCGCACCATCTATATGTACCTGTACCATGTGATTGACTTAGTCCATAACTGGCTTTAGGGCTTGAGTTTACTCAACATGCTTAAGCACTGTACATGTGCTTGTTTGTTTTCTGTGCTTATGAAATTGGCAAATCTGACCCCTTACAAGTTACAGCAGCATTTAACAAGATAATATGAAGATGCATTAGAACCTAAAAAGACCCAACTCATTTTCGATAATTTTTTGACTATTACCATTATTACAAAATACATTAAGAAATGTTATGATTGAAGTGATGTAATTAGTTACAAGTTTAAAATAAAGTACAGAAAAGGATAATATGGAATTTTGGAATTCACATGCATATTCATAGTTCAGCTTAATTCCCCTTAATTTCGCACTCAAGTTGACCATAAGCGGATCCAGGGGGATCCACTGAAGCATGACTGGAGCAGACCCCCCCCCTTAGGTCAGTCAGCGCCCCCCCCTTATGAAAAATTCTGGGTCCGCCACTGTTTACAGATGTCTTTTACCCACTAATGATTTACAATTGATATCTGTATCGGTAAATAAGAAAGAAAGTTAACTAACACAATGCAACATTGCATTTTCAATATATCTTAAGATATTTAATAGTTTTTAACTTGTGGCTTAATTTAAATGTTTTGCCGTACTTTAAAAGAAATGAATGATGTAAAGCGATTTATGTAAACAATGCTTTTGTAAATCTTCACCGGAGAGTAGAAAGAATTAAGTAAAAAGTAATATATTTGCATTCTGGCTTTAACTTTAATGGTTTGTAACAAACACTTGTTGTATTAAATAGATAGTATGAAGAAAACTATATTTTTCATTCTATGGTTGACTGCACATATATATTGAAACTGTTACAAAGATGTTTAATTATGTTGTCATTCTGACTGGGTTTAATAACAGAAACTTAAAGTATTATTTACCTAAGCTTGCTAAATAATTATAAAGTGATTTTGTCAAACCTTTAAATGTTATTATATAAATATACATTTTCTCTGATGAATTCTTCAATTTAAAGGGCTTGAGAACTCTATCAATGTTAGGTAAGCTGGCCTGACCATTAAATAGGAAATAACCCAATTACGTATATTCAACTTTTAAATGTCTCAAAGATCTTAAGAAAAATGTTGAATATATAAAGTGGAGTTACCATGGTCCATTTGGATGTGTTTTTGCTGGGGGTAATGGTATGTCAGTTATTTTATCATTGTTATTCAAGAGTTCATAGTTATATATGTGTGGGATGTTTTTTTACAATGTAGAGGCCATGGAAATATGTTTCTATGATTTATATGGAGCTTATTTCTTTATTTTTGTTTCTTTACAATTGATATATTTTAGTATTTATATAATCAAAATGTTGATTATTTTTATAAAGAAGTAGAAAAAAGTCTGGTATTGTTTGGAGATTTCCAGCCAATTGTATGACTGAATATTTTATTTATCAAAAATATCATTTGTGGTGATTGATAATTAGTTGTTTAACACTGCGGAAGCACATAATAACGTTGTCTAGCCAATATTGAAATTGAAATGTTTGATATATTTATTGGCCAATATTTTTTTTTGTCCTGAAACTTTCCCAGCATAAATGATTGTAATTAACACAAATTTCTGTTAATTATTAATAAGCTTGTCTTTTGGTATTAGTAAATGTATATGGTAAGAAACTTAAATTTGAGCTTGTCTATTCCTTAAATGCTTATATCATGTATATTCATGTGATGAAAAGATAAATTAGGGGTACCACATGTGCAAGAAGGATCTATTACCCTTCTGGAGTACCTGAGATCACCCCAGTCTATTGTGGAGTTTGTATTACCGTGGAAGTAATATTTAAAAGGAATAACATCGAGTAATTAGCATGTATTAACGGCCTGTAGAGCCCTGTACTAAAGTCATATGATTTTATCCAATTATAGTCTCAGCGGTAAGACCCCTTTGGTTACTATCTGTGATACCGCGGTTGTAAAATGGCATCTGCAATTTCTTATCAGTCACGTGATTTTATCGAGTCCGGTAATTTTAAAGTACCTGTGTGCAATCCGAGGTTTATTAATAAGAAGGTGGTGCTGTATCATATAAAAACTCTGCCTTCAGATGAAGTCATATGATGTAAAAAAAAACTTGAAAAACGGACGAGAATTGTTCAAACTACAGCAGTTTAACATTTAATATTACTTCCATGGTATTACCCAGTCTTTCATTGTGTTTTATGTACTGTTAGTTGTGTTTTATGTACTGTTAGTTGTCTGATTGTCTTTTTCTCTTTTTGGACATGGTGTTGTCAGTTTATTTTCATCTTGTGATTTTGAATGTCACTTTGGTATTTTTGGCCTCTCTTCTTCATACACAGAAAATCTCTTCCCTCAATAGCAACTTTTGTACCATTCTACAGCCATTGTAGCTTCAGAATTTCTTTGGTGTTGATGTTAGCCATTGTAAATAGCAGTGCGTTATGATGAATAGAAGCTGATAAAAGACTATAGATGACATATTTATGAAACAGGAATATGTGGTAATACATCATCTTAGACAGCAACACAATAACACAATAAAAGTCAAAAAAGCTTTTATCAATATGTATGATGTATGTGTGCTTTGTCCTGTTCTGTATATCTCCTTTTCAAAGCTTTATAATAATATATTACATCTGTCTAAGTCTCGACTAACATACCATAAATACAACAATAACCAACATTATACCATATTACATCATGGAAAATGTATTGAATAAATGGATTAGTAGTACTTAGGGAATAAAAAAAACATGTTACTAATAGCCTTGAAAATTACTGTTTATTATGTTGGGTTGGCCTTAAGCTTTAGATGAATTACATCATAAGAATGAAAGTCATTGTTTCTTAAGAAGATTTAATTATAGAAGCATATTGTTATATAGTTGTCATATAAATTGTATTTTTCAATTTACAGATAGCTGATAATATAATGAAAGGAATAGAATAAGATCTGGAGCACAGAAGGTAAATTTATGTTGTTGAAATTGTACTGTCACTGCATTAGAATATTTTTGTTAACCTGGCTAACACTTTGAAGTTCCAAGTAAATAAAGGAGGTGGAGGTATATATATGTCAATGAGAAAGCAACCAAAACCACGAAATACCAGTAGAATGTAGAATGTAGAAGTAAACTTTTGGTCTTCAGCAATACAGTTGTACATACAACATGTCCAGTTTTAAAATCACCCAGAGTCTTGAAAAAAGTAGGAGTAAATTTAACAGAGACTATCGAAACATTTTAAATTTACCCAAAATCACCCACTAAAAACTAAGAAAGAAAAAGGTTTTTTTTATGATTTTTAGCTCACCTGGCCCAAAGGGCCAAGTGAGCTTTTCTCATCACTTGGCGTCCGTCGTCGTCTTCGTCGTCGTCGTCGTCGTCCTGCGTTAACTTTTACAAAAATCTTCTCCTCTGAAACTACTGGGCCAAATTTAACCAAACTTGGCCACAATCATCATTGGGGTATCTAGTTTAAAAATGTGTCCGGTGACCCGGCCAACCAACCAAGATGGCCGCCATGGCTAAAAATAGAACATAGGGGTAAAATGCAGTTTTTGGCTTATAACTCAAAAACCAAAGCATTTAGAGCAAATCTGACATGTAGTAATATTGTTCAACAGGTCAAGATCTATCTGCCCTGAAATTTTCAGTTGAATCAGACATTCCGTTGTTGGGTTGCTGCCCCTGAAATGGTAATTTTAAGGAAATTTTGCTGTTTTTGGTTATTATCTTGAATATTATTATAGATAGAGATAAACTGTAAACAGCTATAATGTTCAGCAAAGTAAGATCTACAAATAAGTCAACATTACCAAAATGGTCAGATGACCACTTTAGGAGTTATTGCCCTTTATAGTCAATTTTTAACCATTTTTCGTAAATCTTAGTAATCTTTTAGAAAAATCTTCTCCTCTGAAACTACTGGGCCAAATTTAACCAAACTTGGCCATAATCATCATTGGGGTATCTAGTTTAAAAAATGTGTCCGGTGACCCGGCCAACGAACCAAGATGGCCGCCATGGCTAAAAATAGAACATAGGGGTAAAATGCAGTTTTTGGCTTATAACTCAAAAACCAAAGCATTTAGAGCAAATCTGACATGGGGGGTTAAATTGTTCATTAGGTCAAGATCTATCTGCCCTGAAATTTTCAGATGAATCAGACATTCCGTTGTTGGGTTGCTGCCCCTGAAATGGTAATTTTAAGGAAATTTTGCTGTTTTTGGTTATTATCTTGAATATTATTATAGATAGAGATAAACTGTAAACAGCAATAATGTTCAGCAAAGTAAGATCTACAAATAAGTCAACATGACCAAAATGGTCAGATGACCACTTTAGGAGTTATTGCCCTTTATAGTCAATTTTTAACCATTTTTCGTAAATCTTAGTAATCTTTTAGAAAAATCTTCTCCTCTGAAACTACTGGGCCAAATTTAACCAAACTTGGCCATAATCATCATTGGGGTATCTAGTTTAAAAAATGTGTCCGGTGACCAGGCCAACGAACCAAGATGGCCGCCATGGCTAAAAATAGAACATAGGGGTAAAATGCAGTTTTTGGCTTATAACTCAAAAACCAAAGCATTTAGAGCAAATCTGACAGGGGGGGTATAATTGTTCATTAGGTCAAGATCTATCTGCCCTGAAATTTTCAGATGAATCAGACATTCCGTTGTTGGGTTGCTGCCCCTGAAATGGTAATTTTAAGGAAATTTTGCTGTTTTTGGTTATTATCTTGAATATTATTATAGATAGAGATAAACTGTAAACAGCAATAATGTTCAGCAAAGTAAGATCTACAAATAAGTCAACATGACCAAAATGGTCAGATGACCACTTTAGGAGTTATTGCCCTTTATAGTCAATTTTTAACCATTTTTCGTAAATCTTAGTAATCTTTTAGAAAAATCTTCTCCTCTGAAACTACTGGGCCAAATTTAACCAAACTTGGCCATAATCATCATTGGGGTATCTAGTTTAAAAAATGTGTCCGGTGACCCGGCCAACGAACCAAGATGGCCGCCATGGCTAAAAATAGAACATAGGGGTAAAATGCAGTTTTTGGCTTATAACTCAAAAACCAAAGCATTTAGAGCAAATCTGACATGGGGGGTAAAAATTGTTCATTAGGTCAAGATCTATCTGCCCTGAAATTTTCAGATGAATCAGACATTCCGTTGTTGGGTTGCTGCCCCTGAAATGGTAATTTTAAGGAAATTTTGCTGTTTTTGGTTATTATCTTGAATATTATTATAGATAGAGATAAACTGTAAACAGCAATAATGTTCAGCAAAGTAAGATCTACAAATAAGTCAACATTACCAAAATGGTCAGATGACCACTTTAGGAGTTATTGCCCTTTATAGTCAATTTTTAACCATTTTTCGTAAATCTTAGTAATCTTTTAGAAAAATCTTCTCCTCTGAAACTACTGGGCCAAATTTAACCAAACTTGGCCATAATCATCATTGGGGTATATAGTTTAAAAAATGTGTCCGGTGACCCGGCCAACGAACCAAGATGGCCGCCATGGCTAAAAATAGAACATAGGGGTAAAATGCAGTTTTTGGCTTATAACTCAAAAACCAAAGCATTTAGAGCAATCTGCCATGTGGTAAAATTGTTTATTAGGTCAAGATCTATCTGCCCTGAAATTTTCAGATGAATCGGACCACCCGTTATGGGGTTGCTGCCCCTGAATTGGTAATTTTAAGGAAATTTTGCAGTTTTTGGTTGTTATCTTGAATATTATTATAGATAGAGATAAACTGTAAACAGCAATAATGTACAGCAAAGTAAGAACTAAAAATAAGTCAGTATGACCAAAATAGTCAATTGACCCCCTAAGGAGTTATTGCCCTTCATAGTCAATTTTTAACAATTTTCTTAAAATTTGAAGATTTTCAATAACATTTTCCACAGAAAGTACTGTTATAGATAGAGATAATTGTAAGCAGCAAGAATGTTTAGTAAAGTAAGATCTACAAACACATCACCATCATCAAAACACAATATTGTCATGAATCCATCTGTGTCTATTGTTTGATATTCACATAGACCAAGGTGAGCGACACAGGCTCTTTAGAGCCTCTAGTTTTTTCTCTTTTGGAAGGACTTAATTTTAAATTGAAAAACATACATCTTTGTATGTTTGTACTATATGTGGCATCCATTTCCTTAAACTAGTATTATATTATTGCTTAATTTAGCCCAATTCTTGGTGCAGGATTTTCCTGCTGCTTTGAACTGGCACCAATTTATTTTCTGTTCTTTGCATGGTCAGTTTGTCTTTTTGACACATTCGTCGTTTTCATTATCAATTCTATTACATCTAACTTTTGAATTGTAAATTTATGTAAAAATAGAAATAAAGTGGTTTTAAATGAAACTGTTTTTGATGTTAATCTAAATTCATTTATCTGTCTGGTTATTTATTTTAACCTGCAAGCACTCATATTTTGCTGCACTAAACCTTTCCCTGAAACAATTTGTTATAAAATGCAAATACATTTTGTTATTAGACGAAAAAAGTTGCTCACGGGCATACAAGTATACAGAGTTTTAAAACAAATATTTTTCGTTATGGCTATATGCAGAAACAAACCTTAAAAAGAAAAAAAGAAACTTACCAGTGTCCTTTATGATTAAAATCAGAGATTACAATTTGAAGAAAAAATCAGGATAAAATCAGAAATAGCCTATGAAAATAGTATCTATGAAAACATGTTGACTCTTTTAAGTTCCACTAATATGACTGAACTGAAGTTTTACCCCAAACAATAAACAGATATATCATGTTAAGGAAGGGTATTTGCGAAAAATACCAGTCGAGAGAATGTTAAATTTTTGCAAGCCGTAAGGTGATGAAATTTATTCTCAAGACTGGTACTAAGCAAATACCCCTCAAGAACATCGATGCTATATCTGTTTAATTACACCAAATGTTAACTTTAAAAAAAACGTATTGATGATCTTGACGTTACAAGCGTCCAGTCAGATAAAGTTTATTTTGGCAAATACCACGGCAGAGAGGGTAAAAAAGGCATATCCTTTTTGCATATACCCTGACGGCTTTAAAAAATGAACGATATTCATTTGATAACAGTAAATTGGTGAAAAATACACTGGCTATCAACCAATCAAAACCCAGGATTCTTACATAGGGTGTAATTAAACAAAAAACACAATTACCAGTAGAAGACTTGGACATAAGATATCTATGAAGTGGCAGGTTTATGTACATGTCTAGCCATAAAATATTTATATTACTCTATTACGGTAGAACTAACTCTCTTATGAACAATCATTATGAATTATGAATACAAAGCAATCAGAAAAATCACAATTGTAATACTACCACAGGCATCAATCATATCCGGGACTGTTTACAAATATATGTCTCTTTAATGTTAAACTTTTCCCCATTGCCAAATCAATTCCTTTTGTACAACTAGAAATTGCATACAGTCACAATATCAGTTTTGTTGCAAATGCATCTGGTTTTGTAATTATTTGTTTTCAAAATACATTTCTCATGGGGCTGCTTTCAATGTTTTCCACTTTTTACTTTTCTGCAGCTAAAGGGCCTTGAAACTTCACATTACCAACAATTGATATGTGATTCAGAAGGTTGATATTTGCATTTTGATTTCGCTTGCCCAAGGTTGTTGTTAACCTATTGCATTTTTTTAAAAAATGCCTAAGGTTGGTATTTAACTAATGTAATTACATTCTGATTTCACTTGCCTAAGGTTGGTGTTAAACCAATTGCATTCTGATTTCACTTACTCATGGTTGGTATTAAACCAATTGCATTCTGATTTCTTTAGCCCATGGTTGGCGTTAAACCAATTGCATTCTGATTTCACTTGCCCAAGGTTGGTATTAAACCAATTGCATTCTGATTTCTTTAGCCCATGGTTGGCGTTAACCCATTGCATTCTGATTTCTTTAGCACATGGTAGGCGTTAAACCAATTGCATTCTGATTTCACTTGCCCAAGGTTGGTATTAAACCAATTGCATTCTGATTTCTTTAGCCCATGGTTGGCGTTAAACCAATTGCATTCTGATTTCACTTGCCCAAGGTTGGCATTAAACCAATTGCATTCTGATTTCTTTAGCCCATGGTTGGCGTTAAACCAATTGCATTCTGATTTCACTTGCCCAAGGTTGGTATTAAACCAATTGCATTCTGATTTCACTTGCTTAAGGTTGGCATTAAACCAATTGCATTCTGATTTCACTTACCCATGGTTGGCATTAAACCAATTGCATTCTGATTTCACTTACCCATGGTTGGCATTAAACCAATTGCATTCTGATTTCACTTGCCCAAGGTTGGTATTTAACCTATTGCATTTTGATGTCATTTGCACACTGTTGTTCTTAAACTCATTGTATTCTGCTGATATCATTGCCAAAGGTTGGTGTTCAACTCATTGAAATCTGATTTATCTTGCCCAAGGTTGGTGTTTAACCTATTGGTTTCTGATTACTCTTGCCCAAGGTTGGTGTTAAACTATTTGCATTTTGATTATATCAATTGCCTTATGCTGTTCATGCAGCTAAATTGAAAGTGTATCAAATTTAAACTCCCCTTGTCTGATTTTAAATTTAGAAAATTGAGAAAGGAAGATTTCAGCTCCCTCAGAGAAATTTGACCTTATATATGGGTTTTGCACTTATATTTATGTCTTTTTTTTGTACATATAGCTCATCAGCTGTTTTGATTCTTACACATCCGTGTCTCTTGAATATTGGGCTTTGAGCTTTCCATATAAATACGAAAAAAAAGCACTTTGGGTGCATGAATTGTTAAAGACGTTACGCACGGTATTGTGTCGCAAGACGTAACATGTATAATTGACAAATGTGACGCCATATACTAACTTTGACATTTTGTTATCAAGAGCGGAGAACCTACTTAATCGACTTTTATCAAATAAATACAATAAACTGAAATGTTTTTCAAATTTTTCAAATTTTATTTTGGATAGGATACATAGCAACCTTTAAAAAAATCTTGCTCCCGGAGGGACACATGGAAACAAAAATAGCTGAACAATGTTTCAAAATTTATCATGTATAAGGCAATTAAGTAAGGATCGTTTTTATTTCTGATCTGTAATGAGATGAAAACAAATGCAAATTTTTCAAATTTTATTTTGGATAGGATACATAGCAACCTTTAAAAAAAATCTTGCTCCCGGAGGGACACATGAAAACAAAAATAGCTGAACATTTTTTTGACAAATTGAACATAAACACTTAATGACTTATGGTATTTATTTCATAAAAATCGGTCATATAATAATTCAGCAATATTTCTTTTTATAAGGATTTTAGTTGAAATGTTTTTTTTTAGATTGAACTCACTTTTGTCCAATGATTTGTATGTGTCTGTGCGAGTTTTCAGACTATTTCTCTATTTCTTTTTAGCACTGATGGTTTTATTTTACACATACGTATTTATTTAATTCTTTAAAAAATTATAAGACCATTGTACCTCGGATTCTAATCGGTTTCTAATCTATAAAGGTGTTTTAGATTTGCGTGAAAATATTTGTCCATAGGAAATTATCCCTCGGCCCATCCCCCTTTTCCCCTATGTCTATAAAGGGTTTATTCCTTATGTTTGTGTGTTTTTCTAATCTGAGTGTCATTTTGATTCAGCAGACCATTTTTGAATGAATATTTCCCGGCATCATTTTTTACTGCCTAAACAGTTCGTAAATAGTGTGTATTTGTATAAAAGACGCCACTACTTGCAGAAACGTCAAAATGACGCTCTTGGACATAATGGCTAGACATAGGGAATGCTTTCCGAAAAAAATTGTAAGGTCATCATGTATGCGAAAACACCCGACTCATTTAGCCATTTGTATGAACTTATAGTTTGTATCATATAAATATGTTAGTTTTGTATTATAAATGCACATTTAGTATTTACACAACATGTTTCACCTAAGGAATGGACAAAAAGAACGTTTGGACATAGTGGCTAGACATTCGATTTTTTTAAATTCTGCTTCAAGAAAAAGGTTTTTTTTACATTTGAAACTTTGGAAATGTTTATCTTTTTCAGAACTTTCTATTGAGTATAGTTTTAATATGATTTTATTACTTTATAGGGATAATAATAAAACTGAAATGTTGATAAACTTTCTTCATAACACATTAAGACAGGTTCCTCTACTGAATATTTCGTTGGAGGCTTGCTTCAAATTTCAGCCAATACCAAAAAACGGGTATGATGTTATAATATAAATCTAGTAGGAAGCTGATATACTAAATTTCGCAGATTTTATGTGCAAAATTACAATGGAGCATAGAAAAATGCGTTTTATTTAATTTGAAATGTTACGACGGACATGCAATTTTAAACGTAAAAGTAAGATTTGTGTGTTCAATAAAATAAATGTATGGTGCAAAAATTTATAGAATTAACTTAAAATAAGAAAAACATGTCCGGGCCTTTCTGTAGATATATGGATCTTGGTGATTTTATTTTGTATAGTCAAATGGTTGCGTTCTTAAATCATATAATAACGTAATTTTAATCCGAACGCATCACCGTGCGTAACGTCTAAAGTGTTCAGTTTACATTTTGTACAAACAAACAATTTAAAATTTTTTATTCATTGTAAACAAATTCACTATTGTCACCTGTCGGTGGTTATGTGTCAATGACAATGGCTTATTATATGTTACAATGTAACAGGAAATAGGGAACTAGGAAGGAGGAAGTCTACCAAACAATACAAAACAATACATATTGTATTAAACAGTCACTGAGTTAAGGACGGAAAACTCATCACTGAAAATCAATTTCATATTTTTAACATGATTGAGGTTAGTTTTGAAGATTTGTTTTTTGTTTTTGTGATTATTCAGATTGGATTTTTTATGTAAATCTTTAAATTCAATGATCCAAGAATCTTATCCGGAGAAAGAATAATAATACAGTGGATTAAAACAATTTTAGTGATAAATTTTTTATTTTATTTATGGATTTGGGGAAAAATTTTGGTTTTTGCACATAGTTAATTTTGTGCATGGTTTTGACAAATTGTATGTACAAACATATATATAGAATATACGTATCTTGTTGAATAGTTTAGTTTGTGGTTCACTGATTTTCATGAAGTCCTAGAAATGAGTGTTCTTAATAGATGATGAATCTACAGTATACATGGTATATACACATATATTATACACATATATATGAATAAGTACAAAATGTATAAAACAGTGCAATTTATATATTCGGGTTGAAAAAGTTTCACCTTTATATCTGTCTCTTTTAAGGAGTATTATGTGGTTCTGTGTATCAATGTGTAAAGACAGGCTTGTTGTAGTCTGCAGTTTTCCCACAAATATTCTAAATGTGCATATATAGGTGATCTCAAATGAAAAAAAAAGATTGAGAATGCATGTACAGAACAGGATTTGACCCACTTTAATGATATATAAAACTAAATCAGATTATATTAAACTCATGTTTTTTTCAAGGACAGATTTTTTTTTTTTTGTAATTAAAAGGTATTTTACTATTAAATTTAATACATTTATTGTAGTAGGAATAGTAAAAAATAATTTTGTAAGAATTATTTAATCGACTTTAAAGCATGATCAGCACAAAATGATCATTATCCAACGTATTTAAGTCTCCTTTGTACTGAATAATTACCATGCCTTGAAATGTTAAATTTAACCTCATTGTCCTCAATATGCATGAAATTTTTGCTTTTGAAATTAAGCATTAGATTGATTCAATCGAGAATGACTTAATCAAGTTTGACCAGACTGGAAAAAAAAATCTTATTATTAAAGGAAATAAATGCAAGCATTCTAGTTTTACTGCCAAAGGATAGTGAGTAAAGGAATACATTCCCAAAGTATAGTGGTTAAAGGCATGCATTCTTGTTTTAACTGCCAAAGAAAGTGGTTAAAGGAATGCATTCTGGATTTATTATGCTATGTGATAGTGATCAAAGGAGTTTATTATGATTTTGCTAGCCAAAGGATAGCAGTTGAAGGAATACATTCTGGTTTGACTAACCAAGTGATAGTTGTTAAATGCATTTATTCTCGTTTTACTTGCCAAAGGATAGTGATTACCGTCTTAGGAATGCATTTTGGTTTTACTAGCCAAGTGATAGGGGTTAAAGGTGTTCATTCTAGTTTTATTTCCCAAAGAATCTGGATGGTTTCCTGTCTAAAGGTTGCATGGGTTTTAGTTCTTTGCCTTCTGGTTTCATTGCCAAAGGTTTCATGGTTTATGACCCCACATTGACTGGCTTTCTTGCCAAACCGTTTCATGTTTTATGACCCCACGCTGACTGGCTTTCTTATCAAAGGATTTATGGTTTATGACCCCACGTTGACTGGCTTTCTTATCAAAGGTTTCGTGGTGGTTGACTTCATGGTGACTGGCTTTCTTATCAAAGGTTTCATGGTGGTTAATCCTTGCATTCTGCTTTTCTGATCAAAGGTTCCACAAAGTCTTTGACCCCATGCTGACTTGGCTTTCTTGCCAAAGATTACATGATGTTTAACCCCATGCTGACTGGCTTTCTCGCCAAAGATTACATGGTGGTTAACCCCATGCTTACTGGCTTTCTCGCCAAAGATTACATGGTGGTTAACCCCATGCTGACTGGCTTTCTAGCCAAAGATTACATGGTGGTTAACCCCATTCTGACTGGCTTTCTCGCCAAAGATTACATGGTGGTTAACCCCATACTGACTGCCTTTCTAGCCAAAGATTACATGGTGGGTAACCCCATGCTGACTGGCTTTCTCGCCAAAGATTACATTGTGGTTAACCCCTTGCTGACTGGCTTTTTAGCCAAAGGTTACATGGTGGTTAACCCCATGCTGACTGGCTTTCTTGCCAACGGTTACATGGTGGTTAACCCCATGCTGACTGGCTTTCTTGCCAACGGTTACATGGTGGATTACCCCATGCTGACTGGCTTTCTTGCCAACGGTTACATGGTGGTTAACCCCATGCTGACTGGCTTTCTTGCCAACGGTTACATGGTGGTTAACCCCATGCTGACTGGCTTTCTTGCAAACGGTTACATGTTGGTTAACCCCATGCTGACTGGCTTTCTAGCCAAAGGTTACATGGTGGTTAACCCCATGCTGACTGGCTTTCTTGCCACGATTACATGGTGGTTAACCCCATGCTGACTGGCTTTCTAGCCAAAGGCTACATGGTGGTTAACCCAATGCTGACTGGCTTTCTAGCCAAAGGCTACATGGTGGTTAACCCCATGCTGACTGACTTTCTTGCCAGAGGTTACATGGTGGTTAACCCCATGCTGACTGGCTTTCTAGCCAAAGGTTACATGGTGGTTAACCCCATGCTGACTGGCTTTCTTGCAAACGGTTACATGGTGGTTAACCCCATGCTGACTGGCTTTCTCGCCAAAGGTTACATGGTGGTTAACCCCATGCTGACTGGCTTTCTTGCCAACGGTTACATGGTGGTTAACCCCATGCTGACTGGCTTTCTAGCCAAAGGCTACATGGTGGTTAACCCCATGCTGACTGGCTTTCTTGCCAAAGGTTACATGGTGGTTAACCCCATGCTGACTGGCTTTCTCGCCAAAGATTACATGGTGGTTAACCCCATACTGACTGCCTTTCTAGCCAAAGATTACATGGTGGGTAAACCCATGCTGACTGGCTTTCTTGCCAACGGTTACATGGTGGTTAACCCCATGCTGACTGACTTTCTAGCCAAAGGTTACATGGTGGTTAACCCCATGCTGACTGGCTTTCTTGCCAATGGTTACATGGTGGTTAACCCCATGCTGACTGGCTTTCTTGCTAAACATGCTAAAGTTTTCATGGTGGTTTACTCCTTGCAGACTGGCTTCTTGTCAAAGGTTGAATGATATTTGAACCCATGCATGCTGGTTTCCTTGCCAAAGGTTCAATGGCGGTTAATCCCTTACATTCTAGTTTCCTTGAAAAAAAAGTTGCATGGCTTACTAAATTATAATCCTGGTACCTTTGATAACTATTTTCACCACTGGGTCGATGCCACTACTGGTGGACGTTTCGTCCCGAGGGTATCACTAGCCCAGTAGTCAACATTTCGGTGTTAACATGAATATCAATAATGTGGTCATTTTTATAAATTTCCTGTTTACAAAACTTTGAATTTTACGAAAAACTAAGGATTTTCTTATCCCAGGCATAGATAACCTTAGGCGTATTTGGCACAACTTTATGGACTTCTGGATCCTCAATGCTCTTCAACTTTGTACTCATTTGGCTTTACAAATATTTTGATATGAGCGTCACTGATGAGTCTTATGTAGACGAAACGCGCGTCTTGCATACTAAATTATAATCCTTGTACCTTTGATAACTATTAGCCCCTTGCCTTCTGGTTTCCTTGTCAAAGGTTACATGGTGGTTGGCCCCTTGTATGCTGAATTATTTCCAAAGGCTTCATGGTGGTTCACTCCTTGCAAACTTTCTTCTTGCCAAAGGTTCAATGGTGGTTAATCCCTTACATTCTAGTTCCCTTGAAAAAAAGTTGCATGGTTTTTATATGACCGCAAAATTTGAAAAAAATTTCGTCGTATATTGCTATCACGTTGGCGTCGTCGTATGCGTCGTCGTCGTCCGAATACTTTTAGTTTTCGCACTCTAACTTTAGTAAAAGTGAATGGAAATCTATGAAATTTTAACACAAGGTTTATGACCACAAAAGGAAGGTTGGTATTGATTTTGGGAGTTTTGGTCCCAACATTTTAGGAATTAGGGGCCAAAAAGGGCCCAAATAAGCATTTTCTTGATTTTCGCACTATAACTTTAGTTTAAGTTAATAGAAATCTATGAAATTTTGACACAAGGTTTATGACCACAAAAGAACGGTTGGGATTGATTTTGGGAGTTTTGGTTTCAACAGTTTAGGAATTAGGGGCCAAAAAAGGGCCCAAATAAGCATTATTCTTGGTTTTCGCACAATAACTTTAGTTTAAGTAAAAGAAATCAATGAAATTTAAACACAATGTTAATGACTACAAAAGGAAGGTTGGTATTGATTTTGGGAGTTTAGGTCCCAACAGTTTAGGAATAAGGGGCCAAAAAGGGACCCAAATAAGCATTTTTCTTGGTTTTCGCACCATAACGTTAGTATAAGTAAATAGAAATCTATGAAATTTAAACACAAGGTTTATGACCATAAAAGGAAGGTTGGTATTGATTTTGGGAGTTTTGGTCCCAACAGAATAAGGGGCCCAAAGGGTCCAAAATTAAACTTTGTTTGATTCCATCCAAATTGAATAATTGGGGTTCTTTGATATGCCGAATCTAACTGTCATGACTGTGTATGTAGATTCTTAACTTTTGGTCCCGTTTTCAAATTGGTCTACATTAAGGTCCAAAGGGTCCAAAATTAAACTTAGTTTGATTTTGACAAAAAATGAATCAGTTAGGTTCTTTGATATGCTGAATCTAAAAATGTACTTAGATTCTTGATTATTGGCCCAGTTTTCAAGTTGGTCCAAATCGGGGTCAAAATTAAACTTTGTTTGATTTCATCAAAAATTGAATAAATGGGGTTCTTTGATATACCAAATCTAACTGTGTATGTAGATTCTTCATTTTTGGTCCTGTTTTCAAATTGGTCTACACTAAAGTCCAAAGGGTCCAAAATTAAACTTAGTCTGATTTTAACAAAAATTGAAATCTTGGGGTTCTTTGATATGCTGAATCCAAAAATGTACTTAGATTTTTTATTATGGGCCCAGTTTTCAAGTTGGTCCAAATCAGGATCTAAAATTATTATATTAAGTATTGTGCAATAGCAAGTCTTTTCAATTGCACAGTATTGCGCAATGGCAAGAAATATCTAATTGCACAATATTGTGAAATAGCAAATTTTTTTTTAATTAGAGTTATCTTTCTTTGTCCAGAATAGTAAGCAAGAAATATCTAATTGCAAAATATTGTGCAAAAGCAAGATTTTTTTTTAATTGGAGTTATCTTTCTTTGTCCAGAATCAACTTAAATCTTTGTTATATACAATATACAATGTATATATTCACTTTTTACTACCAACTGATAAATTAAAATAATCTTTACCATTCAGTGATAACAAGCAGTTTTTTTTACATCTTAATATTTTATGATGTATTTAAATGAGTAGTTATTGTTGCAAACTCCATTAGAAATTTAAATTGAGATTAGTTTTGGAATAAGGGAAAGGGGGATGTGATTAAAAAAATTGGGTTCAATTTTTCTCATTTGAAATTTCATAAATAAAAAAGAAAATTTCTTCAAACATTTTTTTGAGAGGATTAATATTCAACAGCATAGTGAATTGCTCTAAGAGAAAACAAAAATTTTAAGTTCATTAGAACACATTCATTCTGTGTCAGAAACCTATGCTGTGTCAACTATTTAATCACAATCCAAATTTAGAGCTGAATCCAGCTTGAATGTTGTGTCCATACTTGCCCCAACCGTTCAGGGTTCAACCTCTGCGGTCGTATAAAACTACGCCCTGCGGAGCATCTGGTTAGCCCCTTTCCTTCTGGTTTCCTTGTCAAAGGTTACATGGTGGTTGACCCAATGATGGCTGGCTTTGTTGCCAAAGGTTTCAATGTGGTTAACTCCTAGCAGACTGTTTTTCTTGCCAAAGGTTGCATGCTGGTTAACCCTTAATGCATGCTGCTTTCCTTACCAAAGTTTGGTGGTACTTATTAACCTCTAGAAATTTGGTTTTGATGGCAGATTGAAAACTTGTCATTTCAAATCATTTTGTTTACATCTTTTAGTCTCATCTCTAGCTCTGTTTTATTTTAAAGTAGTGACTATATTTCTGTATTTTTAATTACCTTTCAAATAACACTTATAAAAAAATGATGCAATCATACCACATCTTCTTATATTTATATGATCTGTATTAAAATATAGATGTTGTGACCTACAATAGTTAGACCTATGTCATAAGTCACTTCTTTAGCTATTCATGTCACTTAGTGACAGGAATAGCTAAAGAAGAATTTAGACCATGGAAGTTTATATATAACTTTAATAATGGGGAGTACAAGACAATAAACTAGTTAAAAGTTGTTAATATGTCAGCCCTTCAGTGTTTAAAATTAAAAATTCATGAATTGCTTTTATTACCCAGCTAAACTATTTTGATCTAAAAAGGCTTTTATTGCTCCTTTGAATGCAAGATTTTCACATGTAGACTGAAAAGTTACTACATGAACATCATTCGTTATTATATCCCCTTGTTGAAAAAGATCTAGATATTTTATGACCTTGACTAAACCAAGTGTAATTTATGTTTCAGTATTTGTTTTCCTTAAAAAAATATTTTGACATAGCTATAAGTTAGTAAGAGTAATTATGTAAATATTTAATTATAAAGTGAGTAGTTCAGATAGTAACAATAAAGCTACAATCTCCCCCCAAGTCCTCTTGATCACCTATAGTTTATTTAACTACAAGTAATTGATTTTTCAAAACATACATACTAAAAGAGACATAGGCATTATGTGAATTAGACAGCAAGCCAACACACAAAACCCACAATAGAGAATGACCATCAGTTTGACAGGATATTCACTTTGAATTGAGTGGATAGGCAAGAGTTATTAATTGTATGTAAACAGTTTTAATTCTAGCAATTTTATAGTTTCACACTCTAGTATTTTAAATTATTACGCTATTTAAAGTACAAACAAGTAAAGTCTCTATTCACCAACGTTCTTGAATTCAACCTTTTAAATGGTATTTTGTTTTATGATTATACCACTTGTTTCTATGAATGAAAAGTAAATAAGAAAAGTGAGTTGTAAAAAGACTGCCGTTGTATAATAGACAATTTATTAAAGTCATACTATTTTATTGTTAGAGCAATGCCCTGAGAACAATAGGTACCAGTCCCTTATTTCCAAGTTTGCTTAAGATTTTATTTCTTGTGGGAAAAAGATTTTTTTTTAACCAATGAAAAAAGAAAAGAAGCTAGGAAGCATTTTGATGTTTTTTGTGCATCTGAAATTTCATAGAAATTCAGAAAATATAGTTGAAAGGAATGACTACTGTTCAAATTGTAGATTAAAGATTGGGTAAATTTTTTTTTTTTTTTTTTTTATATATAGTAGGTATAGTAACAAATGCATGTTAAAAGTTTAAAGTTAAGTTGATCATGTATCATATATATATATATATATTTATATTTAAAAGTGAACATATCCTTGTTCATGGTAAATATTTAGTTGTTACCCCTACTACACTCTGCTGTCCACAAAACATTCAAGTTTACATTTAATTACTTAACGTTTTATTTTGACAGGTTTATATAGTCAGGCCTAGGTGAACGGAAATAAGGTAAGAATTTAAATTACTCTGGGGAAGAGCCATTGAAGTCTATGCAGGTAAGTACATATAAAAGTTAAATCATTGGTAATAATTATTATTCAATTTCGAAATATTCAGCGTTTTTTATCACTTTTTATGGTGACGATATCCTTTGATTTAAACTGTGCATCTGTAAAAGACAAACATAATGTACCAGTATATGCATAGTTGAATTTGAAAACATACATGGATATGGAATTTAAAAAGCTAAAATGTATTAAAAAATCAGAAAAAAAAGTACCTTGGAAACAATATATTGAAAATTTGATAATCTTGCAACATCTATTTGAACATAATTAGGGCCCCGCCGACTAAGGCGGGTCGCCCTATAGTGATCAGTCTGTCCGTCCGTCCGTCCGTCTGTCCGTCCGTCCGTCCGTCCGTCCGTCCGTCCGTAACACTTTAACTTTGTGTCCGCTCTATATCTTAAAAACCGTTATGATTTCAAAGTTTATACTTGACATCCATTTTAACCAACACCAGAGGGTGTGTCATGATGTATGTAAAACTTCCTAGGTCAAAGGTCAAGGTCAAAAACTTTGGTTTCAGTTGACAACCCTGTGTCCTGTGGTGAAGATCGTGTCCGCTCTATATCTTGAGAACCGTTATGATTTCAAAGTTTAAACTTGACATCCATTTTAACCAACACCAGAGGGTGTGTCATGATGTATGTAAAACTTCCTAGGTCAAAGGTCAAGGTCAAAAACTTTAATTTCAGTTGACAACCTGTGTCCTGTGGTGAAGATCGTGTCCGCTCTATATCTTGAGAACCGTTATGATTTCAAAGTTTATACTTGACATGTATATGAACCAACACCAGAGGGTGTGTCATAATTTATGAACGACTGCCTAGGGCAAAGTTCAAGGTCAAAAACTTTGGTTTCAGTTGACAACCCCATGTCCTATGGTAAAGATTGTGTCCGCTCTATATCTTGAGAACCGTTATCATTTCAAAGTTTATACTTGACATGTATATAAACCAACACCAAAGGGTGTGTCATAATTTATGTGCAACTTCCTAGGTCAAAGGTCAAGGTCAAAAACTTTGGTTTCAGTTGACAACCCCATGTCCTATGGTAAAGATCGTGTCCGCTCTATATCTTGAGAACCGTTATCATTTCAAAGTTTATACTTGACATGTTTATAAACCAACACCAAAGGGTGTGTCATAATTTATTTACAACTTCCTAGGTCAAAGGTCAAGGTCAAAAACTTTGATTTCAGTTGACAAACCCATGTCCTATGGTAAAGATACAATTTTTTAATGCACATTATTCACAGCGGGGCCCACAGAGATGGCTCCCATCTCAATGATATCTAGTTCTATTTTGGAAGTACATGGAATATTGAATTAAGAATGAACAATATCTTTCAAAAGATGAAAAAAGTAATATACACACTTTAACGAAGGAGTTTTAGCATGTTTGCAATCATTAATTTTATATTTTGTATATAATTAAAAATATCTTTATTTTGTATACATATGATTTGGAAATTTGTTGAATGTATATAAATTCAGCTATTACCAAATTATGTCAATTAATAAAATTCATAGCAAATGAGACAACTCTTCACAAGAGACCAAATGACATAGAAATTAATATATGTAACAGAAGGGCCCTCAACAATGAGCATAGCCCATACCGCATAGTCAGCTAAATGCATTAAATGATACCATATAGTCCTGTACATCAAGAAATCTGATTTTTTTTCAGTGGTGTTCAATTAAAATATTTTAGTTGAAAGTACTAATTCACATACCTACTGTAGAGTTTTTTCTACACCTTTTTATGGTATGCCATTGTCCGTCCATCTGTCCGTCCGTCCGCCTTTCCGTCCGTCATCCACATGTCGTACAATAACTCTAAAACGCTTAATCCATTTTGTATGAAACTTTAGTGGATTGAATATATCTATTTACGTGAGCTCCCTTTCGATTTTTATAAATTTTAGATTTTAGGTTTCCGAGTTTTGGGGTTTTATTCATTAAAAAATTGTGATTTTCCAGTTTTCGTACAATAATTCAAAAATGGTTTGAGCTGTTCTCATGAAACTTTGTAGAATTGTTTGTATTTATTGACTTAAGCCCTTGCGATTTTTATAAAATTTTAGATTTTAGGTTCCGAGTTTGGGGTTTTATTCATAAAAAAGGTTTTCAAGTTTTCGTACAATAAGTCAAAAATGCTTTGAGCTGTTCTCATGAAACTTTTAGAATTGTTTATATTTATTGACTTAAGTTTCCTTTCGATATTTAAAAATTCAGATTTCAGATTCTACGTTTCCGAGTTATGAGATTTTATTCTTAAAAAAGGGGGGATTTCCCAGTTTTCGGACAATAAGTCAAAAGTGCTTTGAGCAGATTTCATGAAACTTTGTAGAATTGTTTATATTTATTGACTTTTAAAAGCATGTTAAGCTCCCTTTCGATTTTTATAAATTATAAATTTTTTATTTACGAGTTGTTAGATTTTATTCATCAAAAAGGGGGGATTTTCCAGTTTTTCAGACAACAACTCAAAAGTGCTTGAGCAGATTTCATGAAACTTTGGTGACTAGTTTATATATATAAAAATAACCTCCCTTTAGTTTTTTTTTATAAATTTCTGATATAACATTGAGGAGTAATGGAACTTTATTCGTTGAAAAAGCAACGGGCGTATCATGCGCTCATGGCGCAGCTCTTTCTTTGGTTATTTGTGTCAATATGGTGCTGTCCAATTGATATGACTCTTATAGATCTCCTTTTATAATCCTGTTATTCATATAAAAAAATCTCAGGAATAACAGATGTGTTTGCCATAGGGAAGGGGGCATTCAGTTTTATCCTTGTAGGTCTGTATGTCCATCTGTCCTTACATCCTAAAATTGGTTTCCATTCTCTAACTTTAATTTGCCTCAACCAAATGCTGTGAAACTTATACACAATACTTATTTACACAAAACACAGATCACTTTTGAATTTTTGTGTCACTTTTTCGTTCTGGAGTTATGCTCCTTTACAAACAGAAAAAAGTTCTCTTAAGTTTATCTCAACCAAATGTTATGAAACTTATACACAATGCTTATAACCATACCACAAAACACAGATCAAGTTTGAATTTTGGTGGCATTACATTTACCATTCTGAAGTTTTGCCCCTTTACAAATGGAAAAATTGCTGGTTTTGTAACTTATGTTAATGTTGTAATGCAAATCTTGAGTTGTTTACATAAAGAAGTTGAATATGTGATCAAGATGTTGAAATAAATATAAGAAGGTGTGGTATGAGTGTCAATGAGACAACTCTCTATCCAAGTCACAATTTGTAAAAGTAAACCATTATAGGTTAAAGTCAACCTCCAACACGGAGCTTTGGCTCACACCAAACAGCAAGCTATAAAGGGCCCCTAAAAAAGTGTAAAACCATCAAACAGGAAAACTTATGGTCTAATAAAAGCCTTTAAAAGCTGTCAAAGTTATCCCTCTGTTATAATTTTTACAAGGTTTATTTTTGAGGGGACGAAAAGGATGTTAAGTCATATGTGTTAACTGACCCTGCAAAAAGTCCCTCAAGCAATGTAAGACTTAAATTGGTGTGCTATTTCCTGTGTAAGTGTCATCAACAATTATTAAAACTTATAAAATAGAAAAAAGAAGATGTGGTATTATTGCCAATGTGGCAACTGTCCACAAGAGGTCAAAATGACACAGAAATTAGGTTACAAAAGGCTTAGACACATATTTGTGTCAAAAGTTTATTATGAAAAGAAGAGCTGTTTTGAATTGAAACCAAAATGACATAGGTAGAACTAAATGTTAGAAAATGGCTGAAGTAGAACCAAGTCTATAAAGGTAAAAGTCATTCTTTGAACAAGCTCTATTGTGCTGGAGGAATGTTTAAATTTCAATACCAAACAATAAGCTCTTGGTCAAATTAGGATCGAACTGACCAGTTGCAAGGAAATGAGTTACTGCCTGAATAAGTATAAATTGAGAAAAACATGGAAATTATTAAAAATTTCAAGCACAAGAAATTATGCAAATTCCAAAATTAAAAATAATTCCAAGTTAAAATAAATAGCCTGTTCTAATCAAAAGGCAAGCTTAAAAGCTCAAACACATCAAACGGATGTATTACTGTAAGCCAAAAAAGTGTCCCATGAAATTGTGTCTTCTTGAACTATATTTCATAGTTCATCTGTGAAATTTCGTTCACGGGACAGAATATCACATGAAACTATGAAATATTGTCTCCCTTAGTGAAAAATTGTCCCTTGTACTTGGACATAATTTCATGGATGTTTTTTTTTAAATATGTCACAAGGGACAATTTATCACAGTGTAGCTAATTTTTTTTCTGTCCCTAAAGAAGGGAAATAATTTAGCAATCATTGAAATGTTTTAATCAATTAGTTAAATCATAATTGAAATTTAAATCAAGACAAATTAACACAGATGTAAACAAAAATGGAAAGTGGTGAATATGAACAGCTATATGACTTTTTGTGTGATGGTTAATACTCTCCAGAGTTGAATAATAATGAAAGAAGATCATTTAGAAGGAAGGCCAAGCAATTTGAAAACAATGAAATTAAAAACAATGAAATGTTTTATATACATGTTGACAAAAAAACACAGGAGAAAACATTAAAACTTGTTATTCATAAGGACAAACTGAAACAGGTGTTGTACCTATGCCATAATGAGAGTGGATCTGGTTAAAATTGACAATCCAAAGATGTTAAAAAAAACTTATTAAAATATTGCTAAAAATGCATTAGAGAAGTGATAATTTATTTTTTTCCTTAATGTCACAGATGACCGCCATTATTATTCATACATAATTTAATTTTGGAAGTAACACATCTTCTGATTGGCTGACGTTATTTTGTTATCAGCCCATAGACATAATTTAGTCATGTGACCGTGACGTCGTCAACGTTTTTTCATGATTTTCTACGGTTTAAAATGGAATTTAGAATTAAATTATAAGAAATGACTGTAATATTATTTCTGTCTATTCGAAATGACATAAAATATGTGGTGCACACTGTTAAATAACCCGCTATGCGGGTTATTCAGTGTGCACTAAATTTTTTATGTTATTTCTTCATAGACAAAAAAAATATTACAGTCATTCCTTAAATATCTTATTATCAATTAGTCTTAAGGCTATTTCCATTGTTTGGCATTCTTAGAAATATTTTTAATTATACAATAGTTGATTGGGATAAAACTAAACCATATGAACTAAACACTTATCACTTTTCTTCTAAAAAGGAAAAAAATGTACAAAGAATTGTTAAAAAGGTAATATAGGAAATAGTGAAAAAAATCTATTTTTAGGTAAACATGTATAGGTAAGAGAAAGATAATCCCTTTCTTCATGAATAGGTACATGTACTTGCGTTAGCACTTTGCTATGTTCTTAGTTCAAGGTAGCACTTTACTTGTTGTTTGTCATTTTAATCCCAGGTGGATATACCAAACAATAGATACATATTCTTAAAAATTAACACTTTGTTATATACAATAACATGTTGTCAATTTTCTTTTTGAACAGGTGAAGACTCCATTATAGTTTATTTAACCAGAGAAATCTTTCAGCACTTTCTATGTTTTGGATATTATAAAGTTATAATGAAACACTTTGATTTTACTGTTTTACAATTCGGTGTGTGAAAATAAAAGACGTATATTATATAAGAAGAAAGTGATCACCAAACTTCGGCTATGTCTAAAGAATGGGATGTGGTCGGAGCAAGTTTCACTCTCATGATGAACAGGAAAAACACAGTAAAACTAACGGGATAGACAAAGGTAGTTTTTTTAACACATAATTCATGTTTTTTGCTGTCCTTTATACACATAATTAGTGATTGTTGCTGTATTTTTTACAAATATCTGCAGAATCAAATTTATATAGGTAAACTGTTTTGTATTAGTATATTTGCCATCATCAATTGGTAATTTTACTGTTACAGATTGTGTTTATCTGCAATACTTTAATGGAGATTGATGTCTGCAAGCTTCTAAATTATTTGATATAGTTACCACAGTAAAGAAATATCCTAACAAGAGGCCCAGACACATTATTCTGATGAGTCACCCATTTTTACCCTCACTCTGAAATGGTCAACATACTTAATAGTATCATAGATAGATTATTCTTATGAGTTTTCTAGAGAAACTAGGGATTGAAGTTTAAATTTGGTATGTTAGCCAATATATATTGTTCTTTACAAGAAAAAAAAAAAATTAGGGGCCATTGGCGAGTGGACCCCTGTTTATAAATTTCAAACCCTGGAAACACTTTCTTTTCCAGCCCATTGGCTAAAACAAAAATGTTTTAACTTTTATTTCTTCTGATTTTTTGAAGCAGATGTGAGTGCAACATGATAGAAGTAAGTCCAGTCAAACTTTTGACAGAAAACTATTCAAAAAAAAAAGGGGGGGGGGCATTTGTTGCTATGCCTAAATGTCAATTATTTTGTAATCTTAATGAAATTGATTTATCTCTAGATCAATAGATACCACAATTACTCTGTGTCATGGTGAATCATTTTAACACTAGCATGACCAGTAAGAAGTATTTCAAACTGAAACTTTTTATGTATACCTTTCCACATTAAATAAATACTGTGTTGAAAATAGTTTAACATAGTTACTAGCCACAGCAGTATGAAATTTTCTAATGTAGTAATTACTATGTGTAAATGACCTATCAACTGAACATTTATCGAGTACATTTCCTCATTGAAATAATGATTTAAACTTAATGAACTTATTATGTTTTAAGTTAAAGAAGCACACTCAATATAAAAAAAAAGATGTGATATGAATTTCCATTGAAACAACTCTTCACAAGAGACCAAATGACACAGAAATCAGCAGCTTTAGGTCACTGTGTAAAGCAAAATATTGTCCTATAATTACATTAGATGTATTTTTCATTATAATACTTTATTCTGATTGGCTAACTGCACATCACATGTTATTCCGTAAGCAGTTGCATTGCTCAATACAACTTGTCATTCATGATAACACGTGGTCCAACAATAAAGTGCACAGGTGAATTAAATAAAAAAAATATATAAAATTCGTGTTTTCATGATCATAGCTAAAAAATGTAATTATAAGTATTGAATGCTTCTTTTTGTAGCTTTATAGGGTTGTAAAAGCGTTGACCGTGCCACATTTTTAGAATGAAGCGCGGAAAAAATGTACTTCGGTCAACGCTTTTACACCCCAATAAATTTACAAAAAGAAGCATTTAATTCTTAAATGAAATATTGTACACCAAGACAACATTCGTGACTATGTGTTCATGAAATATTGTCCTTATCTATGAAAAAATGTCCAGAGAAGGACAAATTTTCTTTTGGAAATTTAGTCTGTATGTATACAATATTTCACAGATGAATACTATAAAATGTTGTCCTGTTAAAGGGAGGTAATATTTTGTTGTATTGAGACAATATTTCAGAAACAGATTCATGAGATTGGCATGAAATTTTGTCTCATGAAGGAGAGGTTATCAACATAAATCATGTTGGATGATGATATCCTTAAAGTGTTTTATTTGATTGATAATAACAAATAAATACAAATTAATAAATAGATACAGGTATAAACAGAAAACTATTTTTGCTCATCATAGATGGCAAGGAATACAAAGCACTTTTTGAATATCTCAGTCATAAAGATGTTCCTGAAGGATAAGTTCTGAAATTCAGAAAAGACTATACTAATAAAATTGAGAATGGAAATGGGGAATGTGCCAAAGAGACAACAACCCGACCATAATATATGACCTAAATATATCAGAAGAAATGCTAGTTCATTTTGTTTACAAAATAATTAATTTTATTCAAAATGTTTTTGTTTAAAAAAAACTTGTAGTTCATGAAAGATGAACTTGAAAGAGTAACATATACTTGCTTTCCAAAATAATTTCAGTAAACATGGTTAAATGAATTTAAAATGTGCATGCTGCATGCCTGTGTAATGTTTTTGATTTTGCAATAATTTGATTGAGAAATGTTTCACAGACAGTTTTTTACAGGGAACATATTGTCCTCATTGGAATATTGTACATTGGACAAAATTTTATATTAAGAGGACACTGTTTCATAGTGAAATATTGTCCTGAACAGAATTTCATAGTGAAATATTGTTCAAAAAGGGATGACAAAATTTCATGGACAGACACTATTTCATAATGAAACATTGTCCAAGACAGTATTTCATTATGAAATAGTGTCTGCGGACAATATTTTATAAGCAATTGTGTCCTATGGACAATATTTTATGTTACATCTGTATACCCTTCAACAATGAGCAAATTCCATATGACATAGTCAGCTTTAAAAGGCCCTGAAATCACTACAGATCTGGACTTCTGTGTACCATAAAATTGAGAATGGAAATGGGGAATGTGTCAAAGAGACAACAACCCGACCAAATAAAAAACAAAAAACAACAGCAGAGGTAACCAACAGGTCTTCAATGTAGCGAGAAATTCCCGCACCCGGAGGCGTCCTTCAGCTGGCCCTAAACAAATATATACTAGTCCAGTGATAATGAACGCCATACTAATTTCCAAATTGTACACAAGAAACTAAAATTAAAATAATACAAGACTAACAAAGGCCAGAGGCTCCTGACTTGGGACAGGCGCAAAAATGCGGCGGGGTTAAACATGTTTATGAGATCTCAACCCTCCCCCTATACCTCTAACCAATGTAGTAAAGTAAACGCACAACAATACGCACATTAAAATTCAGTTCAAGAGAAATCCGAGTCTGATGTCAGAAGATGTAACCAAAGAAAATAAACAAAATGACAATAATACATAAATAACTACAGACTACTAGCAGTTAACTGACATGCCAGCTCCAGACTTCAATTAAACTGACTGAAAGACCATATATATTTTTTTACTGTATTCAAAGTTAATTTTATAGATCAAAGGTCCGATCAAATTCATCAGTCAATAAATTTTCGAGAAAAAAAAATTGATTATTTGGATTGGTTCTAAATTTCCAATATCGAATGAATTGTTGGCATGCCTTTCACACATATTTAAATAGTGGGCATTATGAACCCACTATATTTATTTGAAGGAGGAAAGTTGACTCTCAATATAAGTTCAACTATCATGTCATGCATGTGAGAATTTATGGATTTTCATTACAATTGGTTAAATTATGGAAAACTCTTGAGAAAACTTAGGCTTCAATAGAAAATCATGTCAGAGATGGCACTAGTGTTACACAGAGGTTCATATTTTGGCTGCAGAAACATTTTCCAATAAATCTGAGGTCACTCATATATTAAAAGTATTTTCTTTTAAAAGCAGATATCCTTACATAAAATGTACCATAATTCCTGCTCTCTGGACATCTTATTTTAAGGATAATTAAAATAAGATGGAGAAGACATTATTAAGATATAAATTAAGGCAATTACATATTGACCTGGATTGTTATTACCATCATCTGAAATCTGAGAATTTGTAGGAGATTTCTGTGGATCTTAATGAATTCAGTTGATTAAATTGTTGTAATAAAATCTACAAGTCTAGTGATGATTAATCCTTGTAAATAAGTCCCACTTGAGCAATAATTCTAGGAAATTTATTGATCATAGTGATACTGATACTTGATATTTTTAAAAACTGCACTTAGAAACATGTTGGTTTCTGTAACAACAATGTAAGAATGTACTTACCTATGATCTATTCTTAGTATCTTATGTCAAAGAAGATTACAAATACCCGCAAATAGTGTATTTTCAAAGTTCATCGCACTAGAAACAGATAGATGAGTGCGGCAGCAAGCTTTGTTAAAAACAAAGTTCAAACATAATTTTAACCAATACATTATTTTGTTCCAATAAAAAATTGCTCTTTAACTTAAAGAATAGTTATTGGTGCCCTTTGACAGTTTTCTGTTCTTTGTTGGATTGTTGTCTCTTTGACACTTTCCCATTTCCATTCTCAATTTCGTTTACAGATTTTCTTGTGCTTATACTATAAGTTATGTAAAACAGGTAAATAAAAATAAGGAGATGTGGTATGATTGCCAATAATACATAGTCTAGTGACATAACCTCAAAATTTCCCTATTTTCCATCAGAGCAAATTTTAGTTTGTGTTATTTTCTACATGATTTTTTATAATACACATATTGGAATGAACAAAATAACCCAAATGCAAGATTAGTGGACACTGTTTTCTCATGATTTGAGACAGTTTTAATAACCTTGATATCTCATCAGTAAAATAGTTTTATGCTTTTTGTGTTTCAACATATGACAATTTCTTTTACAGATAAAAATTCCAATAATCCGACCGACGCAGAATTGGAAAATGCCAAATCGCGCACCAGAAGATGTACGCCAGCTGTAAACACAAATGGTGCTCTACAGCAACCCAACTTTAATATTCCTACACAGGATAAAGCATATGTATGTTATCATTGACATTCTTTATATCATAGTAGGCCCGTAGCCAGGAATTTCCAAGGGGGGGTTTGTTTGACTCATAACTCGACTTTAACAGTCACAATTTGAACAAAACGTTGACTTTAACAGTGCGTATTTGATTTCAAGGGGGGGGGGTTCGTCCAAACCCCCCCTGGCTACGGGTATGCATAGAGAAACAAAGCTGTAATTCAATTACATGATTACTTTCACTAGCACACAGGAGGTCTTTGCACATTGCGAAAGAGGTTAATTTATTACAGGTATTCTAAAAGCTTTGCCATTTTAGACCACCAAATATGAATGGACTGAACACATTTTTAATTTCAATATCAATCTTGCCTTTTAAACTGTGCAACTAATGAAAAATTTCATCTTATTAAAAAAAGATTGGGTTATTAGAAAGAGAGGAAAAAGTAAGCACCATATCAAATTTAATAGATGAATCACATGTACACAAATTAACTACAAAGCATTATGAAGTACTATTCATGTTAACCTCCATCACACGAAATGTGTATTTGAAAGTGAAAAATTGACAAAACAACTATATCAGTATCAAAGCAACTAAGTTTTTTTAGCTCACCTGGCCCAAAGGGCCAAGTGAGCTTTTCTCATCACTTTGTGTCCGGCGTCCGGCGTCGTCCGTCGTTAGCTTTTACAAAAATCTTCTCCTCTGAAACTACTGGGCCAAATCAAACCAAACTTGGCCACAATCATCATTTGGGTATCTAGTTTAAAAAATGTGTGGCGTGACCCAGTCAACCAACCAAGATGGCCGCCACGGCTAAAAATAGAACATAGGGGTAAAATGCAGTTTTTGGCTTATAACTCAAAAACCAAAGCATTTAGAGCAAATCTGTTGTCGTTGTTAACTTTTACAAAAATCTTCTCCTCTGTAACTACTGGGCCAAATTAATCCAAACTTGGTCACAATCATCATTGGGGTATCTAGTTTAAAAAATACGTCCGGTGACCTGGCCAACCAACCAAGATGGCCGCCATGGCTAAAAATAGAACATAGGGGTAAAATGCAGTTTTTGGCTTATAGCTCAAAAACCAAAGCATTTAGAGCAAATCTGTCATGGGGTAAAAATGTTTATCAGGTCAAGATCTATCTGCCCTGAAATTTTCAGATGAATCTGTCAATCGGTTGTTGGGTTGCTGCCCCTGAATTGGTAATTTTGAGGAAATTTTGCTGTTTTTGGTTATTATCTTGAATATTATTATAGATAGAGATAAACTGTAAACAGCAATAATGTTCAGCAAAGTAAGATTAGATTTACAAATAAATCAACATGACCGAAATAGTCAGTTGATCCCTTTAGGAGTTATTGCCCTTTTAATAGTCAATTTTTAACCATTTTTGTAAATCTTGATAATCTTTTAGAAAAATCTTCTACTCTGAAACTAACTGGGTACAGATGCGCATTAGTTTTTCCATAGGCCGTAATGGTAAGGTTTTCTTCTGTTGCTCAGTCCATATCGTTAACTTGGATATGTGTGATGGCTCGTTTCGAAGCTGAGACATTTTGACATATGTGTTTAAATTTTCGGGGTACGAAGTGAGATTACTTTTTCCGTAAATTAGCAAACCCCGAGTATCCTTTTGTGATGCGGCTCCTCATGGTAAATAATCCCATTTTTAACACAAAAAGTTCTTTGAAAATTTAATACTTTGAACACATTTAATAGCTCCATAGATTTTACACATTTATTCTGTGTTCCCCTACTTTCTAAATTAACTCAAATGGTTAAGCTCAGTCACTTGTTTATCATAGAAAAGTGTCAAATATCACTACACAGAGAATTTTTGTTTACACGTGACTTTTGAGTTCCTCATTTCAAGGCGCATTAGGGATGTTGTCCCAACTGGGCCAAATTAAATCAAACTTGGCCATAATAATCATTGGGGTATCTAGTTTTAAAAATGTGTCCGGTAACTCGGCCAAACAACAACGATGGCCACCATGGCTAAAAATAGAACATAGGGGTAAAATGCAGTTTTTGGCTTATAACTCAAAAACCAAAGCATTTAGAGCAAATCTGATCGGAGAAAAATTGTTAATCAGGTCAAGATCTATCAGCCCTGAAATTTTCAGATGAATCGGACAACCTGTTGTTAGGTTGCTGCCCCTGAATTGGTAATTTTAAGGAAATTTTGCTGTTTTTGGTTATTACCTTGAATACTATAATAGATTGAGATAAACTGTAAACAGCAATAATGTTCAGCAAAGTAAGACCTAAAAATAAGTCAACATGACCAAAATGGTCAATTGACCCCTTAAGGAGTTATTGTCCTTCATAGTCAATTTTTAACAATTTTTATAAAATTTGTAGATTTTCACAAACATTTTCCACTGAAACTACTGAGCCAAGTTCATTATAGATAGAGATAATTATAAGCAGCAAGAATGTTAAGTAAAGTAAAATCTAAAAACACATCACCATTACCAAAGCACAATTTTGTCATGAATCCATCTGTGTCCTTTGTTGACCAAGGTGAGCGACACAGGCTCTTTAGAGCCTCTAGTTTTTGTTCATACAACTTGATATCTTTAATGAAATTGATGGATACGGCGTTGCAAACAACACTGATGTAAAACCAAGTACATCATCGGGAAAACTTGTGTCGTTTAACATTTTCTAAAAATGATTTCATTACCCTCAATATCATTACCAGCTGATTACTATCTGAATGTCATCTGGATATTTCTGTTTTGTTTCATGGACTTGTCATTTGTCAGTTGAATTCATCAGGATTATAACCTCTTATAGGATTTGCCTATTATCTTGAAAGCTGTTTAAAATAAATAAAGCATTTAAAAGCAAATATGATCAAAAAGACAAAATCTGCATATTACACAGCATAATTGAAATTATAAGTTGTCTAGTATTATAGAAGTCATCCCCTTCATTGACATTTTTTTTATTAGACCGGTTTCAAGAACACATGGTTGTCTTTAGACTAAATTTTTAATTTCTTTGCACTAGACAACATTTCTGATTCCTTAACACTCTATATCACTGGCGGATCTAGAAATTTTCATAAGTGGGGGCCCACTGACTGCCTAAGGGGGGGCTCCAGTCATGCTTCAGTGATTCCCTATATAAGCAACCAAATTTTTTCACAAAAAGGGGGGCCCGACCCCTGCCCCCCTAAATCCGCCTCTGTATATAGTAATTGTTTGTATCCTTTATAGGTACCGGTAAAGACCATTGAATATTTCAGGGTATGTTAGTATGCGTGGAATCCGAATGATTTATACAAATGTAAATTGTTTGATACATACCTGATATCTGAAGTTAGAATCCTCCCAAATGCATCATGAGTTTCAGCCTGGTCTTTTTTTAAGAGATATTTTGATATTTGTTTGACTGACATGTGAAAACAGTTTTGAGAGAGGCTTTCTATATATGTGGCTGTACTGTTGCATGATGGTCCTTCTGGTTTTAAGTTGTACAAAAATATATTTTATGTTGAGTGTATTGCATTTTTGCGATTGATTTGAACATGCAATTTTATTTTTACCAATGGAATAGTGAAACGGGCAAAAATGATTGAGCAATCTAAGTGATGAAATGGATAGCATGCTTGGCTGTAGCCTAGAGTGAATTTATTTTTTAAAGTGTTTTTTAACTTTGACAGGCATGTCACCCACCCTTGAAATAAGTCTAATTATCAGAATATCAGAAATACTACTTGTTAGCTTACGAACTTACAATTTAAAACATCAAATGAAAGAAAACATTTAAAGTAATAATCATTACCAGCTGTCAATACTAAATTCTAATGCAACAACGTTTGTAACGTTCATTTTGATTGGATAACGTCACTTTCTTACATGGCATCAATTGACAATTGATGCTATGGGACGTACGCGCAAGCTTAGACGGCATATAACAGATTTTAAATACATGTTTTAACGTTGTTTTCTGTCAGTTTCATTAGAATGGAGATAACAATATTGTATTTTAAGCTCCGACGGCATCAATTTTGGATTTGATGGTCGCAAATACCCGTTTACTGTCTCCGCTAACGTGTCGCCAGTAAACTTAATTTGCGACCATCAAATCGCCAATTGATGCCGTCGTAGCTTAAAATACAATACAGTTATCTCCTAAATATTGGAGATGTGGTCAATGAGACAATTATCCAGTAGAGTTCAAATGATATCGATATAAGCAATTAAGGTCATATAAATAGCCTTCAACAATGAGAGAAACCAATTATGTCTCCAAAAATTATGCCTTTTGTGAAACAATTCACTTTTTTTTAATAAACATGTCTAGACTTTTTACCGGTTTATTCCTTAATTTGAATTATTTTTGAAGGTGGCGCTGCTTAATTTGAATTATTTTAAAAGTGAAAAGAAATTTGCTTGATATTTGTTATTGTATAAATAAACCAATTTTTCAAGACATTTCGGCCATTGGCCTTCTTCAGTTTTTTGTTTTTCCTCTCAACTACATGGCTGACATTTCTTTTTAAAAAAAAGAGTTAGTTAGTTGAGAGGAAAAATAAAGAACTGAAGAAGGCCAATGACTGAAACGTCTTGAAAAATTGGTTTATTTATACAATTATAAAAAGTATGTTCCCTATTGGAATTTTGAAAACAATGATATTTGTAGACAACTCATATTCTTTGCAATATACACATATTTAGCAGTTTTCAGTTATTGTTCATTTTAACAAATGAAAAACTCATTAATATCTATGTTTACCTCTTGGATTATTGATTATAGTAGTTGGTGATATTTTATATATGAAGTTTATGATGATATTTGTTGATAAGTGTGACTTTGATTATCCTAAACATAGAATTCATTCTGGGAAGGTTTGACACTATAGAATAATTAAAAAGTATTTTGATTCGAAGAACATGCAACCATGAGGTACTAATTAGGTGACAGCAATAATCAATAGGTCAACTATATTTTATGAATGGCAGGGTTCGTCTGACCTTGATTTAATTTTCATGAATCATTGGTTAACATAGAGTATTGTGATTTAAGGTGGTACCCAACACCTTCGCTAAAATTAATTTGGCTCGTTTAATTTTCATAAAATCTTGACAAAGTATTTACTTTGACCCTTTGACAAAAATATAAAAATTTCAAAAAATTTGAACCAACCAATTTATCAGAAAAATTACACTGGTTATATAGCAGTTTGAAAAACACTAATTTTGATCATTGAGAAGCTTAAAATTGCATTCACAATGCAACATATTGAAACGTTTAGCTGATTTTACAGAGTTATCTCCCTGTAGTGTTAGGTACCACCTTAAGGTCTGTTTCTTCAATTTAATAAGCATTAGGTCAACTATATTTAGTGGGTGTAAGTAAAAAGTGATATGTCAACTATATTTGGTGAATGGAACAATGTCTGTTTGGCATGGTTCATGTGACCTTGACCACATCTTTATGAACTTTTTGAACACCAGGTGAACAATACAGACACAGGTCTGTCTTGCATTTTTCATCAATTATTTTGTTTATTCTGAACTCATTTTTGGTTTCTTTAAAGCTTAAGGTTGTAAGATTCGTAACAAGTAATAATTTGTAATGTTAGTAAAGTCTTCAACTATTCATTTATAAGTTGTTTAACCTTTTGTGAACCACAGAATTGATATTTTTTTATTAATGATTACCTTGATTGAGTGCATGTCTATTTTTATTTTTAATTTCAGGAGAAGTTCTCAGCAAATAAACCATTTAGCAATAAGGGCATAGCCCCACAGGTTCTCAGGTAATAAATCAAAAGTCAAATAATTTTTGAGTCATATTTAACTGTAGTGACTAATTCTTGTGGAATTTTTTACTATTCTTTTTGTGTCTGTTTAAATAAAAATTAAAGAGATGTGGTATGATTGTCAATGCCAAATCTGATAGAATAAAAACGAGAAAGTTTAGGACTAACATCCCCTCAGATATGTCTTAGTGCTACAATTTTATAATCCGAACTGTGCTTCAATTTATTTATTCATGTTTTTCCATATTGCATTTGTATTATACTATCAGAATGTTAAAAATACAGGAGAGACATATATCTGTGTCAACAACAGTTTTATACAAAGTGAGGTCATCAGGGTCTAGAGAGACTCTTGTTTGTTTAGTGTTTTGTTTACTCTTTTGTTTTTAATCGTTTTTCCTTACATCATTGTATTATCTGTCATTTTTCTATTTTCTGTTCTATTTATGATTTTGTCCTTTGACATACTAGTCTGTCCTTCAACTTAAGATATTTGATAGGTCCTTTATCTTCTTATTTTTTTTTTTAACTTTATGTTACTATGTTTTGTGTAATTTTGAAAAGTAAAATGTATTAAAAACAAGAATCTTGTTTATTTGATAGGGTTACAAATAGTCAATTAGAATTCTTCAAAATGTTGGATGAAAAAATTGAGATGGTAAGTGGTTATGTTAATATAAAGAAAATTTTAAAAAATATATCTTTTTTAATATAACTTGTCATACCTGTTTGGTATCAATAGAAATACTGAAAAGCTGAAAATTCTTATTAATTCAAATTTGTGCAATATGTACTTTTAATTTTGCTACATATTAATCTAGTTCCTGCATTTATATACATTAACTAGAGACTATTGGTTGAATACTACACATCCTGTCAACGTATATGTTTCCCCTAACAAAAGTTCCTATGGAAATTGTATAAACAATATCATGATATATTTTCCTGTACAAATATTCTATACCATTTATTCTGTAAGAAAACAGTATTGTTATATTTGTTCCAATGAAAATAATACTGCAGATTTTTTTTTCCACATGAAACTTCTATTTCGGGACACATCAACTGGTGGATTTTATGAGCTGATTGCAATACAAAAAAAATAGAGAAAATTAAAACTCATTATTATAAATATGAATGATAGGAGATGTAGGAATATATTAAGGAGACGGCAACCCAATGACACAAATTACAACATACCACTATAGGCCAACATGCTAGTCTTAAGTATTTGTTATGGGGTTCTAACTCATAAAAAGAATATGTAAGAGTAATAACTCAAGCTCAAAAAATAGGTGTGTATTGATATGTTGTTGTATTATTACACTACCTTCATTAAATATTTTTTCAAACAAAGACATGAACGTGTCAACAAATTTCTTTGAATGTTGATTTCATTCTAGTGATTTGGAAAAAAAAGTTTCTCGACAATTAGAAGATATTCATATGGTAAATTCATCTGATAAAATTGAGAATGGAAATGGTGAATGTGTCAAAGAGACAACAACCCGACCATAGAAAAAACAACAGCAGAAGGTCACCAACAGGTCTTCAATGTAGCCAGAAATTCCCGCACCGGGAGGCGTCCTTCAGCTGGCCCCTTAACAAATATATACTAGTTCAGTGATAATGAATGCCATACTAAACTCCAAATTGTACACAAGAAACTAAAATTAAATAATACAAGACTAACAAAGGCCAGAGGCTCCTGACTTGGAACAGGCGCTAAAATGTGGCGGGTTAAACATGTTTATGAGATGTCAACCCCCCACCTATACCTCTATCCAATGTAGAAAAGTAAACGCATAACAATACGCACATTAAAATTCAGTTCAAGAGAAGTCTGAGTCTGATGTCAGAAGATGTAACCAAAGAAAATACACATATGTGCAAATTTGCAATGCTTGTTACAAAATCCAAACAAGAATGTGTCCATAGTACACAGATGCCCCACTCACTATCATTTTCCATGTACAGTGGACTCTAAAATTGGGATAAAAACTCTAATTTTGCATTAGAATTAAAAAGATCATATCATAGGGAACATTTTTATTAAGTTTCAAGCTTCAACTTCATCAAAAACTACCTTGACTAATTTTTTATACGACCGCAAAATTTGAAAAATTTTTCGTCGTATATTGCTATCACGTTGGCGTCGTCGTCGTCGTCCGAATACTTTTAGTTTTCGCACTCTAACTTTAGTAAAAGTGAATGGAAATCTATGAAATTTTAACACAAGGTTTATGACCACAAAAGGAAGGTTGGTATTGATTTTGGGAGTTTTGGTTCCAACATTTTAGGAATTAGGGGCCAAAAAGGGCCCAAATAAGCATTTTCTTGGTTTTCGCACTATAACTTTAGTTTAAGTTAATAGAAATCTATGAAATTTTGACACAAGGTTTATGACCACAAAAGAACGGTTGGGATTGATTTTGGGAGTTTTGGTTCCAACAGTTTAGGAATTAGGGGCCAAAAAGGGACCCAAATAAGCATTTTTCTTGGTTTTCGCACCATAACGTTAGTATAAGTAAATAGAAATCTATGAAATTTAATCACAAGGTTAATGACCATAAAAGGAAGATTGGTATTGATTTTTGGGAGTTTTGGCCCCAACAGTTTAGGAAAAAGGGGCCCAAAGGGTCCAAAATTAAACTTTGATTGATTTCATCAAAATTGAATAATTGGGATTCTTTGATATGCCGAATCTAACTGTGTATGTAGATTCTTCATTTTTGGTCCCGTTTTCAAATTGGCCTACATTAAGGTCCAAAGGGTCCAAAATTAAACTAAGTTTGATTTTAACAAAAATTAAATTCTTGGGCCTCTTTGATATGCTGAATCTAAATATGTACTTAGATTTTTTATTATGGGCCCAGTTTTCAAGTTGGTCCAAATCAGGATCTAAAATTATTATATTACGTATTGTGCAATAGCAAGTCTTTTCAATTGCACAGTATTGTGCAATGGCAAGAAATATCTAATTTCACAATATTGTGAAATAGCAAAAAAAAAATTAATTAGAGTTATCTTTCTTTGTCCAAAATAGTAAGCAAGAAATATCTTATTGCAAGAATTTTTTTTAATTGGAGTTATCTTTCTTTGTCCAGAATCAACTTAAATCTTTGTTATATACAATATACAATGTATATTCACTTTTTACTACCAACTGATAAATTTAAATAATCTTTACCATTCAGTGATAACAAGCAGTTTTTTTTTACATCTTAATATTTTATGATGTATTTAAATGAGTAGTTATTGTTGCAAACTCCATTAGAAATTTTAATTGAGATTAGTTTTGAAATAAGGGAAAGGGGGATGTGATTAAAAAAATTGGGTTCAATTTTTCTCATTTGAAATTTCATAAATAAAAAAGAAAATTTCTTCAAACATTTTTTTGAGAGGATTAATATTCAACAGGATAGTGAATTGCTCTAAGAGAAAACAAAAATTTTAAGTTCATTAGAACACATTCATTCTGTGTCAGAAACCTATGCTGTGTCAACTATTTAATCACAATCCAAATTTAGAGCTGAATCCAGCTTGAATGTTGTGTCCATACTTGCCCCAACCGTTCAGGGTTCAACCTCTGCGGTCGTATAAAGCTACGCCCTGCGGAGCATCTGGTTTTAACCTAATTTGGGACAGATGGAGGAGCAGTTGCTCAAAAAACATAATGCCCCTAGGTGGGCCCTAAAAATGTTAAAATAGTTTTATGAGCTTTAGCAGTGACAAAAAATAGCTAACACTTAAATATATGGTTTATTTTAATGATACAAAATTTTATTTTTAGGGTGGCCAATTTTCGTCCGACGAAGAAGAATCTATTATATACTACAAACAATCAACAGAACTTGTGAACTCATGATGACATAGTATGACATAGTTGTAACTATGTCATATCAATTTGATGCATAATATGTTGTTTTGTGAGTCAAAACATGTCGTTTATAACAAACTGTTATATGTTATTTAGATAGTACTTGTAATATGTTAGAGATGGTATATGTAACAACATAGAAATGCTATGTCATTGAACTGTTCTTCATAGAGATTGTTATGTTAAGCATAATTAGCATATGACATAGGTAGATGACATAGTGTCATATGTCAGAGTGTTCCCATGGTGACTTTTATATGATTAATAAGCAAGATACAAAAATGGTTATAAAATGTCGTTTTTTATAATGAAAGATCTTTACACAATGGCATTGCAAAATCAGTTGACGGAGAATTATAGAAGTTTTTTTGGCTGTCAGCATGTAACATAGTGAAGAAAATTGTTGTTGCCTATTATGTCACAATATTTCTACAGTAACATAGTTCGGAGTAAAATTATTATTTCGTTATGTCTATACTCATATTGACAATAAGTTAACTGTGATAATGTAAAATTATAATACTATTAGCAAATCTGATTGTACTCAGTTTTCAAGGGTTAGTTTCGTTATGTTTTTTTTTTTAATATAATAAAAGTGATACTACCCCTCACATATGGTGCCAAATGTGTAACGATTTGACTAGAAAATAGACTGATTGTACTCTTACAATTTTGGACAGGTCTTGGATCTTATTTGCAATATTTTGGAGTTGGGTTGAACCCTTTTGAAATTAAGAGGTCAAAAATCCAAGAGCTTAGATCCTGACAAAAATAAGACAAAAGACAAAAAGACAGTTTTTCTAGTTGGAAAAAAAATCTTTTGGGAAAAGTAATGTTAAAAACACATTAAATGTTGGTGTGCTTTTTGGGAAAATCCTGTAAAAATAATACTCAAAATTGATTTATAAAGTTCAGAAGGAGTTGACTTGGAAAGAGTGCCTCATTGAAACTTGTTTTAACATGTAGAATAAAAAGGTTTGAATAAAATGGCTGATTAAGTTTTAATGTAATTTAGCAATAATTATCTTTCTATTTTTTTTGTGCTTTGTTTTTCATTTACAGAAAAATCTTATGCCACAAACTTACACATAGTATAAAATGAAATGTTATTTTATCCATTTTACACATTTTCTAAAAAAAATTCAAAATGAAACATGAGAACGTATTGAAATATTGTTGCCTTTATTATAAGATATTTAAAGAAAATCAAGTTGTAAAAACTTAAATATGATGATACTGATAATATTATATAAAAATGATATTATTTCTATGAATATGATAGTATCTATGTAAGTTTATTACAATGAAAAAGTATGTAAATATATGTTTTAACATTGTCTGTACATGTTTTGTTGTTATTTATATGCATAATACTATAACACAGACGATATATACTATTACTTGTCAAAACAATTGGATATACAAATATGTATATTATACAATGTTTGCTCTTATTTCATATACTTGAATATGTGCAAGTTATGACGCACATAGATTGTTTTGTTATAATACGGTGCGAGTAGCAAGATTATTTATGCTCAGCAATAGATTGTTTTTTAGATTTTTTATATTGTGCAAATTTTGTCGTTATTTTTTTATATCATGACATATCATAACAGTTTCTTTTCATTCCTTTCATTTCATAAGAATATGTTATAGTTTTGCATTTTAAATATTGTAATAAAATAGTACAATGAACATATATTATTTCTAAACTTAAATACCTATTGGTTTAAACTAATTCATGTTTTTCAATTTTTCTTTTAAATGGATGTTTCACTTTAAACAGCCAATTTGATATGGTTGTTTATGTTTTGTCTTTTTTTTAAATCTGCTTTATAGTATTTTCCTCAGTATGAATGGTGGCAGACTTTTTCAAACTGCTTTTATTAATCTTCATAAAATTTCTGGGGAATTAGCTTTTTTAAGGTGGTACCCAACACTTTCGCTAAAATTAATTTGGCTCATTTAATTTTCATAAATTTTGTCAAAGTATTTACTTTGACACTTTAACAAAAATGTATAAAATTTTAATAAAATGTTGAACCAACCGTTTGCCAGAAAAATTACACTGGTTAAATAGCAATTTGACAAACACCAATTTTGATCATTGAGAAGCTTAATATACCTTTTACAACACAATGTAATTAAAACGTTTAGCTGACTTTACATAGTTATGTCCCTGTAGTGTTAGGTACCACCTTAAACGCACCTATATGCTGTTTATCAATTTTTATTTAAGAGAATATATCAAAAACTTCTTTCATCTTTCTGTTCACCAAAAAAGGGGAGACAACTAATGTAATAAAATAGAAATCCATTAGATAGAAATGTTGGAGGGGAAAAACACAAATAACAGTGTTTTGTACCTTTCATTATGTTGCTACAAAGCTGATTTTATACATTAAAATTTGCTCAACGTTACAATAGGAAAGTGAAAACTTTTAAATTAAAGCAAATTTGACATATTTGCCATTTCAAAATCTAAAGAACCAATAGCAAGGATATTGTTCATTCAAAAAGATTAGAATAAACATCCCATTAATGTATCATAGTTTATAGTATTCATATATTCCCATAGGAAGGAAATCTGTGATATACTCAACACCTTTTTGCACTTCTAATGTATTAAAATGCTCAGTTTTATCCTCATTTCAAGCAGATTTTATTTTCTGTGTATTTTACAATGTTTTTGTGATTGAATCTGATGTTGAAAGCTAAATTTATTAAGAACAATGTCCCAATTCTACTTTTAAATTGGAATGATTTTTTTCACTTGTTTTATTGCAGCTTTTTCTATCATTTTGTGTCCATTGTCTGTAAATTTTCTTCTAAAAACTGCTCAATTTAATGAAACTATAGAAAATAGAGAAAAAAATGACAGTGTAAAAAAAGTCAGTGCAAGTTCTAATGGGAAATTTTGTCCCATCTATTATTGGAGTTTTTTTGCCTCTGAAATGTTGATTAAAACAAAAATACCCACTGTTTAGACATTTCCTTGCCATTGTTTTTCAAAAACTATAGATGGTAGGTTATTAAGTGTTAATTGATCAGCTTAAGAATCCATTTTTTGTTGTTTTTTTGCTGTATTCATGAAAACAATAGGAACTAGGCTAAAAGAGTAAACTTCTAAAATGCTCAGCATGATAAAATCTATCAGTGCTGTAAGTTTCAAAACTATTTAAGGAGTAATGGCCCCTGAAATGGGTTTTTTTTTGTAGTTTTTGCTGCTATCTGAAAAAAAACTAGAGAAGCTTAGTTAAACATGTGTATTGCTAAACTGATCAACAACAAAGTACCTATAGCATGTGCATATAAAATTCTTAATTAGCAAACTGGTGATTTTTCTAACAAAGTGAGCAATAAATGCACAAGTGTGCCTCTTGTTTTGCTGATTCAAACTTTTAGTAATGTATTAAAAGTATGTTTTTGTGTATTTTCCCTTAAAATGTACAAATAAAAATTATTCTTTCCTTAAACACATTGACATTTTCCTCTTGCTCACAATAGTGTCATCAGCCTTATATTCTTGTTTATGAGGGGTTTTTTTAACCATAAACTGCAATAGAAATGTTATTATTGATTGCATGCCTTATAGTTGTTTTTTACTTTGAATTTTATTTAAATTTTGTTTTAAAGTCGGCTTGACTTGTCTTGTCTTGCATTAATTTAATACATATATTTTCTTTTAAAAATTGTCTTTCCTAAAACAGTGTGAATCAAAGTAGTGCAGATATTACTCTAGGATGTGATATTCCAAAGAAAAATAAATATATTATTTAATTGACACACACATGTAGTTTAACAATTGCATTATGTAGTAGCAATTGAGTAAACAAAGTTGAATATGCATTTTAAACAGGAAATAGTGCAATTTATGTATGTTGTGTGTTTGTGCTTAAAAGTTAAGATCATCTACCCTTTCAATAAATTTAACTTTATTGTAGATACAGAAGGAAAACTCAAGTTGAAATACTGGGGCAGTTAAAAAAAAAATCTGATGTTTTGTAGGTTAATTTTCATATTATGTAAGTTGTTTGTTTTTATACAAACAAAAAAATTTCACTTTTTATGAATATCACTAAGCAATGAATTAATGTTTTTAGAATCATTCATCATCCTTCTGTGTTTCAAACTTTCATTTGCATTTTTTTTAAGAGTGTGAGGACTTAATTTTACAAATTTTGAAATCCAGATTTTCTTAGTTTTTTTTTTATTTTTCTATTCATTATCTAAAGGCAATTTGTTAAAACTGAATACTTTGTTTTTTAAGGGATTATACCAAAACGTATCATCCGTTTTACACCACTTTTCTAGGCATATTAACTTTATTTTACTGTTGGTGGCTGTTCTGTTTGTGTCAATTTGGTTTAAATGCTTCAAATTGTTTTTAAATTCGGCTCCTAAACATTTGTAAGTTCATAATTAGGAGGAAAGTTCTAGTGCCATGTATGTGCTGTGCACCATGTATGTACTGTGCATACAAGTGTATAGTATGTTATGTTTATGAGCAAAAATGATTGGTTTTGACTCTTAATGACACAAGTTTTGACTCTTAATGACACAATTAAGGTGGTACCTAACACTACAGGGAGATAACTCTGAAAAATCAACAGAATGTTTTAATAACTTTATGTTCTTAAGGAAATATTAAGCTTCTCAATGATCAAAATAAGTGTTGTCAAAATGCTATATAACCAGTGTAATTTTTCTGATTAAACAGTTAGTTCAAATCTTTTGAAATTTTTATATTTTTGTCAAAGGGTCAAAGTAAATACTTTGTCAAAATTTTAAGAAAATTAAATGAGCCAAATTAATTTTAGTTAAAGTGTTAGGTACCACCTTAAGGAAATTATTTTGTTGTTTTCTTGTTTACAGTTGCTTAGTCATAAATATTTGTAAATGGAGATAACTTTTGAAGTTTTTCCTTCTAAAATATGGCAAGCTGTGTTGTATGTACTGTTATGTAGCAAGGATGTGCTCATTTTCAATGTGTGCTCCTTTTTAATTTATTGGCCTTTACTGTTAAAAAAGATCTGACCATTCCAATTACAATATTAAATGATGCAAGGTGCTGTAACAATCTTTTTTTTAAACACAGAGCTAAAGCAAAAGCATTTTTGACAAAGTTCATTCATGTTATTCCATATTTTAAATTTCTACTGATGATTTTATAATACTATTTAATTTTTGCATAGTTTTATCAAAGATGTAGTGAATGGCTTTGATCATTCCAAAGATTTTTTTTACCGGGCATAATATTTTCATTCCATTTTCAGTCAGCTTTTTTTGCAATATTTTAGGAAATGATGTTATTTAGAAAAAAACATATTATCTGTGATTTTCTTTGCTAGTCATGTTCTTTCATTATCTCTTTATTTATGATACATTTTGATGTTATATTGGAGCTTCTCATGAGTTATGATAATTAAATGATGTTTTCTTATGTTTTTGTTTTTATTTTCTGAAAACAGTTTATTTTACAATTAAAGAGACATGGGACAACAATTCATCAAGAAAATCCTAGTTAGTCAGTATCTTTTCTTGGTTTACTTCCATGGAGAACACTCAAACGTAAGTATTTGAAAGCTAGAGATTTTTAAATAAGTAGTCATATTGGTTTAAGGGGGATTAGAACATTTGTCTCTTAATAATGGGACAAGTGCTTTTCTGGAGTAACATTCATCCTCTGTGCTCATCCTTATAATGAAAATTAAAAGATGTGATATGATATCCAATGAGACAACTCTCTACAAGGGACTAAGTGCCACAGACTTTAGTTACCATAAGTCACCGTAAGAGTCGTCACTTAATGTGTCTAAAGGGAACAAGAAAGCAAAGCCAAATACAAGTTCTGAATGTATTCAATAGGGATTACAAAATATTATGCACCAAAATCTATTTTTTAACGGACAAGAAATTGAAAGGTGAAACAACCAATGAAAGAGTTCCTGACTTGATTACAGATACGTCAACATATAGAGATTAAAAGATAAGTGACTTGTAACACTTTTCCTTTTGTCTCAAATGGTGGTGTATTTATTCATTAGTTTACAATGATTTGTAATAGATATCAATTTATCAAGACCTCATTACTTTCAAAGTAAAGAAGAGCGTCAAAATGAATACAATTAGAGCTTCTAAGAGCAATAACCTTTCACTATCTGTCTTATTGATATTTATTATCACCACCTTTCCAGCGGTTAAGTATTTTTCTTCATATTGCAAATATTTTGTTTCCAAATACATCATTTGCGGTGCTGTGTGTTAATGTGAAAGTATTTTTCTGAAGTGTCCAGCTCAAATTATTTTTTATGCCCCACGTACGATAGTAGAGGGGCATTATGTTTTCTGGTCTGTGCATCCGTCTGTTCCGTCTGTCTGTCTGTCTGTCTGTTCGTCCGTCTGTCCCGCTTCAGGTTAAAGTTTTTGGTGAAGGTAGTTTTTGATGAAGTTGAAGTCCAATCCACTTGAAACTTAGTACACATGTTCCTTATGATATGATCTTTCTAATTTTAAAGCCAAATTAAACTTTTGACCCCAATTTCATGGTCCACTGAACATAGAAAATGACAGTGCATGTTTCAGGTTAAAGTTTTTGGTCAAGGTAGTTTGAAACTTAGTACACATGTTCCATATGATATTATCTTTCTAATTTTAATGCCTAATTATATTTTTTATCCAATTTCATGGTCCATTGAACATGGAAAATAATAGTGCGAGTGGGGCATCCGTGTACTTTGGACACATTCTTGTTTATAAATCAGGATGAATCTTAATAACAAAATCACCATAAGATTAAGACACACTTAGAATTTGGATTAAATGGTTTAATAGTTTCATAAGAAAATATATTTGAAATAAATGTGTGCATGTTTCAAATGTAATTTTAGAGTGATAACTTCTAAGATAAATCATTTGATAAAATTGATTGATGGGATTCTGTCTATCAGGCTCAGATCAATCAGATACCAAATGGCGTCAACGTTAGCAGCAATAGGTCACCATACGAATTCAACAATGATTAACACTTATACCTCACAGTGAGCTTTAGATAATGCAAAACAATTCAAATGAGAAAACAAACGGCCTGATTCATATACAGAATAAAAACACAAATATAATGTGACGAAAAAAACAAATATGATCTACAGCAACACAGGATAAACAATAAATTACAGGCCGTTTTGACCTAGGGCATTCACATATAGAAGGTCGCGGGATTACTTAGTAAATATTGATGTGGGCACCAAAATCTTAACCCAAACCTCAGTCCTGGGACAGTTGTATAACTGCATAACATTAATAAAGACTATCGAAATCAGTTGAAAAAAAGGATTGACCAAACAAACAACTGAAAAAAAACCCACCAAAGACGCAAAGTACCGGTCTGAGAGTACTGGCAGTTACTGAAAGGTAGTTCCAAATCAATAACACGATTAAATGTATATCTTATAGAAAATATTGATTAGTACACATCCAAAGGATATAGTTTAAAGGTATCATAAACAGTCTATCAAAACTTGACTTTGTGATTCGTGAAGGCAGCTTTAATGCTATATACATGTCAATTGATGATCCATTATGTTCAGTTTGTGGGTTTGCTAGTCCTTCATCTGCATACATATGTAGTTATGGCTAGAATTGTGAGATAGTTTCAATAAATAGTTATAAGGGTTGTACAAGAAGTTGCAGAATGGTAAGATTTCGATATTTTCAACTATAGAACTAGTGATTTCGTTATTGTCTCCAACTTTGACCAAGCTTTTATCAAATAATAAAAGTTTATTATTTGCTTGTAGTGTAATTTGAGCTGTAAGGGCAGGTTGAATGCACATATTGTACTCATGTGAATTTCAAATGCTCTTATCCAAGTTAGAGAAGCATGTTTCTCATATGACTTTGTTCCAAGAAGCATGTCTCTCATATGACTCTGTTCCAAGAAGCATGTCTCTTATAAGACTCTGTTCCAAGAGGCATGTCTCTCATATGACTCTGTTCCAAGAGGCATGTCTCTCATATGACTCTGTTCCGTATATAATCTTGTTGGTATTACTCTCTCCTATTTATATATTAAGCTTTTGCCTGAATTTGGTTAATGAATCCTTTTCGGATTGGGTTCATGGTTTTCTTATGCTTAATGTCACTTTTATGTGAAGGCTCTAGGTTTTTGAGTCTTTATCAGATCTCTTTATTTTAGTAGTAGATTTGGTACAGTGTTTTCTTCTAAACTGATAGTATCATTGTTTCTCCTCCAATCCAACTTTTTATATGATTGTCCAGATGTTTTATATTCCACAGTTTTAATATCTGGTTTTCATTGTTTGTATTTGCTACATCGACATAATTATAAATGATTTCAGATATTTTTCTTGTTCTGATATTTCCACGGCAGTTTTTGGGGCTGTATTTTCGTCTATCTGATTCGATATTTGAATACATTGTTATAATTAATGTTCAGACTTCTTACATGATCGGTCTGTTAACATTCCATATGTATTTCTTGATGATTATATACTTTTTTCAAGACTTTTATACTGTTGTGACTGTTCTAATTCTATTCGCGTTCGACTTGTTGGTATAACCCATCACAGTTGACAATAATAAATATGTCCACTCTTCACTAAGTCACTTTTAACATTCATTAAAAAACCTTTTGTAGTATTAATAAACTCATCATAGATACCAGGGTTAAAATGTGTACGATAAATTGGTAGTACATTTCAACATTTATTACCAGCAAGGTAACAACCATGATTATATATTTATTAATATTATAAACTTTAAGTATTTTATGGAGCTCTCTCGCTCTCTTTATAATTTTATATGGTGCGGGTCCAGTGCTCATTATACCACAAACCTGGGTTGTTTTTTTTGTTGTTGACTTAAGCCTCAGTCCCACTAGACCACGATCGCACCACGCTCACCGCGATATAAAATAAATTCAGATCGTGGTGAGGTCGCGGTATGAGCGGCAAGAAAATGTAAATTTCCGTTGCTTTCATGCTGCTACTACGTCCTCATTACGCTTCTACAACGATCCCGCTACGATTATACCACGTTCTCATCGCGCTTATTCTGCGACATCACTACGCTTAACAAGATCGTTCTACGCTCATCACGTTCTCACTTCGACCATATCACGAATTGTCCGAAAGCAGCACGATCTTACCACGCTTCTATTGCGATTATAGCACGTTCTTACCACAATTATACTACGTTCATACCGCGATCTTACTACGTTCTCAGCAAAAACGTCAACATCATGTTCAATATCAATACAGTTCCATTCCTTCTATTTCTGATTAATACGTAGATTTCGCGGAAATAATACAGTCATGCCACTAAAATCAACTAGAACACGTTGGCATGGTAGTAGGGGTTGGTGTAGAGGCAGATGGAGCTCTGGTAGTAACGAATCCTGATCAAGCAGATATATCGAACCGACCAATCCAACTTAAATTACAACCTATTGCTAGTCCGTAAAGCTCAAATGACGATATTTTAGTGAACGATAGCAGAGATGACACAGATGTGTCAATACATATAGGAAATGAGCTCCAATGAGACAACCCTCCATCCAATGAGACAACTCTCCATCCAATTGTGAACTTTCGATTTCTAAGTAGCAACATTCCAGCAGCACCTGCATAAGGGGTATATATCTCCCAATTGATACGATATTCCCGTGCTTGCATTTCCTATCATGATTTTCTTGATAGATGGTTGCTGCTCACAAGGAAGCTATTAAACCAAGAGTTCGTAATGGTGAAGTTGAAATCATCCCTTCGTAAATTTTACGGACGCCATCACGAGTTGGTTGACCGTTATGGAATAACCGTTTCACAAATGGTATCGGATATGTTCCTTACGTCGTAACTACAATACCCTTCCCTTTCATGAATGTGACCTACCGAATTAAGACTATTTACCGGATTTGTTATCACATAAGCAGCACGACGGGTGCCATATGTGGAGCAGGATCTGCTTACCCTTCCGGAGCACCTGAGATCACCCCTAGCCTTTTGGGGGGTTCGTGTTGTTTATTCTTTAGTTTTCTATGTTGTGTCATGTGTGCTGTTTTTTGTTTGTCTTTTTCATTTTTAGCCATGGCGTTGTCAGTTTGTTTTAGATTTATGAGTTTGACTGTCCCTTTGGTATCTTTCGTCCCTCTTCTTTAACAACTTATAAAAGTAAACCATTATAGGCCAAGGTACGGCCTTCAACACGGAGCCTTGGCTCACACAGAGCAGCAAGCTATAAAGGGCCCCAAACATTACTAGTGTAAAACCATTCAAACAGGAAACCATGCAAGGGTATAATATATACAAAAACGAGAAGCATGGTCGAGCCGTTAGAAAAAATGGACAAGAAGTCTACTTACATACAGACAAACAAAACCTAGAGAGATTTAATATATATTTTATGTGAAAATGACAATGAGAATGATGATCGTAATATGAACGTAGTAGGGTCGTAAGAGCGTGATGAGGACGACAAGGGTGTCCTAGAATCGTACTATGGTCGTCAACAGCGTGGTGTAAACGTGGTATAATCGTAGTGGTAGAATAGTTGGGTCGCGGTGAGAATGTGATAGTCGTAGTGATGTCGTAATAATGTCGCTGTGATATCGTAGCGCAGAATCTCCGAATAGAATCACGCTTCGCTACGATGGTACAGCGAGCTTTGCGATCTTACTACGACCTTAGTGTGCTCTCACTACGCTTCTACAACGACCTGATTTTGCCACGACCGCACCACGATTGTTTTGAACATGTTCAAAGTTGGCCACGCTCATCACGATCTTAAAGACCTCACCACGACCGAGATACGAACTAACTGCGATCTACACGATCGTACAACGATCATCAAAATTGGCATTTTTTCACAGATCGTAGTGCGATCGTTGCCTAGTGGGACTGCGGTATTAAGCTTGAATATCAGATGTTGATTTTGGCAGGCATCCGTTGAGAAGATTCCCTTAACTGTTGTAGTTTCATATATTTTTCTCTTTTATGTCCTATGTTATATTATTAGATTTGATGTAGATAAACCAATCACAGGACAAAATCTACTATGATCAAGAATTTTATCTTGGAGGGTAAAAAAGTGTAACGCAGAGTCCCACGCGTACTGATCTCAGTGTGAGATTCCTAGCTAATATATTATAAAAAGACATAACAGAGTTTAGCACTAAATATTATAGTCACTTAATCCGTTTTCTTTTCTTTTTATTCAGATTTGTTTGTTCTCTTTATTATGTATCTATCACAGGTTTATAGAGAAAAGGTAAAATCACAAAAATACTTAATTCCGAGGAAAATTCTAAACTGAAAGTCCCTAATCAAATGGTATAATCAAACGCCTAAACACAAAAAACGAATGGATAACAACAGTCATATTCCTGACTTGGTACAGACATTTTCTGATGTAAAGACTGATCTTAATCAGTATTTGGAAAACCAAATTATAAATGAAATAGTGCTTAATCCTACGCTGACTTTAAATTTTGTTGTCCTGAATCCTACAATTATAGATATTTTGATTATTGATAATGTTCATTTGTTCTCTCCATTTCATAATACGTTGTTTATATTTTTGTCTCTTGCTTCAACTTGATTTTGTGGTGATATGTAGGATTGCTTTCATTACCCAGGCTTTGGTGGAATAGAAGCTTGAATTATCTCGTCATACAACAAGCTTGACTTTATAAAATCTATGACTTTTGTTTTTCTTGTGTATTTAACCGTCTGCCTTCAATTTGTATTGTTTTACAGGATTTAGTTTATTTTTTCGATAACAAATTATTTGCTTTGTTTACTATTTTTTTTATTTCCTTTTTTTCCTTTTTGTATTGCTTTCTCTTTTTGCTTTTTCTCCTTACTTTTATTCTATTCTGCAATGGGAAAGAATAAACTTTCCAAAATAGTACAGTTTCTGCTTGCGAAAGTTTTTTAAAATGATTAGGTATCTCCCTGTGTTTGCTTGTCTACAATATCCTGTGTACTTTGGTAAATGATTTTAATAAAGTGTGGTACTCTTTGTTTTGTCCAGAAAAAAATCACATGTACCAATAAGAATACACAGTCATATTTCTTGTCCAATATGCTGAAGTTCTGTTTCAAAATCTAGGAGAATTTCGTCCTCCTTCACACCATCATAATATGTCGTCTTCCGTAACACACAATCTCATGTCCTTGTGTTCCTGTGTTTCGTTTCAAATATTGTTTGCTCCTGTATTTTGTTTCCAATACTGTTACTTAAGAGAAGTGGTTTGTATCTGTGTAAAATAGCTAGCTATTATCACTTTTCGTTTATTTAATCAACGACATGTTGTTTAAATATCAAATCTGTCGTTAGGGATGTCCCTTACGACAATACATATTGCGTCAAAACACCAAATTTATGAGCTAGATCAAACGTTTACAACAACAACTCAAAACGAAAACAAGGCGGTCATGTAACCTCCAGAAAAGAGCCGATAAATATCAAACATTCTTCAACTTTGTGTTTTTGAAAGAACAAGAATAAATATAAAAATAAATGTCACGATGTATAAATATATTTGTGCTGTACAACTATTACACATAGTTATAAAAAATGAGATGCCAAATTAAAATATTGTGGCAAACACTTCCTTCTAAGGTTTGCACATCCACTTCATTCAACCTCTGTGGTTTTACTACTTCAAATTTTTGTGTATTTTTCATTTGGATTTGTTTCATATCTCGTAGTATTTTTTAATTGCAGACCATCATTTGTGACCTTTGTCTTTTGTCCCAAAATATAGCCAAATTTAGTGAAATATAAGTTTTATGACAATACTAGTTATGACGTTTTAATTGTTTCACAGATATGTTTGAATATCAAATGAATTCACCTTTCTATTCCTGTTTTGGTCAGAGTTATCCCGCTTTGTACGACCCACATCATTTTCAATACCTTATTTATCATAATCTGATGAAAATGGAAAACCATACTATTTATTGTATGTGAATATGGAGAAAGATGGTTTTCTTTGTGAGCATAAATATTAGTCACCGAGGTATCATCAGCTCAGTAGTCAGTACTTGTGGACTGATATAATTAATATCAATCCTTTTTAAAGTTGTTTGCTTATACATTTTGAAACTACTAACAGGCGGAAACCCAGTTGAAATAGAACAATCGAAGCTCTTTGTTAGAGAAGGCGATAAATGCTTACTGTAATATTTACTATAGTAACAAAAATTTTAAAAGTTAATAGAAACAAATAAAACGACAATGTTCTTCTCACTTCTCAATTACGAAGTGTTTTATTTCATAAACACCATTTGAATAAGTTTTCAATTTATCTATTACATAGTAATGCAGAACAATTAGATATCAAGTCGACGACATGGGTATCTATTAAGTTGGATGTAGAAAATGCATAACTAATTTACCACGGTCGGAGAACATATCAATCTATTAGTTCAATCATTTTCGTGTCTGCCCTTACATTATGAGACTGAAGAAAAAAAATCCAAAAGATGGGTAACAATTGAATCGAAAAGAGAAAATCGAGTGCACCTTATGTTAAGGCGTGCTTAAGGTGTATATTTTGTCTTTAAAACAAACAAAGCAAGAGCATTTGATATATCATCTCGCTTCAGATTATATCATGTTTATATAGCAATGCTACAGGTTGACTTTATAACATTAAAAAATCACAGTATGAAAAGATGAAATATATGGGTTAGGTCAAATACCTATCTAATGAATCACTAAAACAAAGTAGGTGTGTTCAGACAATAGTTTTAAGTTGAATCAATGCAGACAAGATCATTAACTGATGCTAATTAGCTAGTAGATAAATTAAATTAAATTAAAATACAACTGACATATAAGGATGGTAATGGTGCTATAGGAGGTTTCAAGTCCCTCAAGTAATGTTGACCTGTTACATGGATTTGGCAATTTAATTAGGTTATTTTTGTCATATAGCTCTTCAATTGTTTTGGTTCTTATAAATCATTGGCTTTCAAATATCCGTCTTCTTGGGTTCCTGATGAATTTAAGGATGTACTTAGGTGAGGTTAGGTGAAAATTAATAAATTAAGAAGTTAAAATTGATACTATAAGCTGGTAGAGCATCAATTAAGGATTAAAATAAGCTAAAAATATTGATAGGTCATGGACCTCCATTTTGAGATATTTGAGATTTAAAATGTGGCCGGAAAAGGCTGACTCGGACTTTTACCTTATACTTGCATTGGTATTATTGGGTCTTAAAACAAAAGAAAGAAAATCAAGAATCTTCTAAAATTTTGGTAAATGACCATTCATGAGCTAATAAGTCTTATATGAAAAAAATAAATGGGTGTTATGGGGCAAAATATTTTACATTGTATTGCATGGAAAAACACCAAGGAGTCTGAACATTTGACACAGATTCCAAAACCTCACCTAAGTACATCCTTAAATCCAGAATCGCTTCGGACACATGAAATTAATATAAGGTGTTGTTTTTGTTTTTTTTTAGGTCATATTAGAACTCCTCCTTTAGAAAGTATTAAAAACAAATAAGGTTTCAATGTTTTATCTTGGATACTGTTGGCTTTTATTTTTAATGTATCATTAATTCAAATAGCTTGAGTTCTTCCGGTGTGTATTATTGCTTAATACCACAATTTATGATAAAAGAGATGAGTTAAAATTTCCTATTGTTAATTACTAGTATCAATTTTTAAATAGTGAAATTCCCTTGTCGTGTTTATATATGTCAACTTGTTCGAATCACCAGGATTTTCGATATTACAAACTAGTCAAAACATTTACTAAATTTTATCATCTGTACAAGGACATTATTCGTAAATACAACTCAACATGCAGACATCTTATACATTCTGGTATTTCACATCCAATGTTTCAATATTCTTTACACAGCACAAAAATTTCGGCATTCCCGTCAAAAGCTAACAAAACATTTAAACATCTTCTACGTATTAAGAAGGGATATAATTACGATACTGATCTCAGGTACGTTTCATCCCCAAGGGTATCACCAGCCAAGTAGTCAACACTTCGGTGTTGACATGAATATCAATAATGTGGTCATTTTTACAAATTTCCTGTAAACAAAACCTTGAATTTTTCGAAAAACTAAGGATTTTCTTATCCCAGGCATAGATTACCTTAGCCGTATTTGGCACAACTTTTTGGAATTTTGGATCCTCAATGCTCTTCAACTTTTTACTTGTTTGGCTTAATAAATATTTTGATATGAGCGTCACTGATGAGTCTTATGTAGACGAAACGCACGTCTGGCGTACTAAATTATAATCCTGGTACCTTTGATAACTATTTACTAAAGATGGCATATTCTATCTTTAATATTGATTCACTTTTACGATGATCTTTGCATCAGATATAAACATATCTATTCTAAAACCAGTTCTTGGCATGGTACGGGTTATTTTCTTCTCGTATATGTTATGATGGTATGATACTAAACCCCTAATAGGTAACGAGTCCTTTGTTAATTCATGTATCATTGTCATTTTGATTACTAGTAGTTTCTTTTGTTACCTATTCTGACATGGGACTCAGACTTCTTTTAAACTGAGATTAACTGTGCGTATTGCTGTGTGTGTGGTTTTTTTCTACATTGGCTAGAGGTTTAGGGGGAGGGTTGAGATCTCACAAAACATGTTTAACCCCGCCGCATTTTTTCGCTTGTCCCAAACCATCAACCTCTAGCCTATGTTAGTAATGTATGATTTTGGGTTTTAGATCATTTATATATTTCGGAGTTTAGTATGACGTCCATTATCACTGAACTATTACATATTTTCTGTTTAGGGGCTAGCTGAGGCACACCTCAGGGTGCGGGATTTTCTTTCTGTTTTGACAACCCGTTTGTGGCTTTCGACTGTTTAGTCGGTTTGTTGTCTCTCTGATATATTCCCCATTTCCATTCTCAATTCTAAAAGAACTTCAAAAAGTATTTCAAGAACAAGTTCAGGAAACATATAATTATATACCAAAACACAATATGTTTTCACACAGCTAAACCCCGTTCATTTTGCACATACAACACAGGTAAGCGGATAACCTTCATGATAGGGCGGACATGGTAATGCACCACACTTCGCAATAACCTCAACAAGAATTTTCCCATTTGTGTTTCTTTCCCCTGATCTGAGATAATCTGGAGATTCATCAACACAGATGAATGTAGTTGCTGAAGTATGTACGTAGTATCCAGAGGCAAGATTACCCTTATATTTCACCTGCCATTCATTAAAACATGTGTTTTTTCCGGGAATCATAATCGTCTGCGTTCCGTCTTGGATTTCACAAACCGAACAAGGAACGTCTTCATCAAACGATTTGGGCCCAAAGTAGTTGGTTTCAAACTCTGTTCCATACATATGACCCACTGCTGCTTGAGATGCTGTTGTTTTTGTAAAGTCTGGGTTAGGAGGAAGACAAACGGCATCCGCTGCTGATCCTGCTTCACTGAAAAGTCCACCACCAATAAAACCTTAAAATAAAATATATCATTGCTAAAAGCAGGATCTTTTAGTTATGTTTGTTTTTAATAAAGAATATTTTCGTTTTAGAATAACATTACTTGTTAAGCTTAGTGTGATACAGGTAGAAATATGTAATAATATTTTTAAATAGAAAATCTGTTACAGGTTGTAAACGGATAGAACCAATATTAAGAATTTATTTTCAACGCACGCATCCAATCAGTTTTTGTTAAACAAATGTCTTTTTCATTCATTCTTGACACATTGTTTGTGTATTCATTTTGCAGAGAAAATTGTGATATTTCCTAGTAATAGAATTAAAGTTTGCTGTATATGTGTCAGACACACGATATGATAAGTATCCAAAACTTCTTTGACCTATTCTTAGTTTTTAATATGTAAATCTAGTAAACAGCTTACGTAAATCGTAATGTTTTTATTGATAAGACATATGATATACTTTATTTAGACTGTAATGCCGTTTTTGGTTCAATGCATCATGCAAGCTGACGAATGCAGCGAAAAATCTTACTTCACAAAATTAAAAACTATTCAAGTTTAACTGACAATATATTTTACTAGGCCGTTAGGGTTTTTATTTTCCTATAATATCAGCACATGTTCTTTGTTTTAAACTAAAGACTCTTATTAGAATTGTCTAAGTACTTCTTGTGCATTTTTATTGAGTTTTTGACAGCGTGTAGAGTTTAGGATTGAGAAAATATGTTTTGATTGTTAATGAGACAACTATCCCTCCGAGTTCAAGTGATGTAGATACGAAGTATGTTTGAAACTCCTCAATTCTCTACATGACATCAAGTAATCGGTAGCTCTTTTGACGTTTCTATTTATGTTTAGTTCGTGTATCAATAGACAAAATGCCGCTTTCTCAATATAGACTATATTACGAGCATCACTGAAGAGACATGTTTTGTCGAAATGCACATCTGGTGCAGAAAAAATGGTACCCTGAATGTTATTACTACCACTGGGCCGATGCCTCTGTTGGTGGACTGTTAGTCCCCGAGGGTATCACCATCCCAGTAGCCAGTACTTCGGTACTGGCATGAAAATACGGATTGTTTGTGTTTGTTGTTACAACTTGTTAGAAATTATTACACATTAAGGAATGTATCTCCCTCATGCAAAGCTCTGATTCCTTTCACGGATTTGGCTATACTTTTAAGACCTTTTTGATTATAGCTCTTCATCTTTTATATAAACTTTGGATTTCAAATATGTTGGCCACGAGCATCACTGAAGAGACATGTTTTTTCGAAATGCGCATCTGGTGCAGAAAAATTGGTACCGTTAATGTTATTACTCAGACTCATTTATCAAAAAATCGAAATACTCGATTCTATATAAGTTTGAGCAAGATTAACGAATGAGAGGCAAACTCTCGTCCTCTTTGTTCGCAAATGGTTATGCATAATTTGACGAGCTATTTGAATCAAATGAACTATATAATTTAACATACTGTCATATCTTCCTTTTAGTGTTAAAATATAATTTTCAAAGGAAACAAAATATTTTCAAAAACACGAATGGAGGTAAATATATGTGTTTCCCAAACAGGCAAAATGTGCAAAGACTGATTATGACGATTTGTTATATATTGGCTAGAAAATTAACTTGGAATTATTTTTTTTTTTATTTTTTCTGTTCATCTACAAATCCAACTTGTAAGAAGTATGTTTTCAACTGCAAAACAGGAATAAGTATTTCTTGATTCTGAATCTAAACAAATCATTAAATATACTATACCTGTGTATAAAAGGGTGTCATTTCCTGGACACATCTGTTTCCCCCATCGTATGTAAGTCGAACTTGTTTCTGAAATTAAAAAGTAAAATTATTGTTATGTTAATTATCTTCATATTTGTTTTTTTTTATTAGGTCTTTCAACCTTTCAGGTGAAAGACCTATAGGGTTTGTTCTGATTATTATTATTATTATTATTATTATTAGGTCTTTCAACCTTTCAGGTGAAAGACCTATTGTATTCGTTCTGATTATTAGGTCTTTCAAACTTTCTGTTGAAAGACCTATTGTATTTGTTCTGATTATTATTATTAGGTCTTTCAACCTTTCAGGTGAAAGACCTATAGGGTTTGTTCTGATTATTATTATTATTAGGTCTTTCCACCTTTCCGTGGAAAGACCTATTGAATTTGTTCTGATTATTATTAGGTCTTTCCACTTTTCCGTGGAAAGACCTATTGAATTTGTTCTGATTATTATTTTTTTTTTTTTTTTTTCTTCCGCCTAATTTTTTTTCTTGCGTAGTATTGCTGTTTCAAAAGATGTCGCTTAGATATTTGAAATATGATATCGTATAGTTTATACGCTTTAAAAATTTACAACGACGTAACAAAATACTTAACGTTGTAAGAGTTATCTCCCCAAACACTGTTTTTCTTGTGGCCACTACTCCTTCGCATCCGTAAAAGATTACGACAAATTTATTTTACCAAATTGCTCGTTACATCTTAAAGATAAGGATATTCATTTGGACCGAAGCTTTATGAAGACTCCATATGAGAGTTATTCCCCCTTTTTCATTTGATTCAAGTAACATGCATTTCTAACTAGTAAACCTTAAGTGATAGAGACCTAGGGTCTTTAGATTTGAGGTCCTTGGTCCAAAAAAATAAAAAATTAGGTCAAGGTCAAAGGTCAAGGTCATATTCTAAATTTTGATTTTGGCTTATTTTCACTTATTTTCAAATACCGTATGACATATCGACAAATAATTTTTCATAAATTGTTAGTTGCGACATGTCTTTACTTGTATATTTTGGTTGAAAGGGTGCGCAGACAATAAATGGGAGATTTTCCCCATCTTACATTTAGAATTACGCCTAAAGTTATATAACTCATTAACCAAACTTATTAAAGACATAGGATCCTTTGATTTAAGGTCCTTGGTTTGTGACCTTGAAATTGAGGTCAAGGTCATAGGTTAATAGGTCGTTCTAGATTTTGACCTTTGCTTTAAATTCATATAAATACATCATAAAGCCATAGGAACTAACATTTTAAACTGATTTTTCATATTTCAATATCAAAATAGATCTTTACTAGTGGAAAGACCTTCAATTGTTCTCTGAACAATTGGTTTTTAATTATTATTATTTTTTTTTTTTTTTTCTTCCGCCTAATTTTTTTTCTTGCGTATTATTGATGTTTCAAAAGATGTCGCTTAGATATTTGGAATATGGTATCGTATAGTTTATACGCTTTAAAACTTTACAACTGTGTAACAAAATACTTTACGTTGTAAGAGTTATCTCCCCAAACACTGTTTTTCTTGTGGCCACTACTCCTTCGCAACCGTTAAAGATTACGACAAATTTATTTTACCAAATTGCTCGTTACATCTTCAGGATTAGGATATTCATTTGGACCGAAGCTTTACGGAGACTCCATATGAGAGTTATTCCCCCTTTTCCATTTAATTAAGTGATATGCATTTCTAAATGGTAAACCATAAGTGATAAAGACATAGGGTCTTTAGATTTGGGGTCCTTGGTCGAAAATAATAAAAATGAGGTCAAGGTCAAAGGTCAAGGTCATATTCTAAATTTTGATTTTGGCTTATTTTCATTTATTTTCAAATACCTTATGACATATCGACAAATAATTTTTCATAAATTGTTAGTTGCGACATGTCCTTACTTGTATATTTTGATTGAAAGGGTGCGCAGACAATAAATGGGAGTTTTTGCCCATCTTACATTTAGAATTACGCGTAAAGTGATATTACTAATAAACCAAACATATTAAAGACCTTGGGTCTTTTGATTTAAGGTCCTTGGTTTGTGAACTTGAAATTGAGGTCAAGGTCATAGGTTGATATGACGTTCTAGATTTTGACCTTTGCTTTAAATTCATATAAATACATCATAAAGCCATAGGAACTAACATTTTAAACTGATTTTTAATATTTTAATATCAAAATAGATCTTTACTAGTGGAAAGACCTACAATTGTTCTCTGAACAATTGGTTTTTAATTATTATTATTATTTTTATTTTTTTTCTTCCGCCAACTTTTTTTTCCTTCGCTGTTTTTTTGTTTCACAAGATGTCGCTTAGATATTTGGTATATGATATCAAACAGTTAATGCGCTTCTGAAACTGACACCGCGTAGCAAAAACCTTTACCTTGTAAGAGTTATCTCCCCGAACACTGATTTTCTTGTGGCCACTAAGGCTTCGCAACCGTATAAGAAACCGACAAATTTATTTTTCCAAATTGCTCGTTATATCCTCAGGATGTTCTGTTTCATTTTGACCGAAGCTATCCGGAGACTCCATATGAGAGTTATCCCCCCTTTTATTATATGATATCAGTGATATGCATTTCTAACTGGTAAACTATAAGTGATAGAGCCCTAGGGTCTTTTGATTTAAGATCCTTGGTCCAAAAAAATGAAAATTAGGTCAAGGTCAAAGGTCAAGGTCAAATTTAAAAATAAATTTTGATTTTTGCTTATTTTCACTTATTTTCAATTACTTAATAAGATTTCGACAAATTATTTTTACTAAATTGTTAGTTGCGACATGTCGTAACTTATAAATTTTGGTTACAAGGGTGCGTAGACAATAAATGGGAGTTTTCGCCCCTCTTATATTTAGAATTATGCGTAAAGTGATATTACTCATGAACCATACATAATACAGATCTAGGGTCTTTTGATTTAGGATCCTATGTTTATGACCTTGAAATTGAGGTCAAGGTCATAGGTGAATTGGACGTTTTAGATTTTGACCTCTGGTCGAAATTCATTTTTATACATCATAAAGCCATAGGAACTGACATTTTCAACTGAATCTTTATATTTTCATATCAAAATACATCCTTATTGGTTGAAAGACCTTCAATTGTTCTTTGAACAATTGGTTTTTAATTATTATTATTAGGTCTTTCAACCTTTCTGTTGAAAGACCTATTGTATTCGTTCTGATTATTATTATTATTATTATTATTAGGTCTTTCAACCTTTCAGTTGAAAGACCTATAGGGTTTGTTCTGATTATTATTATTATTATTATTTTTTTTTTTTTTCTTCCGCCAACTTTTTTTTCCTTCGCTGTTTTTTTGTTTCACAAGATATCGCTTAGATATAAGGTAAATGATATCGAACAGTTAATACGCTTCTGAAACTGACACCGCGTAACAAAAAACTGTAACTTGTAAGAGTTATCTCCCCGAACACTGTTTTTCTTGTGGCCACTACTCCTTCGCAACCGTATAAGAAACCGACAAATTTATTTTTCCAAATTGCTCGTTATATCCTTAGGATGTTCTGTTTCATTTAAACCGAAGCTATCCGGAGACTCCATATGAGAGTTATCCCCCCTTTTATATATGATATCAGTGATATGCATTTCTAACTGGTAAACTATAAGTGATAGAGATCTAGGGTCTTTTGATTTAAGATCCTTGGTCCAAAAAAATGAAAATTAGGTCAAGGTCAAAGGTCAAGGTCAAATTCTAAATTTTGATTTTGGCTTATTTTCACCTTTTTTCATTAACCTTATAAGATATCGACAATTTTTTTTTACTAAATTGTTAGTTGCGACATGTCATAACTTATAAATTTTGGTTGCAAGGGTGCGTAAACAATAAAAGAGAGTTTTCGCCCCTCTGAATTATGCGTAAAGTGATTTTACTCATGAACCATACATATTAAGGAACTAGTGTCTTTTTATTTGAGATGTTTAGTCTATGACCTTGAAATTGAGGTCAAGGTCATAGGTTAATTGGACGTTCTAGATTTTGACCTTTGCTTAAAATTCATATTTATACATCATTAAGCCATAGGAACTGACATTTTCAACTGAATTTTAATATTTTCATATCTAAATAGATCCTTATTGGTTGAAAGACCTTCAATTGTTCTTTGAACAATTGGTTTTTAATTTTTATTTTTTTTCTTCCGCCAACTTTTTTTTCCTTCGCTGTTTTTTTGTTTCACAAGATGTCGCTTAGATATTTGGTATATTATATCGAACAGTTAATGTGCTTCTGAAACTGACACCGCGTAACAAAAACCTTTACCTTGTAAGAGTTATCTCCCCGAACACTGTTTTTCTTGTGGCCACTAAGGCTTCGCAACCGTATAAGAAACCGACAAATTTATTTTTCCAAATTGCTCGTTATATCCTCAGGATGTTCTGTTTCATTTTGACCGAAGCTATCCGGAGACTCCATATGAAAGTTATCCCCCTTTTATATATGATATAAGTGATATGCATTTCTAACTGGTAAACCATAAGTGATAGAGACCTAGGGTCTTTTGATTTTAGATCCTTGGTCCAAAAAAATGAAAATTAGGTCAAGGTCAAAGGTCAAGGTCAAATTTTGAATTTTGATTTTTGCTTATTTTCACTTTTTTTCAATTACTTAATAAGATTTCGACAAATTATTTTGACGAAATTGTTATTTGCGACATGTCGTTACTTATAAATTTTGGTTACAAGGGTGCGTAGACAATAAATGGGAGTTTTCGCCCCTCTTATATTTAGAATTATGCGTAAAGTGATATTACTCATGAACCATACATAATACAGACCTAGGGTCTTTTGATTTGGGATCCTATGTTTATGACCTTGAAATTGAGGTCAAGGTCATAGGTAAATTGGACGTTCTAGATTTTGACCTTTGGTCGAAATTCATTTTTATACATCATAAAGCCATAGGAACTGATTCTTTATATTTTCATATCAAAATACATCCTTATTGGTTGAAAGACCTTCAATTGTTCTTTGAACAATTGGTTTTTAATTAGGTCTTTCCACTTTTCCGTGGAAAGACCTATTGAATTTGTTCTGTTTATTATTTTTTTTTTTTTCTTCCGCCTATTTTTTTTCTTGCGTAGTATTGATGTTTCAAAAGATGTGGCTTAGATATTTGGAATATGATATCGTATAGTTTATACGCTTTAAAAATTTACAACCGCGTAACAAAATACTTTACGTTGTAAGGGTTATCTCCCCAAACACTGTTTTTCTTGTGGCCACTACTCCTTCGCAACCGTTAAAGATTATGACAAATTTATTTTACCAAATTGCTCATTACATCTTCAGGATTAGGATATTCATTTGGACTGAAGCTTTACGGAGACTCCATATGAGAGTTATTCCCCCTTTTCCATTAAATTAAGTGATATGCATTTCTAAATGGTAAATCATAAGTGATAGAGACCTAGGGTCTTCAGATATGAGGTACTTGGTCCCAAAAAATGAAAATGAGGTCAAGGTCAAAGGTCAAGGTCATATTATAAATTTTGATTTTGGCTTATTTTCACTTATTTTCAAATACTGTATGACATTTCGACAAATAATTTTTCATAAGTTGTTAGTTGCGACATGTCCTTACTTGTATATTTTGGTTGAAAGGGTGCGCAGCCAATAAATGGGAGTTTTTGCCCATCTTACATTTAGAATTACGCGTAAAGTGATATTACTCATTAACCAAACATATTAAAGACCTAGGGTCTTTTGATTTAAGATCCTTGGTTTGTGGCCTTGAAATTGAGGTCAAGGTCATAGGTTAATAGGACGTTCTAGATTTTGACCTTTGCTTTAAATTGATATTAATACATCATAAAGCCATAGGAACTAACATTTTAAACTGATTTTTCATATTTCAATATCAAAATAGATTTTTACTAGTGGAAAGACCTTCAATTGTTCTCTGAACAATTGGTTTTTAATTATTATTATTATTTTTATTTTTTTTCTTCCGCCAACTTTTTTTTCCTTCGCTGTTTTTTTGTTTCACAAGATGTCGCTTAAATATTTGGTATATTATATCGAATAGTTAATGCGCTTCTGAAACTGACACCGTGTAACAAAAACCTTTACCTTGTAAGAGTTATCTCCCCGAACACTGATTTTCTTGTGGCCACTAAGGCTTCGCAACCGTATAAGAAACCGACAAATTTATTTTTCCAAATTGCTCGTTATATCCTCAGGATGTTCTGTTTCATTTTGACCGAAGCTATCCGGAGACTCCATATGAGAGTTATCCCCCCTTTTATATATGATATAAGTGATATGCATTTCTAACTGGTAAACCATAAGTGATAGAGACCTAGGGTCTTTTGATTTTAGATCATTGGTCCAAAAAAATGAAAATTAGGTCAAGGTCAAAGGTCAAGGTCAAATTTTAAATTTTGATTTTTGCTTATTTTCACTTATTTTCAATTACTTAATAAGATTTCGACAAATTATTTTTACTAAATTGTTAGTTGCAACATGTCGTTACTTATAAATTTTGGTTACAAGGGTGCGTAGACAATAAATGGGAGTTTTCGCCCCTCTTATATTTAGAATTATGCGTAAAGTGATATTACTCATGAACCATACATAATACAGACCTAGGGTCTTTTGATTTGGGATCCTATGTTTATGACCTTGAAATTGAGGTCAAGGTCATAGGTAAATTGGACGTTCTAGATTTTGACCTTTGGTCGAAATTCATTTTTGTACATCATAAAGCCATAGGAACTGACATTTTCAACTGAATCTTTATATTTTCATATCAAAATACATCCTTATTGGTTGAAAGACCTTCAATTGTTCTTTGAACAATTGGTTTTTAATTATTAGGTCTTTCAACCTTTCAGTTGAAAGACCTATTGTTTTTGTTCTGATTATTAGGTCTTTCAACCTTTCAGTTGAAAGACCTATTGTTTTTGTTCTGATTATTAGGTCTTTCAACCTTTCTGTTGAAAGACCTATTGTATTTGTTCTGATTATTATTATTATTATTATTATTATTATTATTTTTTTTTTTTTTTCTTCCGCCAACTTTTTTTTCCTTCGCTGTTTTTTTGTTTCACAAGATATCGCTTAGATATAAGGTAAATGATATCGAACAGTTAATACGCTTCTGAAACTGACACCGCGTAACAAAAAACTTTACCTTGTAAGAGTTATTTCCCCAAACACTGTTTTTCTTGTGGCCACTACTCCTTCGCAACCGTAAAAGATTACGACAAATTTATTTTACCAAATTGCTCGTTATGTCCTCAGGATGTTCTGTTTCATTTTGACCGAAGCTATCCGGAGACTCCATATGAGAGTTATCCCCCCTTTTATATATGATATAAGTGATATGCATATCTAACTAGTAAACCATAAGTGATAGAGACCTAGGGTCTTTAGATTTAAGATCCTTGGTCCAAAAAAATGAAAATTAGGTCAAGGTCAAAGGTCAAGGTCAAATACTAAATTTTGATTTTGGCTTATTTTCACTTATTTTCATTAACTTTATAAGATTTCGACAAATTATTTTTACTAAATTGCTGGTTGCGACATGTCGTAACTTAAAAATTTTGATTGGAAGGGTGCGTAGACAATAAATGGGAGTGTTTGCCCCTCTTATATTTAGAATTATGCGTAAAGTGATATTACTCATGAACCATACATAATACAGACCTAGGGTCTTTTGATTTGGGATCCTATGTTTATGACCTTGAAATTGAGGTCAAGGTCAAAGGTTAATTGGACGTTCTAGATTTTGACCTTTGGTCAAAATTCATTTTTATACATCATAAAGCCATAGGAACTGACATTTTCAACTGAATCTTTATATTTTCATATCAAAATACATCCTTATTGGTTGAAAGACCTTCAATTGTTCTTTGAACAATTGGTTTTTAATTATTTTTTTTTTTCTTCCGCCAAATTTTTTTTCCTTCGCTGTTTTTTTGTTTCCCAAGATGTCGCTTAGAAACATGGTATATGATATCGAACAGTTAATGCGCTTCTGAAACTGACACCGCGTAACAAAAACCTTTACCTTGTAAGAGTTATCTCCCCAAACACTGTTTTTCTTGTGGCCACTACTACTTCACAACCGTATAAGAAACCGACAAATTTATTTTTCCAAATTGCTCGTTATATCCTTAGGATGTTCTGTTTCATTTCAACGGAAGCTATCCGGAGACTCCATATGAGAGTTATCCCCCCTTTTATATATGATATCAGTGATATGCATTTCTAACTGGTAAACTATAAGTGATAGAGACCTAGGGTCTTTTGATTTAAGATCCTTGGTCCAAAAAAATGAAAATTAGGTCAAGGTCAAAGGTCAAGGTCAAATTCTTAATTTTGATTTTGGCTTCTTTTCACCTTTTTTCATTAACCTTATAAGATATCGACAATTTTTTTTACTAAATTGTTAGTTGCGACATGTCGTAACTTATAAATTTTGGTTGCGAGGGTGCGTAAACAATAAAAGGGAGTTTTCGCCCCTCATATATTAAGAATTATGCGTAAAGTGATTTTACTCATGAACCATACATATTAAGGAACTAGTGTCTTTTTGTTTGAGATGTTTAGTCTATGACCTTGAAATTGAGGTCAAGGTCATAGGTTAATTGGACGTTCTAGATTTTGACCTTTGCTTGAAATTCGTATTTATACATCATTAAGCCATAGGAACTGACATTTTCAACTGAATTTTAATATTTTCATATCAAAATAGATCTTTATTAGTTGAAAGACCTTCAATTGTTCTTTGAACAATTGGTTTTTAATTATTTTTTTTTTTCTTCCGCCAAATTTTTTTTCCTTCACTGTTTTTTTGTTTCGCAAGATGTCGCTTAGATATATGGTATATGATATGGAACAGTTGATACGCTTCTGAAACTGACACCGCGTAACAAAAACCTTTACCTTGTAAGAGTTATCTCCCCGAACACTGTTTTTCTTGTGGCCACTAAGGCTTCGCAACCGTAAAAGAAAGCGACAAATTTATTTTTCCAAATTGCTCGTTATATCCTCAGGATGTTCTGTTTTATTTTGACCGAAGCTATCCGGAGACTCCATATGAGCGTTATCCCCCCTTTTGTATATGATATAGGTGATATGCATTTCTAACTGGTAAACCATAAGTGATAGAGACCCAGGGTGTCTTGATTTAAGATCCTTTTTCCAAAAAAAGGAAAATTAGGTCAAGGTCAAAGGTCAAGGTCAAATTCTAAATTTTGATTTGGGCTTATTTTCACTTATTTTCATTAACTTTATAAGATATCGACAAATTATTTTTACTAAATTGTAAGTTGCGACATGTCGTAACTTATAAAATTTGGTTGCAAGGGTGCGTAGACAATAAATGGGAGTTTTCGCCCCTCTTATATTTAGAATTATGCGTAAAGTGATATTACTCATGAACCATACATATTAAGGAACTAGTGTCTTTTGATTTGAGATGTTTAGTCTATGACCTTGAAATTGAGGTCAAGGTCATAGGTTAATTGGACGTTCTAGATTTTGACCTTTGCTCGAAATTCATATTTCTACATCATAAAGCCATAGGAACTGACATTTTCAACTGAATTTTAATATTTTCATATCAAAATAGATCCTTATTGGTTGAAAGACCTTCAATTGTTCTTTGAACAATTGGTTTTTAATTATTATTATTATTATTATTTTTTTTTTTTTCTTCCGCCAACTTTTTTTTCCTTCACTGTTTTTTTTGTTTCACAAGGTGTTGCTTAGATATTTGGTATATGATATCGAACAGTTAATGCGCTTCTGAAACTGACACCGCGTAACAAAAACCTTTACCTTGTTAGAGTTATCTCCCCGAACACTGTTTTTCTTGTGGCCACTAAGGCTTCGCAACCGTAAAAGAAACCGACAAATTTATTTTTCCAAATTGCTCGTTATATCCTCAGGATGACCTGTTTCATTTTGACCGAAGCTATCCGGAGACTCCATATGAGAGTTATCCCCCCTTTTATATATGATATAAGTCATTTGCATTTCTAACTGGTAAACCATAAGTGATAGAGACCCAGGGTCTTTTGATTTAAGATCCTTGGTCCAAAAAAATGAAAATTAGGTCAAGGTCAAAGGTCAAGGTCAAATTCTAAATTTTGATATTGGCTTATTTTCACTTATTTTCATTAACCTTATAAGATATCGACAAATTATTTTTACTAAATTGTTAGTTGCGACATGTCGTAACTTATAAATTTTGGTTGCAAGGGTGCGTAGACAATAAATGGGAGTTTTCGCCCCTCTTATATTTAGAATTATGCGTAAAGTGATATTACTCATGAACTATACATAATACAGACCTAGGGTCTTTTAATTTGGGATCCTATGTTTATGACCTTGAAATTGAGGTCAAGGTCATAGGTAAATTGGACGTTCTAGATTTTGACCTTTGATGGAAATTCATATTTATACATCATAAAGCCATAGGAACTGACATTTTCAACTGAATCTTTATATTTTCATATCAAAATACATCCTTATTGGTTGAAAGACCTTCAATTGTTCTTTGAACAATTGGTTTTTAATTATTATTATTAGGTCTTTCAACCTTTCAGGTGAAAGACCTATTGTTTTTGTTCTGATTATTAGGTCTTTCAACCTTTCAGGTTTGTTCTGATTATTATTATTATTTTTTTTTTTTTTCTTCCGCCAACTTTTTTTTCATTCGCTGTTTTTTTGTTTCACAAGATATCGCTTAGATATAAGGTAAATGATATCGAACAGTTAATACGCTTCTGAAACTGACACCGCGTAACAAAAAACTGTACCTTGTAAGAGTTATCTCCCCGAACACTGTTTTTCTTGTGGCCACTACTCCTTCGCAACCGTATAAGAAACCGACAAATTTATTTTTCGAAATTGCTCGTTATATCCTTAGGATGTTCTGTTTCATTTCAACCGAAGCTATCCGGAGACTCCATATGAGAGTTATCCCCCCTTTTATATATGATATCAGTGATATGCATTTCTAACTGGTAAACTATAAGTGATAGAGACCTAGGGTCTTTTGATTTAAGATCCTTGGTCCAAAAAAATGAAAATTAGGTCAAGGTCAAAGGTCAAGGTCAAATTCTAAATTTTCATTTTGGCTTATTTTCACCTTTTTTCATTAACCTTATAAGATATCGACATTTTTTTTTTACTTAATTGTTAGTTGCGACATGTCGTAACTTATAAATTTTGGTTGCAAGGGTGCGTAAACCAAAAAAGGGAGTTTTCGCCCCTCTTATATTAAGAATTATGCGTAAAGTGATTTTACTCATGAACCATACATATTAAGGAACTAGTGTCTTTTTATTTGAGATGTTTAGTCTATGACCTTGAAATTGAGGTCAAGGTCATAGGTTAATTGGACGTTCTAGATTTTGACCTTTGCTTAAAATTCATAGTTATACATCATTAAGCCATAGGAACTGACATTTTCAACTGAATTTTAATATTTTCATATCTAAATAGATCCTTATTGGTTGAAAGACCTTCAATTGTTCTTTGAACAATTGGTTTTTAATTATTTTTTTTTTTCTTCCGCCAAATTTTTTTTCCTTCACTGTTTTTTTGTTTACCAAGATGTCGCTTAGATATATGGTATATGATATCGAACAGTTCATACGCTTCTGAAACTGACACCGCGTAACAAAACCTTTACCATGTAAGAGTTATCTCCCCGAACACTGTTTTTCTTGTGGCCACTACTCCTTCGCAACCGTATAAGAAACCGACAAATTTATTTTTCCAAATTGCTCGTTATATCCTTAGGATGTTCTGTTTCATTTCAACCGAAGCTATCCGGAGACTCCATATGAGAGTTATCCCCCCTTTTATATATGATATCAGTGATATGCATTTCTAACTGGTAAACTATAAGTGATAGAGACCTAGGGTCTTTTGATTTAAGATCCTTGGTCCAAAAAAATGAAAATTAGGTCAAGGTCAAAGGTCAAGGTCAAATTCTAAATTTTGATTTTGGCTTATTTTCACTTATTCTCATTAACTTTATAAGATTTCGACAAATTCTTTTTACTAAATTGTTAGTTGCGACATGTCGTAACTTAAAATTTTTGATTGGAAGGGTGCGTAGACAATAAACGGGAGTTTTTGCCCCTCTTATATGTAGAATTATGCATAAAGTGATATTACTCATGAACCATACATACTACTGACCAAGGGTCTTTTGATTTGGGATCCTTGGTTTATGACCTTGAAATTAGGGTCAAGGTCATAGGTTAATTGGACGTTCTAGATTTTGACCTTTGCTCGAAATTCATATTTTCATATCATAAAGCCATAGCAACTGACATTTTCAACTGAATCTTAATATTTTCATATCAAAATAGATCCTTATTGGTTGAAAGACCTTCAATTGTTCTTTGAACAATTGGTTTTTAATTATTTTTTTTTTTCTTCCGCCAACTTTTTTTTCCTTCGCTGTTTTTTTGTTTCGCAAGATGTCGCTTAGATAAATGAAATAAAACCCAATACTTTCCCATATAAGAGTTATCTCCCCGAACACTGTTATTCTTGTGATCTCTAAGGCTTCGCAACCGTATAAGAAACCGACAAATTTATTTTTCCAAATGGTGCGTTACATCCTCAGGATGTTCTGTTTTATGTTGACCAAAGCCGTAAAGAGATTCCATATAAGAGTTATTTCCCCTTTTGTTTTTGAAATTTTGAAATGTATTTTAAACTGGATTTTTTTTCTTCCGCCAACTTTTTTTTCCTTCGCTGTTTTTTTGTTTCACAAGATGTCGCTTAGATATTTGGTATCTGATATCGAACAGTTAATGCGCGTCTGAAACTGACACCGCTTAACAAAAACCTTTACCTTGTAAGAGTTATCTTCCCAAACACTGTTTTTCTTGTGGCCACTACTTCTTCGCAACCGTATAAGAAACCGACAAATTTATTTTTCCAAATTGCTCGTTATATCCTTAAGATGTTCTGTTTCATTTCAACGGAAGCTATCTGGAGACTCCATATGAGAGTTATCCCCCCTTTTATATATGATATAAGTCATTTGCATTTCTAACTGGTAAACCATAAGTGATAGAGACCCAGGGTCTTTTGATTTAAGATCCTTGGTCCAAAAAAATGAAAATTAGGTCAAGGTCAAAGGTCAAGGTCAAATTCTAAATTTTGATATTGGCTTATTTTCACTTATTTTCATTAACCTTATAAGATATCGACAAATTATTTTTACTAAATTGTTAGTTGCGACATGTCGTAACTTATAAATTTTGGTTGCAAGGGTGCGTAGACAATAAATGGGAGTTTTTCGCCCCTCTTATATTTAGAATTATGCGTAAAGTGATATTACTCATGAACTATACATAATACAGACCTAGGGTCTTTTAATTTGGGATCCTATGTTTATGACCTTGAAATTGAGGTCAAGGTCATAGGTAAATTGGACGTTCTAGATTTTGACCTTTGATGGAAATTCATATTTATACATCATAAAGCCATAGGAACTGACATTTTTCAACTGAATCTTTATATTTTCATATCAAAATACATCTTATTGGTTGAAAGACCTTCAATTGTTCTTTGAACAATTGGTTTTTAATTATTATTATTAGGTCTTTCAACCTTTCAGGTGAAAGACCTATTGTTTTTGTTCTGATTATTATTTTTTTTTTTCTTCCGCCAAAATTTTTTTTCCTTCACTGTTTTTTTGTTTACCAAGATGTCGCTTAGATATATGGTATATGATATCGAACAGTTCATACGCTTCTGAAACTGACACCGCGTAACAAAAACCTTTACCATGTAAGAGTTATCTCCCCAAACACTGTTTTTCTTGTGGCCACTACTCCTTCGCAACCGTATAAGAAACCGACAAATTTATTTTTCCAAATTGCTCGTTATATCCTTAGGATGTTCTGTTTCATTTCAACCGAAGCTATCCGGAGACTCCATATGAGAGTTATCCCCCCTTTTATATATGATATCAGTGATATGCATTTCTAACTGGTAAACTATAAGTGATAGAGACCTAGGGTCTTTTGATTTAAGATCCTTGGTCCAAAAAAATGAAAATTAGGTCAAGGTCAAAGGTCAAAGTCAAATTCTAAATTTTGATTTTGGCTTATTTTCACTTATTCTCATTAACTTATAAGATTTCGACAAATTCTTTTACTAAATTGTTAGTTGCGACATGTCGTAACTTAAAATTTTTGATTGGAAGGGTGCGTAGACAATAAACGGAGTTTTTGCCCCTCTTATATGTAGAATTATGCATAAAGTGATATTACTCATGAACCATACATACTACTGACCAGGGTCTTTTGATTTGGGATCCTTGGTTTATGACCTTGAAATTAGGTCAAGGTCATAGGTTAATTGGACGTTCTAGATTTTGACCTTTGCTCGAAATTCATATTTTCATATCATAAAGCCATAGCAACTGACATTTTCAACTGAATCTTAATATTTTCATATCAAAATAGATCCTTATTGGTTGAAAGACCTTCAATTGTTCTTTGAACAATTGGTTTTTAATTATTTTTTTTTTTCTTCCGCCAACTTTGTTTTCCTTTGCTGTTTTTTTTGTTTCGCAAGATGTCGCTTAGATAATGAAATAAAACCCAATACTTTCCCATATAAGAGTTATCTCCCCGAACACTGTTATTCTTGTGATCTCTAAGGCTTCGCAACCGTATAAGAAACCGACAAATTTATTTTTCCAAATGGCGCGTTACATCCTCAGGATGTTCTGTTTTATGTTGACCAAAGCCGTAAAGAGATTCCATATAAGAGTTATTTCCCCTTTTGTTTTGAAATTTTGAAATGTATTTTAAACTGATTTTTTTTCTTCCGCCAACTTTTTTTTCCTTCGCTGTTTTTTTGTTTCACAAGATGTCGCTTAGATATTTGGTATATGATATCGAACAGTTAATGCGCTTCTGAAACTGACACCGCGTAACAAAAACCTTTACCTATAAGAGTTATCTCCCCAAACACTGTTTTTCTTGTGCCCACTACTACTTCGCAACCGTATAAGAAACCGACAAATTTATTTTTCCAAATTGCTCGTTATATCCTTGTTTTTTTTTGTTTTTTTGTTTCATTTCAACCGAAGCTATCCGGAGACTCCATATGAGAGTTATCCCCCCTTTTATATATGATATCAGTGATATGCATTTCTAACTGGTAAACTATAAGTGATAGAGATCTAGGGTCTTTTGATTTAAGATCCTTGGTCCAAAAAAATGAAAATTAGGTCAAGGTCAAAGGTCAAGGTCAAATTCTAAATTTTGATTTTGGCTTATTTTCACCTTTTTTCATTAACCTTATAAGATATCGACAATTTTTTTTTACTAAATTGTTAGTTGCGACATGTCATAACTTATAAATTTTGGTTGCAAGGGTGCGTAAACAATAAAAGAGAGTTTTCGCCCCTCTGAATTATGCGTAAAGTGATTTTACTCATGAACCATACATATTAAGGAACTAGTGTCTTTTTATTTGAGATGTTTAGTCTATGACCTTGAAATTGAGGTCAAGGTCATAGGTTAATTGGACGTTCTAGATTTTGACCTTTGCTTAAAATTCATATTTATACATCATTAAGCCATAGGAACTGACATTTTCAACTGAATTTTAATATTTTCATATCTAAATAGATCCTTATTGGTTGAAAGACCTTCAATTGTTCTTTGAACAATTGGTTTTTAATTTTTATTTTTTTTCTTCCGCCAACTTTTTTTTCCTTCGCTGTTTTTTTGTTTCACAAGATGTCGCTTAGATATTTGGTATATTATATCGAACAGTTAATGTGCTTCTGAAACTGACACCGCGTAACAAAAACCTTTACCTTGTAAGAGTTATCTCCCCGAACACTGTTTTTCTTGTGGCCACTAAGGCTTCGCAACCGTATAAGAAACCGACAAATTTATTTTTCCAAATTGCTCGTTATATCCTCAGGATGTTCTGTTTCATTTTGACCGAAGCTATCCGGAGACTCCATATGAAAGTTATCCCCCCTTTTATATATGATATAAGTGATATGCATTTCTAACTGGTAAACCATAAGTGATAGAGACCTAGGGTCTTTTGATTTTAGATCCTTGGTCCAAAAAAATGAAAATTAGGTCAAGGTCAAAGGTCAAGGTCAAATTTTGAATTTTGATTTTTGCTTATTTTCACTTTTTTTCAATTACTTAATAAGATTTCGACAAATTATTTTGACGAAATTGTTATTTGCGACATGTCGTTACTTATAAATTTTGGTTACAAGGGTGCGTAGACAATAAATGGGAGTTTTCGCCCCTCTTATATTTAGAATTATGCGTAAAGTGATATTACTCATGAACCATACATAATACAGACCTAGGGTCTTTTGATTTGGGATCCTATGTTTATGACCTTGAAATTGAGGTCAAGGTCATAGGTAAATTGGACGTTCTAGATTTTGACCTTTGGTCGAAATTCATTTTTATACATCATAAAGCCATAGGAACTGATTCTTTATATTTTCATATCAAAATACATCCTTATTGGTTGAAAGACCTTCAATTGTTCTTTGAACAATTGGTTTTTAATTAGGTCTTTCCACTTTTCCGTGGAAAGACCTATTGAATTTGTTCTGTTTATTATTTTTTTTTTTTTTCTTCCGCCTATTTTTTTTCTTGCGTAGTATTGATGTTTCAAAAGATGTGGCTTAGATATTTGGAATATGATATCGTATAGTTTATACGCTTTAAAAATTTACAACCGCGTAACAAAATACTTTACGTTGTAAGGGTTATCTCCCCAAACACTGTTTTTTCTTGTGGCCACTACTCCTTCGCAACCGTTAAAGATTATGACAAATTTATTTTACCAAATTGCTCATTACATCTTCAGGATTAGGATATTCATTTGGACTGAAGCTTTACGGAGACTCCATATGAGAGTTATTCCCCCTTTTCCATTAAATTAAGTGATATGCATTTCTAAATGGTAAATCATAAGTGATAGAGACCTAGGGTCTTCAGATATGAGGTACTTGGTCCCAAAAAATGAAAATGAGGTCAAGGTCAAAGGTCAAGGTCATATTATAAATTTTGATTTTGGCTTATTTTCACTTATTTTCAAATACTGTATGACATTTCGACAAATAATTTTTCATAAGTTGTTAGTTGCGACATGTCCTTACTTGTATATTTTGGTTGAAAGGGTGCGCAGCCAATAAATGGGAGTTTTTGCCCATCTTACATTTAGAATTACGCGTAAAGTGATATTACTCATTAACCAAACATATTAAAGACCTAGGGTCTTTTGATTTAAGATCCTTGGTTTGTGGCCTTGAAATTGAGGTCAAGGTCATAGGTTAATAGGACGTTCTAGATTTTGACCTTTGCTTTAAATTGATATTAATACATCATAAAGCCATAGGAACTAACATTTTAAACTGATTTTTCATATTTCAATATCAAAATAGATTTTTACTAGTGGAAAGACCTTCAATTGTTCTCTGAACAATTGGTTTTTAATTATTATTATTATTTTTATTTTTTTTCTTCCGCCAACTTTTTTTTCCTTCGCTGTTTTTTTGTTTCACAAGATGTCGCTTAAATATTTGGTATATTATATCGAATAGTTAATGCGCTTCTGAAACTGACACCGTGTAACAAAAACCTTTACCTTGTAAGAGTTATCTCCCCGAACACTGATTTTCTTGTGGCCACTAAGGCTTCGCAACCGTATAAGAAACCGACAAATTTATTTTTCCAAATTGCTCGTTATATCCTCAGGATGTTCTGTTTCATTTTGACCGAAGCTATCCGGAGACTCCATATGAGAGTTATCCCCCCTTTTATATATGATATAAGTGATATGCATTTCTAACTGGTAAACCATAAGTGATAGAGACCTAGGGTCTTTTGATTTTAGATCATTGGTCCAAAAAAATGAAAATTAGGTCAAGGTCAAAGGTCAAGGTCAAATTTTAAATTTTGATTTTTGCTTATTTTCACTTATTTTCAATTACTTAATAAGATTTCGACAAATTATTTTTACTAAATTGTTAGTTGCAACATGTCGTTACTTATAAATTTTGGTTACAAGGGTGCGTAGACAATAAATGGGAGTTTTCGCCCCTCTTATATTTAGAATTATGCGTAAAGTGATATTACTCATGAACCATACATAATACAGACCTAGGGTCTTTTGATTTGGGATCCTATGTTTATGACCTTGAAATTGAGGTCAAGGTCATAGGTAAATTGGACGTTCTAGATTTTGACCTTTGGTCGAAATTCATTTTTGTACATCATAAAGCCATAGGAACTGACATTTTCAACTGAATCTTTATATTTTCATATCAAAATACATCCTTATTGGTTGAAAGACCTTCAATTGTTCTTTGAACAATTGGTTTTTAATTATTAGGTCTTTCAACCTTTCAGTTGAAAGACCTATTGTTTTTGTTCTGATTATTAGGTCTTTCAACCTTTCAGTTGAAAGACCTATTGTTTTTGTTCTGATTATTAGGTCTTTCAACCTTTCTGTTGAAAGACCTATTGTATTTGTTCTGATTATTATTATTATTATTATTATTATTATTATTTTTTTTTTTTTTCTTCCGCCAACTTTTTTTTCCTTCGCTGTTTTTTTGTTTCACAAGATATCGCTTAGATATAAGGTAAATGATATCGAACAGTTAATACGCTTCTGAAACTGACACCGCGTAACAAAAAACTTTACCTTGTAAGAGTTATTTCCCCAAACACTGTTTTTCTTGTGGCCACTACTCCTTCGCAACCGTAAAAGATTACGACAAATTTATTTTACCAAATTGCTCGTTATGTCCTCAGGATGTTCTGTTTCATTTTGACCGAAGCTATCCGGAGACTCCATATGAGAGTTATCCCCCCTTTTATATATGATATAAGTGATATGCATATCTAACTAGTAAACCATAAGTGATAGAGACCTAGGGTCTTTAGATTTAAGATCCTTGGTCCAAAAAAATGAAAATTAGGTCAAGGTCAAAGGTCAAGGTCAAATACTAAATTTTGATTTTGGCTTATTTTCACTTATTTTCATTAACTTTATAAGATTTCGACAAATTATTTTTACTAAATTGCTGGTTGCGACATGTCGTAACTTAAAAATTTTGATTGGAAGGGTGCGTAGACAATAAATGGGAGTGTTTGCCCCTCTTATATTTAGAATTATGCGTAAAGTGATATTACTCATGAACCATACATAATACAGACCTAGGGTCTTTTGATTTGGGATCCTATGTTTATGACCTTGAAATTGAGGTCAAGGTCAAAGGTTAATTGGACGTTCTAGATTTTGACCTTTGGTCAAAATTCATTTTTATACATCATAAAGCCATAGGAACTGACATTTTCAACTGAATCTTTATATTTTCATATCAAAATACATCCTTATTGGTTGAAAGACCTTCAATTGTTCTTTGAACAATTGGTTTTTAATTATTTTTTTTTTTCTTCCGCCAAATTTTTTTTCCTTCGCTGTTTTTTTGTTTCCCAAGATGTCGCTTAGAAACATGGTATATGATATCGAACAGTTAATGCGCTTCTGAAACTGACACCGCGTAACAAAAACCTTTACCTTGTAAGAGTTATCTCCCCAAACACTGTTTTTCTTGTGGCCACTACTACTTCACAACCGTATAAGAAACCGACAAATTTATTTTTCCAAATTGCTCGTTATATCCTTAGGATGTTCTGTTTCATTTCAACGGAAGCTATCCGGAGACTCCATATGAGAGTTATCCCCCCTTTTATATATGATATCAGTGATATGCATTTCTAACTGGTAAACTATAAGTGATAGAGACCTAGGGTCTTTTGATTTAAGATCCTTGGTCCAAAAAAATGAAAATTAGGTCAAGGTCAAAGGTCAAGGTCAAATTCTTAATTTTGATTTTGGCTTCTTTTCACCTTTTTTCATTAACCTTATAAGATATCGACAATTTTTTTTACTAAATTGTTAGTTGCGACATGTCGTAACTTATAAATTTTGGTTGCGAGGGTGCGTAAACAATAAAAGGGAGTTTTCGCCCCTCATATATTAAGAATTATGCGTAAAGTGATTTTACTCATGAACCATACATATTAAGGAACTAGTGTCTTTTTGTTTGAGATGTTTAGTCTATGACCTTGAAATTGAGGTCAAGGTCATAGGTTAATTGACGTTCTAGATTTTGACCTTTGCTTGAAATTCGTATTTATACATCATTAAGCCATAGGAACTGACATTTTCAACTGAATTTTAATATTTTCATATCAAAATAGATCTTTATTAGTTGAAAGACCTTCAATTGTTCTTTGAACAATTGGTTTTTAATTATTTTTTTTTTTCTTCCGCCAAATTTTTTTTCCTTCACTGTTTTTTTGTTTCGCAAGATGTCGCTTAGATATATGGTATATGATATGGAACAGTTGATACGCTTCTGAAACTGACACCGCGTAACAAAAACCTTTACCTTGTAAGAGTTATCTCCCCGAACACTGTTTTTCTTGTGGCCACTAAGGCTTCGCAACCGTAAAAGAAAGCGACAAATTTATTTTTCCAAATTGCTCGTTATATCCTCAGGATGTTCTGTTTTATTTTGACCGAAGCTATCCGGAGACTCCATATGAGCGTTATCCCCCCTTTTGTATATGATATAGGTGATATGCATTTCTAACTGGTAAACCATAAGTGATAGAGACCCAGGGTGTCTTGATTTAAGATCCTTTTTCCAAAAAAAGGAAAATTAGGTCAAGGTCAAAGGTCAAGGTCAAATTCTAAATTTTGATTTGGGCTTATTTTCACTTATTTTCATTAACTTTATAAGATATCGACAAATTATTTTTACTAAATTGTAAGTTGCGACATGTCGTAACTTATAAAATTTGGTTGCAAGGGTGCGTAGACAATAAATGGGAGTTTTCGCCCCTCTTATATTTAGAATTATGCGTAAAGTGATATTACTCATGAACCATACATATTAAGGAACTAGTGTCTTTTGATTTGAGATGTTTAGTCTATGACCTTGAAATTGAGGTCAAGGTCATAGGTTAATTGGACGTTCTAGATTTTGACCTTTGCTCGAAATTCATATTTCTACATCATAAAGCCATAGGAACTGACATTTTCAACTGAATTTTAATATTTTCATATCAAAATAGATCCTTATTGGTTGAAAGACCTTCAATTGTTCTTTGAACAATTGGTTTTTAATTATTATTATTATTATTATTTTTTTTTTTTCTTCCGCCAACTTTTTTTTCCTTCACTGTTTTTTTGTTTCACAAGGTGTTGCTTAGATATTTGGTATATGATATCGAACAGTTAATGCGCTTCTGAAACTGACACCGCGTAACAAAAACCTTTACCTTGTTAGAGTTATCTCCCCGAACACTGTTTTTCTTGTGGCCACTAAGGCTTCGCAACCGTAAAAGAAACCGACAAATTTATTTTTCCAAATTGCTCGTTATATCCTCAGGATGACCTGTTTCATTTTGACCGAAGCTATCCGGAGACTCCATATGAGAGTTATCCCCCCTTTTATATATGATATAAGTCATTTGCATTTCTAACTGGTAAACCATAAGTGATAGAGACCCAGGGTCTTTTGATTTAAGATCCTTGGTCCAAAAAAATGAAAATTAGGTCAAGGTCAAAGGTCAAGGTCAAATTCTAAATTTTGATATTGGCTTATTTTCACTTATTTTCATTAACCTTATAAGATATCGACAAATTATTTTTACTAAATTGTTAGTTGCGACATGTCGTAACTTATAAATTTTGGTTGCAAGGGTGCGTAGACAATAAATGGGAGTTTTCGCCCCTCTTATATTTAGAATTATGCGTAAAGTGATATTACTCATGAACTATACATAATACAGACCTAGGGTCTTTTAATTTGGGATCCTATGTTTATGACCTTGAAATTGAGGTCAAGGTCATAGGTAAATTGGACGTTCTAGATTTTGACCTTTGATGGAAATTCATATTTATACATCATAAAGCCATAGGAACTGACATTTTCAACTGAATCTTTATATTTTCATATCAAAATACATCCTTATTGGTTGAAAGACCTTCAATTGTTCTTTGAACAATTGGTTTTTAATTATTATTATTAGGTCTTTCAACCTTTCAGGTGAAAGACCTATTGTTTTTGTTCTGATTATTAGGTCTTTCAACCTTTCAGGTTTGTTCTGATTATTATTATTATTTTTTTTTTTTTTCTTCCGCCAACTTTTTTTTCATTCGCTGTTTTTTTGTTTCACAAGATATCGCTTAGATATAAGGTAAATGATATCGAACAGTTAATACGCTTCTGAAACTGACACCGCGTAACAAAAAACTGTACCTTGTAAGAGTTATCTCCCCGAACACTGTTTTTCTTGTGGCCACTACTCCTTCGCAACCGTATAAGAAACCGACAAATTTATTTTTCGAAATTGCTCGTTATATCCTTAGGATGTTCTGTTTCATTTCAACCGAAGCTATCCGGAGACTCCATATGAGAGTTATCCCCCCTTTTATATATGATATCAGTGATATGCATTTCTAACTGGTAAACTATAAGTGATAGAGACCTAGGGTCTTTTGATTTAAGATCCTTGGTCCAAAAAAATGAAAATTAGGTCAAGGTCAAAGGTCAAGGTCAAATTCTAAATTTTCATTTTGGCTTATTTTCACCTTTTTTCATTAACCTTATAAGATATCGACATTTTTTTTTTACTTAATTGTTAGTTGCGACATGTCGTAACTTATAAATTTTGGTTGCAAGGGTGCGTAAACCAAAAAAGGGAGTTTTCGCCCCTCTTATATTAAGAATTATGCGTAAAGTGATTTTACTCATGAACCATACATATTAAGGAACTAGTGTCTTTTTATTTGAGATGTTTAGTCTATGACCTTGAAATTGAGGTCAAGGTCATAGGTTAATTGGACGTTCTAGATTTTGACCTTTGCTTAAAATTCATAGTTATACATCATTAAGCCATAGGAACTGACATTTTCAACTGAATTTTAATATTTTCATATCTAAATAGATCCTTATTGGTTGAAAGACCTTCAATTGTTCTTTGAACAATTGGTTTTTAATTATTTTTTTTTTTCTTCCGCCAAATTTTTTTTCCTTCACTGTTTTTTTGTTTACCAAGATGTCGCTTAGATATATGGTATATGATATCGAACAGTTCATACGCTTCTGAAACTGACACCGCGTAACAAAAACCTTTACCATGTAAGAGTTATCTCCCCGAACACTGTTTTTCTTGTGGCCACTACTCCTTCGCAACCGTATAAGAAACCGACAAATTTATTTTTCCAAATTGCTCGTTATATCCTTAGGATGTTCTGTTTCATTTCAACCGAAGCTATCCGGAGACTCCATATGAGAGTTATCCCCCCTTTTATATATGATATCAGTGATATGCATTTCTAACTGGTAAACTATAAGTGATAGAGACCTAGGGTCTTTTGATTTAAGATCCTTGGTCCAAAAAAATGAAAATTAGGTCAAGGTCAAAGGTCAAAGTCAAATTCTAAATTTTGATTTTGGCTTATTTTCACTTATTCTCATTAACTTTATAAGATTTCGACAAATTCTTTTTACTAAATTGTTAGTTGCGACATGTCGTAACTTAAAATTTTTGATTGGAAGGGTGCGTAGACAATAAACGGGAGTTTTTGCCCCTCTTATATGTAGAATTATGCATAAAGTGATATTACTCATGAACCATACATACTACTGACCAAGGGTCTTTTGATTTGGGATCCTTGGTTTATGACCTTGAAATTAGGGTCAAGGTCATAGGTTAATTGGACGTTCTAGATTTTGACCTTTGCTCGAAATTCATATTTTCATATCATAAAGCCATAGCAACTGACATTTTCAACTGAATCTTAATATTTTCATATCAAAATAGATCCTTATTGGTTGAAAGACCTTCAATTGTTCTTTGAACAATTGGTTTTTAATTATTTTTTTTTTTCTTCCGCCAACTTTGTTTTCCTTTGCTGTTTTTTTGTTTCGCAAGATGTCGCTTAGATAAATGAAATAAAACCCAATACTTTCCCATATAAGAGTTATCTCCCCGAACACTGTTATTCTTGTGATCTCTAAGGCTTCGCAACCGTATAAGAAACCGACAAATTTATTTTTCCAAATGGCGCGTTACATCCTCAGGATGTTCTGTTTTATGTTGACCAAAGCCGTAAAGAGATTCCATATAAGAGTTATTTCCCCTTTTGTTTTTGAAATTTTGAAATGTATTTTAAACTGGATTTTTTTTCTTCCGCCAACTTTTTTTTCCTTCGCTGTTTTTTTGTTTCACAAGATGTCGCTTAGATATTTGGTATATGATATCGAACAGTTAATGCGCTTCTGAAACTGACACCGCGTAACAAAAACCTTTACCTTATAAGAGTTATCTCCCCAAACACTGTTTTTCTTGTGCCCACTACTACTTCGCAACCGTATAAGAAACCGACAAATTTATTTTTCCAAATTGCTCGTTATATCCTTGTTTTTTTTTGTTTTTTTGTTTCATTTCAACGGAAGCTATTCGGAGACTCCATATGAGAGTTATACCCCCTTTTATATATGATATCAGTGATATGCATTTCTAACTGGTAAACTATAAGTGATAGAGACCTAGGGTCTTTTGATTTAAGATCCTTGGTCCAAAAAAATGAAAATTAGGTCAAGGTCAAAGGTCAAGGTCAAATTCTTAATTTTGATTTTGGCTTATTTTCACCTTTTTTCATTAACCTTATAAGATATCGAGAATTTTTTTTTTACTAAAATGTTAGTTGCGACATGTCGTAACTTATAAATTTTGGTTGCGAGGGTGCGTAAACAATAAAAGGGAGTTTTGGCCCCTCTTATATTAAGAATTATGCGTAAAGTGATTTTACTCATGAACCATACATATTAAGGAACTAGTGTCTTTTTATTTGAGATGTTTAGTCTATGACCTTGAAATTAAGGTCAAGGTCATAGGTTAATTGGACGTTCTAGATTTTGACCTTTGCTTAAAATTCATATTTATACATCATTAAGCCATAGGAACTGACATTTTCAACTGAATTTTAATATTTTCATATCTAAATAGATCCTTATTGGTTGAAAGACCTTCAATTGTTCTTTGAACAATTGGTTTTTAATTATTCCTAAATTTTTAAGGGAATTGTTTATTTTCAAAATGATTTGAAAAGAGATACGAATTTCAAAGTTTAACAGAGAGTTAATTCAACTAAATCCTTAACATTTTTAAAATGGGTTATATCATTCTAAATTTCCCCCAAGCACTTCCTAATACTATATAGCGTAAAGTATTTTCCCTTCTTGATCAAAATCGTTTCCACTAGAAAACAGGAAGATAAGATTCAAAAAAAGGGAGGGAGCAAAATCGACAATGCTAAAAGACAGATCGTGGGCAAACAAGACTGAAAGACAATAGTCCAGAAAATCAAATACTGAGCAACACGAAATTCTAAAAAAAAAAGGTGAACGCAGGTGCTCCAAAAGAGTTAATAGTAATCTAGAACTTAATTGAATAAAATGAGTTTGAAGTTTATCATGAACGCACAGTTACAAGTATAGATTTAGTCACTTCTAGTTTTGCAAAGAAGACATGTTGAGTTGATCAAACAGGCTTTGTGGTCCTATCACTTTGTAGAACTCAGACTCCAACCACTCAAATTATCGGGTTTTGTGTTTCACACGGAATAAAAATTTTATGCACAAGAGCTCAGATTATTATTTTAAGAACCCTCCTTTTTTATTACCAGTAAAAGTTTGTCTGTAGTTTTTTTCTATTATCTTGTTCTATGAGACAACTATCCATCAAAGATCAAATGACACAGAAGTAAGCAACTTTATATCAAAGCTATTTAAAATCCTGGTATGACAAATGTTAAATGGTTCAAACCAGAAAACTTTTGGCCTTATTTATGTTAAAATATAAAAACAACCACCATGGCTTATTTCATACAGATATTTAACAGAACCACGGAGAAACATATTCAGTTTTATTCTTACTCACGATGGTTGCTCCAGATAATTTAAGAGACATTAAGACTGAACAATGGAGAAACGTAGACAGATTATTCTCTATGCGTGATTTATCATATTAACAAACTTTGATAATTTATGTATCATTTTGTTTAGTTTCTTTTGCTACCTGTTCTGACATCGGTCTCGGACTTCTTTTGAACTGAGTTTTACTGTTTGTATTGTTTTGTTTTTTGTTTTTTTCTACATTGGCTAGACGTAAAGGGGGAGGGTTGAGATCTAAAAAAAAAACATGTTTAACTCTGCTATATTTTTGCGCCCGTTCCAAGTCAGGAGCCTCTGGCCTTTGTTAGTCTTGTATGAATTTTGATTTTAGTTTCTATTGTATACCGTATTTCGGAGTTTAGTATGACGTCCATTATCACTAAACTAGTATACATTTTTGTTTTGGGCCTAGCTAAAGCACGCCTCCGAGTGCGGGAGTTTCTCGCTGCATTGAAGACCCATCGATGGCCTTCGGCTGTTGGTCGTTGTTGTGTCTTCGACACATTCCCTATTTCCTTTCCTAATTTTCTGGTATGCGCATTAGGGGTCAGCTACAATAAGGTTTTCGTGATGTAACAACAATGACAGTTAGTATATAGAATGAACAAGCAACCAAAAGAGTCTCCCGAGTGTGGGGAGGACGAGATGCTCAACCAAACAAATCAAACGACAACGACTTGGAAACGAAAACAGACAACGAAACAACTTTGACAGGAGAGAAAGTGAAAAGTTAATGCCAACATGAAGATCTACAAGAACCAAAGAGGCATAAAGATTCAACGTTCAAGGTCTGGTGCGGTCGAGGAATTATAAAAGTGCAGCGTACAGACTGTCGAGGCATAACGGATAGTATGGTCAAATAATAACCGTGAAGCCCAATGGAGAGATCTGAACGATTATTTGTGAGTAATTCTGGAAATATCACATAAATGATGTGTTGGTAGGAGTAAAGATACACTATACGCTGGTAAATGACTTCGGGAAAGAGAGATTTGGTGTTGAGGAGAGAAAAGAAAGGTGTAACATCAAGTAGACGCCAAACAGGAGAGAACAGAATATTAAACAGCTAAGGAAGAAGCTTAAACATTTTAACAATTTGTACATGAAGTAATGAGATAGAGAAGTAAGGGAAAGTCTGCCTTACAGAAAGTAATAAAGATGAGTTCAGAAGAAGTAGGACAGAACAACTCAACAACAGTAATAAGTAGAAAGCGATCCGTATAAACACTGTTGAGTGGAGAAAGAACAGGACACCTGCATTGTAGTATACAAGAAGTAGAACAGTGCCTGTATGAAACCCACTCAGAGTTAGGGGTACCTTTACGATATTGCCAAAGTAAAAAAACAGAACAACCAACTGTAGACTTTGAAATAAAGGAACCAACAAGGAAAGAACTTAGTGAGGCGGTAAAAAAAAAGCAAGAACAGGATCATACAAAGCCTACAAGCAATGCCCAAAGTTACTGAGATGACTATGACAGGTATTCTAAACACTATGGAGAAATATGAAAAGTGTGCAGAAGACATAAGGTTGCTTTGGACCAAAGAAACAAGATACAACAGACATTTAACAGTTAAGGACAATTTCCTTGTTGAACGTAGAGAGATAATCTAAATTTTTTTGTTTTGGCCAACATGATGACAAAGTATATGTAAGATAATGGATACATCTATGCAAACAGGAAGCTTAGCATGTCATCCATGGTGTGTAGAACTAACTTGTGCTCTTAGCCAACTAATACCTGAATCGAAGATCGTTAAACAAATTGGCAGTTGTATGATAAGACCTGGCAAATGTACACGGATCAGTACTACAAAAAAGAAGGCAATGTATCACTCCACATTCCAGATCACATTATATGCGTAATACAGCTGCGAATCACTGTAGATAATAACAAAACAACATAGCAGAAGTGTAGAGAAAGGAATAGTAACTGATACTTTTAGCATTGAAAGAGATTTCCACATGCACCAGGTTGAAATTAAAGCCTAAGAAGGCCATATTAATGATTCTGAGAAAGGATCAAATTACAAAGAAGCTCCAGCTTAAGATCAAAGGGAACGAAATACTAACAATTGCAGATAACGCTATCAAATGTCTTGGAAAATGGTTTGATGACACCCTTTAATAAAGACGATTCCAATGTGAATACACTTTGTACAAGCACATGTTGTATAATGGTTTAACAAGGTAGACGAGTGTGGATTGCCTGGAAATTTTAAAGCTACGATATACCAACATGACTTCTCATGAGTAACCCGGATTTATTTTCTCTCCATCGAATTATGACTTTTGAACAGTGGTATACTTCTGTTGCCCTTTATTTCTCATGATCTATGAGATGACAACAGTCGAAGCCATAGAAGAAAGTTAAACAGTCACCTCGGAACATGGCTAGGATTACCACCAAGTTTTACAGCCATATGTCTATACAGTCGATATTCACCAATCCAGGCACTTTTGAGAACTGCAGTTGATCAAGCAAGCAGAATGTATACTTCATTATAAATACATAGTCGGCAAGACCTATACTGGTAGACAGGGCTCAGGAATGACACATTTCCAACAGTGGTCATTCAAAAGCAACACCAAAAGTGGAGAGCAGCATGGTACAGTAAAAAAAATAAGACCAGTAAAAGAAGGAAAAAGAAGAGCAAAAGCAGCAGAGTAAAACCTTTAAGTAGCTTGAATGAAGTAGAATTTGCAAGAAAGAAAGATCACATGGACAGATTAATGGAGGATGGAACCATTCAGAATTTATACATGTTATGATCAGCCTACGATACACTTCCTTACCCATCAAACTTGATGAGCGGGGACTGACAGAAGAACCAAGCTACAAGTTGTCTATAAGCTTTTTTTGTGCTTCTTTGTTACATATTTGATTGTTTTTGTAGTGTCAGATTAAAATTATAACACACTGTTGACTGCTGTAACCCTATTTTATACATTTTTTACATAGCATGTCCGTTTGTTTTGTTCACACATCAGAGAGCGACAGAGATTCATAGATGAAGGAAGATGAGCAGTCAATAAGGTGAACTCATATGTCAAAGATAAACTGACTAAAATGAATAAAAGGCAAACAAGTCCACAAACGCTCCATCAATATCTAAAACCGACATTGATGTCACTATCGAGGAAGGTATGACGGTATTGTGGCAAACTCTGAAACAGTTGTGACATCTTGCTTCGATTCTTTAGTAGAGAGAGGGAAGTTTGACCCGAACGATAACACTGTATGGAGTTTGGGCATTGTGGTAGCGACAAATGACTCTACTTACTTTGACTTTTTGTAAGCTGACTAACTGTTCCTTCGAGTACATTACGTTTTGTCTTTTCCTGTTGCAGTTCGTCGGATAATGAATGTACAAGACTTTCTAATCGGCCGAGACGGTCTACAATGACATCAGGGTCATTCAACAATAGTCTCTTCTTCTGTTGGTCCTTCGTTGCTCCTGTTTTACACAGAAAGAAGAACAAATTAGCGTAAGTCAGAAATTTTAACATGTTATGCGATATGATGTGACGTGTAGAAATATTCTTATCTTAGGTTACGATTTTATCTTTCTTTATGCAGAATATGACATATTGAAGATTATTGGTATATTAAATGATGTATATAATGATAGATACAACACTAAAAACTGTGCATGAATTTTAAATAAATGATTTTAATATGTATGTTAATATTAGATTTTTTTTAAATTTTTTTTTTCGAATTAGGATTTGAGTTAATATAGAATTAAATTTCAAAACAGTGTGGCTGTGGCCATTGATTGACACATTAAATTCATCCATTGACTGGGACAATTTAGGTGAACGTTTGTATGTAACGACCACTGTTCACTATGTACTTTTTAAAGACACTTAAACTATGGGGTCACCAAAGGTTCTCAACACCTTAATAAAGTAATTCGAAAAAATAATCAGAAATAACACGATGTTTTGATTTATATCAATTATATAAATCAAAACAAAAAGGTTATTCCTGATTATTTTTTCGAATTATTTTATAATTTATAAAGGCGTTAAGAAACCTTTGGTAACCCCACAGTTTAAATGTCTATCGTAAGTACGTCGTGAACAGTGGTCGTTACAGACAAACGTTCACGTAAATTGTCCCAAACAATGGATGAATTTAATGTGTCAATCAATGGCCACAGCCACACTGTTTTGAATTTCGTTCCGTTAGTGGTAGAAAGCATGCCCTTTTATAAAAAAGGTCTAAATAAAATGATTCTGCTATTTTTGAAGGAGGCATGTAACTTGATTATAATGTTGATTTGAAAGTTTATTTTTATTTTTACTCTGTGTTATTAAGTGAAATAAAATGGTTTGAGTTAACCTAATAAAAAGTGAAATACAGAATTCAAAAGAAAATTCAAACGGAAAGCTATTTATCAAAGACAGTTTGAAAACCAAAATCTCAAACACACCAAACGAACGGAAAACAGTTGTCATATTCCTTACTTGGTACAGGCATTACGTGTACAGGTTGAAGGTCTGACACAAAATTTCTCTTCATTTTCTCATTTTTATTTTGATCAAAGACTTCATTGCCAAATTATTAAGAAAATTATACTACAGCACCTGGAATAGACTGTTTAATTTTAGAATAATCTAATAATAAAAAAACCTTGGACAACTCATCACGAGTGAAACCCGTACTACAAGCAAATTTCCCCTGTATTTACATCACAGCCGACCATTTTCAACAAAAAGTATCACATCTCCACTTTTGAAATTCATTGAAACTCCGTGTATGTAATTCACAGTTTTACGTTATCATAGACATTTCTAAACAGATCACTGAATGCCGAAACCGTTATTTTGACAGATTTGAAAAATTTGAGTTTTTATCTACAAAATTTAAGAAAAAAACATTGTCATCCTAAACCAAGATCAAATATCAGGTGGAATTAAAGCTATGCTTGGCATTCGTATATACATTCGTAAATTAATTCATTTTTGGTTAGCAACGTCCTTCAAAGCAAAATGTTTACAAAAAGATGTTAATTCACAATGGCATCCATAAAACAAGATTTATCATTTTATTTTACAGAACCATGTAGTACAGTTTTTATTTATTTGCAGACATTAAAACATTTTGGCTCAATATATTTAAAATCAAAATGAAATACAATTGTCTTATAAAACCCAACCGTTGGCATGATTTGAAGTTTTATCGAATTGACGAATTGAAATTTTCATATTAAACCGACACTTTATATGGAGATCTATTCAAAATACACTTTAAATTGAGATCTTTTCATTCATTTTCTTTCAAAGATCGAATCTTTTGAGGGAAAGATAATGCAGCGGTTGCTTCGTATAAAAGTAATCTTCCACGTTAATAACATTATTACAAGTTTCTATATATAGTGAAACGAAGCATATTTTATAGAGTTTGATATCAATACAAGTAACAGATTAACCAAAATAAATTTTCGGCCTATTAATTTTTAAGAATGATAGGATATGTATTTCATTGTGTGTGTCTATGACGCGGACTTAATAACTAAAATGCATGCATAATTCTATAAACTTTTGATCGTACTTGAAAATGTCTTCTTTATAACTGTTTTTAGCTGTTTTTATCAGTTACTAGTCTTAAGTTTTAGTCTATCAGTTTTGAGAAGTATACGTTGTATCTACTAGTATGTTTAGAATCAAGACCCGAGTAAAATAACCACGCTGTCAGTTTTTAATCCATTTTTCAATCATTAATCTATTTTGTGTTTGACTTAATTAAGTGTTAAGGTATATTCAATACACAATATGCTTGTCTTTATGTTATCTGTTTTAAATCCAATATAAAACACGATAGTTAAGTTACATAACATGGTAGACCATTGTACGGATATACAACCTTCTCAGTGCAAACTATAGCAACGACACGTGAGTATGTACTTGACTTTCAAAGTACACTTGACAAATGTTTTATAGTATGCGAAACTATTTAAAAAATGCACATTACATAAAAATTGTGAATGTTCTTCAAAAAATCAAAACATTTTTTTTAAGGACAACGCTATCTGTCTAATCTGCAACTGACATTTATAAAATGTCGTATTGAGTCATATAATAGTTTCTGTCTGAAAGACCTAGGTCTTTGTGAATGACACATGAATGATACACTGGATGAAATGTCGTCTATCAACAGTATGATTGCACAATCGAAAAACATTCAAGTAACTAACGCTGTATACAAATACAACGTCGCTGGTCTTCCAAAATGTTTTTCAAAAATAAATATCTCACAAACAGGCTTTGAAAATTTGGTTGAAATTCATGCTTCAAAAATGTCGTAAATGAACCTGAATATTTTTGTAAATGGCAATGAAATAAAAACTACGACGTTTGTGGTTTACTTAAAAACTAAACTTATTTTAACAGAAATAAAGAAATATTTAAGTATTTGATTCCCAAAGTCATTACACAACACTTTCCAAGTTTACATACAACATTTGGAAGGCAAACTTTACTGGCAACTTTGTGTCTTTTGTAGACGAAACACGCGTCTGGCGTAAAATACAAAATTTAATCCTGGTATCTATGATGAGTTTATTTACAACCACTGGGTCGATGCCACTTCTGGTGGAGTTTTAATTCCCCGAGGGTATCACCAGCCCAGTAGTCAGCACTTCTTTGCTGACATGAATTATCACTGATATGGTCATATTTATAAACTAACTGTTTACAAAACTTTTGAATTTTTGAAATACTAAGGGTTTTCTTCTTCATGAATAGAGTACCTTAGCTGTATTTGGCAAAACTTTTAGGAATTTTGGTCCTCAATGCTCTTCAACTTCGTACTTTATTTGGCCTTTTAACTTTTTTGGATTCGGGCGTCACTGATGAGTCTTTTGTAGACGAAACGCGCGTCTGGCGTTAATATAAAATTCAATCCTGGTATCTATGATGAATTTATTTTGTCACAAGTATTTTTTTTTCGAATGTTTTAATTTGTCTAACTGTATGCTATTTCGAAGTATCAAAAATTGTCTTTGGTCAAGACCATTTGTGTGAAAAAATATTATTTTCAAGCCCATCGACGACAACTTAGAAGAACACAAACACATTTTCTGACTTCGAGCCGACTATTCTTTAATCATTCTACAAAATGAGGCGATCTTTGTGGAAAAGCAAAAAATATCAATGTCAAGGTCCTTGCTTTGACCAGGCTTGTGATCGAAACCACGAATCTTAATAATTTAGGCAAGCACGCTATCCCGAGAACACCGATTGCTCTCTTATTAATGCAGTTTTTCTGCTAAACTCTAAAAGTAACTCCATGCAACATTTGTTTTTATCCAATGTAAGTAATTTCGTATGCTTGTTTTTGTACTAAACGTTTTTGAAAAATAAAAAGAATGTTTCTAGAATTTTCCTAAATAATATAGCAGGAATAAATTTAACGTTTGTCTGTCTTTTGGTTTATTTTCGTGTTTGTGCGATGGCATTGTCAGTTTGTTTTCTAGTTTGAATAATCCTTAGGTTTCGTGTCTCTCTTCTTTTTGTTACATATTTAACGAACTTATATACAAGTACACATATAACTGACATGACAGATAGCATACAATACAAGATACCGACTACTTGATGATCTATATATGCGCTTTTATAAATTGTATGTCTCGTCAATTGCCTCGAAACCTAATAATAGTAAAACAGACGTTCCAAACGATAGCAACATCTCAATCAAAGCTAAATACCGCTAATAAACTTTATCAGCACCAGCTCCTTTCTATGTTAAAAATTTACAAAATACAAGTTATTGGACAATTGGAGATGCAAAAGGTGACATGAGTAAAGTCCCTATTTTTAGCTTGACACCATTTTTTATTCTTTTGATATTTCAGGATGCATTTATTGCGCCTTCTTATCGCAGATTTTATGAACCAATGTTCATGTCTAAACTTTATAAATACACCTTTGAAAGATATTGTGAATATTATAATCTAAAGATATTTAGACTCTTTAGTTATATTAAGATATATAAGGTATTGTAATTTCCAATAAAATTTATCAAACTGATTTTACTCTAGACTAATTCCAACAACATGCATTCTCGTTTGGAACCTTAATATTAGAATTTAAAACGTTATATATCTTTATATTAACTTTCATTTCCTTTTATGAATTTTAATTTCCTTGATGGTGCATGCTGTTCATTAATAAAGTGTGCAATTCATGGTTCGATATGCATGTGTTTGCAGTTGGTCAAGAATAGATTTCGCAAATTAGTAAAACTTTAAATTAAAAATTAGCTTTTCCCCCTGACTGTTAATAAGTATAAACTTAACATTGATATTAAACTTGGCAAATTTTATTCTTTTCTCCTAGTGAGAAAGAATCATTTTTAGTTTGATTAGTAAACTCGTCGAACAAAAGATGTCAAAGACAAATGCTTATAAACCTGTTTCCTCGGACTTCATTTCTGAAATTTCTATACATGTACTAACCATTTAAAACTATTCATTGAACAAAGTCATGTTGATGACGTCTTTACAATAAATTCGTTGGAAGTGTATTGATTGATACCTTAGTCCTGGGGGTGGGGGGACATGTTTTTTATTAGTTTTATTTACCATGAACTAAATATAGTGTTTAATTTCTGTGATGACCCGTAGAGTGGACTGCTTTTTACAGTGTGTTCTTTTTCCCCCGCTGTTACACTGTGACAAATGTTCTCGGTGAGAGGGAGGTTCAACTAGGTTGAGCGCTCTTATTAACGTTAAACCCCGCCAAAATCTTTATGTGACTGCCCTATGTCGAAAGCCTGTAATTCAGTGGTTGTTAGTTGGTTGCTGTTTTGTATATTTTCTTTCGTTAATAATTTTGTCATACTTTTAGAATAATATTCGTTTAAATTGTTTTTCATTTTTGGGGGCCTTTTGAAGATGACTTTATGGTAGGAGTTTTGTTCATTGTTAAAGGACGTACGGTACTATTGAAAAATTCTCGCATTTTACCCCATTTGCAATAAGGGCGTTGTTCTTTTGCTTTTTGTGGTTTCATTTTTGACCCTTTTGTGCCATGGTCCTTTTTTTCTATGATGCAAGGTTAATTGATTGACATAGTTATTTCCTTATAGTCCAGTGACAAATATTTCATGAAAGAGAACAAATTAGCAAATAATTCCGACCGGACGTGGCAGTGTATTTACACATCCCGCACAGTCAAACGGACGCCTCACTCATAAACTAATTAATAACCCAAACGGAAGAAATTAATATAATCCTTGTCAAATAGAATTAAAGGATTAAATCAAGCGTAAGTCATTAAATTAAATAAATTTAGTATAGGCACGGTTGTCAATATTTGTTATCATGTTTTAAATCAAAGATATAATATTTATTAACAAATGCAACGTAAAAATACTTTATTGTTTGAAATAAATGCCATCAAGCAAATTCTGTGACGGATAAAAATGTGACATGATTTAAAGTGGATATGGTATTTAAAAATTCAAATGTCGAGGGAAAATCTTAAAAAAAATTTAATGAATTTGATATAAAGTAGTACTTCAACCCCGCCGCATTTTTGCGCCTTTCCTAAGTCAGGAGCCTCTGTACTTTGTTGATTTTGTATGATTTTTAATTTAAAGGTTGTTTTTTTGTTTTTGTTTTTTTTATATTTCGGAGTTTAGTATGACGTCCATTATCACTAAACTAGTATACAATTTTCTTTAGGGGCTAGATGAAGCACGCCTCCGCTTGCGGGATTTTCTCGCTCCATTGAAGACCCATTGGTGGCCTTCGGCTGTTATCTGCTCTTCGGTCGGGTTGTTGTCTCTTTGACACACTCCCCATTTCTATTCTCAATTTTATTGACATTAATTGTGTTCACATTTTTAGGCCATTTATTTCAATGATAAAGTAATGTTAAAGTTATTTTTAGCACTACATGAAATTTTGCTATATTTCGATTTATTTGTGTACAATTTTTTCGCGAGGGTTTTAATGTATGTTATGTTTCATTTTCTTAAATCATATGTTATATCTTTACTGACTAACAAGAGAAGATGGTACTCCTTCCAACATTATCGAGGTTGGGCATTACTTCCCATATTCTCAATCGAGCCCAATCCGGTCTTAATTTCAGTCCCGATGTGTACTAACAATGATTTTTAATTTTTATCTTCTAAATCTAAATTATTTAACGTAAGTCGTTCTTACTTATTTCATTTGCTGAATCAAAAGTCATTAAAGGGACACCAATCTATTTTAAAACAGTTTCCCATTATTTTTAAAAGTATATAAGTGCGCAAAAGATTTAAAGTTTAATGGCATTGAAATTCGACACTGATTATTTAATTCTTCAATTCAAAATCAAAATATTTATGTATACACATACATAGATCAACATTTGTACAAATATGTTATCTTATCTCGCTGTTAAAGATTGGGCTGACATTTGTTTTAAAAACACATCAATTGCAAACGTCTTGTCATTTAAGAAGACTTTTTTCAGTATGTTTTAATGTTGTTTTGATAATAAATTCAATACAATGTTGTTACACAATTATTAGATCATTATGTCTTATGCAACAAGGCATGAAAACTATTTAGTGTTTTTGAAATCAGTACTTATACGTTGTGAATAAAAATTCAAGACTTGCCAACTTCTACGTTATGGTGTTCTTTCGGTCAAGGTCTAGAGATAAAAAATAATTCTGATTTATACTTTTGGCAATAGAAAATTGACAGATGTTATTTGGTCTTTGATTAAAAATGATTAAATCGTATATCAAGACAACGAGACAAGTTGAAATAGTATTTGAGAACGCACCCTGAGAACATATTTACATAAATCCTGTGATTTCTATAACTTCCAGTAAGTTAATTTGTACTGTTCAAATATATTCAAGTTAGCTTAAATCTGTAAAGGCGAATGCACATTTCAAATCAAAAGTCTGATAAACAAATTCAAGTCTCTAAGAACATGATTTATCAACAAGTTTTAATTGGCTTAGAACTAGCTTTCAGTAACTACGAGCACTCTTTGGTCGATAGTTTTTGTCTCGTGTCTTTATGCTGATTTTGTTTTATGCTCCTTGCAATACTTTTGAGTCGAGCCATTTCCTATTGTTTGTTTGTATGAGTTGCTGTCACATCACTTCCCCATGTTTGGAGAAGGTTGAGAGCTCACTTAAACGTTTACACCTCCATATTTTTTACGAGTCTGTTCCTATATTCACAGAAGTTATCGTTGGTTGTTGACAGTCTTATCTATCTTGTGGGTATCGTCTTGTCTTTGATCATACTGTTGGTTTTCTCGTATGCTAATTTTAAATTGTGTATGTCGGGGTCTTTTATAGATGACCATACGGCATGACTTTATATCATTGTTTACTCTTATATATAATTGCTTACATACATTTTGTACATGCACGTCATTTGAGCGCTGTGTGTAGTAATCTCAAGGACATAGTAACATCTCTGTTGTTTTTTTTTTCTTCTGACTTTGATCCCGTGGGTTACAGTCAGCGCCCTTTCCTTATTACTTGTGTGTACTTTAAGGAATCGTAAATACAAAGTTCTTGCTTAAGTTCATAAGAAATCTTAGTTTGTGAAGATCCAATCTGATGCCAACAACAAACACACCGAAACGATATCATAAAATCCTGGACGTTTTGACAACATATATATTGAGTTTGGTTGATTGATATTTCAACAAACAGTCGGTATTACAATGTGTACTAATCGTGCACATTTACTGACTGGCTTGGCATTGTAGTCATATGAAGCAGAATTCATACAAAGTATTCTCAAAGACTTCTTGCCAAGTTCACTAATTTCATTTTCAGATTATACGTGATATTTATTGACTCATTAACCCATATTTCCTTTAGTGCGTACATGTCGTGTTTTCCCCAAAATGAACATGTAATTAATGATACTAATTTAACTAGAATGACTGCTTCATATTTAGATCTTTTTCTTGATATTGACATAGATGGACAGCAACAAACTAGAAGCTATGACAAACATGACGATTCCAGCTTTCCTATTTCTCAGCATTAACAGACGATTTACCACATCGTATGGCGTTTAAAAATCTCAATTGATTCTCTGTGTGTGTGCGTGTACATGTTTACTTTATACATGGACTTCATAAACAAGGATTTGTTCGTGACACAAAAACTGCTCAAAAAATGTTTTAAAGATTTGCATTTAAACCAATCGACAATCACAACAGTACAAAATTTGAAAGGACAACATCATCGACAAAACATACAAGATACGTAGTTGATGGCAAAAAAACCTATGAAAGTTTCTAAATTTGTAGAATATAGTATAAGTTATCATGCTTTGAACTAACTAACGAGATTAATAAGACAGTGTCAAAAATCGTTGAACGGTTAGGGCGAATTAAGCTTGTCTTGAAATAAAAATTTTCAAAAACCGTTGTGTCGGTAATTTTTTTTACAAAGCTACAAGCCGAGTGGCAAATTCCTGGACCATTCAATTACCGATAAATACAGACGCACTACTCCGATCAACATGGCTTAATTAAAAACAATATGAAGTATTAAATCAGATAAATACAGCTAAAACCAACTCTTCAAAGAGAATGATAATTGCAATTAATTGATACAACAAAAAATTAATGACGCAAATAGTTTTCTAATGTTTTCATCTATTTTACATCATCAATTAATTTGAACTTATGGATTACGTTTTTGTTATCAATTAAATGTGACGTAAGGATGTTGAATCAAATGACAGAATTTGACTAAATCAACAAGTTCCTGTCTAATGATGCATTATGGTATTAAAAGATTGAAATGGATTAAGAGTTTGACGTATCGTATTTTTGAAAGCAACTTTACCAAATCACATGTGGCGGTACCTAATATTTGCATGTCACTGATTAAACATCAGGCTTTTCGAAAAAGAACACATTAACGACTGTTTTTAGAGAGGTAACCGAGCGCGTACGTGTTTTATTACACGTATTGCTGATTTTGTATGTTGAAATTTCTCAACCATTGAATAAATTACTTGTAAAAAGAAAAAAAGATATTGATTTGAAACTTATTAGTACGATTAGATAAAACATGGCTTAACTTTTATAGTACGAATACTTTTTTTTAATCTTTTTAAATACCATGCTAACTGAGTTCACATGTACTTAGGATTAAACAGCTTCACATTAATGTTTTGACGTCGCACCAGGATTGTTTAATTTGAAAATTTGAGTACTCTCTTAGGTAAACAAGACATGATCTGCTTTAAAATGTACTAATGTGTTAGAATTGTGCCTTTTGTACCCGTTATTTCAATTTCATTCAAAATAGAATGAAATTCAAAACAGTGTGGCTGTGGCCATTGATTGACACATTAAATTCATCCATTGACTGGGACAATTTAGGTGAACGTTTGTATGTAACGACCACTGCTCACTATGTACTTTTTAAAGACACTTCAACTATGGGGTCACCAAAGGTTCTCAACACCTTAATAAAGTAATTCGAAAAATTAATCAGAAATAACACGATGTTTTGATTTATACCAATTATATAAATCAAAACATAAAGGTTATTCCTGATTAATTTTCGAATTATTTTATAATTAAAGGTGTTAAGAAACCTTTTGTGACCCCACAGTTTTTAAAATGTCTATCGTAGACCTACGTCGTGAACAGTGGTCGTTACAGACAAACGTTCACGTAAATTGTCCCAGTCAATGGATGAATTTAATGTGTCAATCAATGGCCACAGCCACACTGTTTTGAATTTCATTCTAAAACTACATTACACTGCCAATTTATCAAAACAAAAGAAGAAAAACGTACCCTTGCAAAGTAAACTATTATATTTTTTTTCCCTTATTTGTATTACATAACCAAATTGTTCTTACATTTACTGAAAATTTAAAACAAAAATATATAAAAAAAAATCAATGACCTGTCTTTGTTCGGTTGAACATTGCATAGACATGATGTAAATGAATTTGTTTTACTCTTTAAAAGAGTAATGTTATAAGCATATGAATAACTGTTCTTTTTGGAACGGAGAAATAATACCTGTAGCTCATAATTCGGAAACTGTTACAACAATCCAACACGGGGTTTTTAAAAGTAACTTTTCGGTACACAAAATTGCAAAAGTTACCAAGTTTCGAACAATCATTGCAAGTCAAAGCAACATAAAGAGAGTTTTAATATATGGAATGTTATCTTCGTACATAACGTTTGCAGTTTTTCATTCAAACTATCTTGTTTAAAGTATATCGTATGTTAAATGAAATCACAAAAACCCAGTCTGTCATGTCTTATTCGTCAGCTCCTACGTATTAACATCTGCTTTTAGGACATTTAAACGATATAATATGAAAGCAAGCTCATTGATCGTCACATTTTGCTCGATACCTGGTAGAGTTTTTTTTTCAAATATGACGGTCACTTGCTTTCATTTAGAATAAATTTTCAAAGGCATCACATTCAATTCTTATATTTACAAATTTTTGAAAATAAACCAATATATATATTTTCACTTTTTTGATTTAGTAAAACATTAACCACAAAACTTCGGCAAACATTGTCCCGGATGTAGCCGAAACTAGACAGTCACGAAAAGTTTAGCTCCAACGAAAAATGTGGAATTCAATGTAAACTGAAGGTATATATTACGGAAAACATTACACAATAGCTGCTTTGATTACTTTCTCCATCTATCGGAATTTTACTTCGCTAAAATCAAGGACACGTTATATATCAACTATTATTTATTTGCTCGAAATTTAGTCTTGTATGTATTCGGCAAACGTTGCCAAGGAGCTCCAACGTCATAAATAGTATCTAATAGTTTTTCATTGTTCTCTTAAATGGCGTCATAGTAACAATTCGTACGTTACGAAAACTATAGACATAAGTAGAGATTTGTCTATATATTTTTATATACGTGAGAGCCGATAAGAAATAAAACATGTCTGAAACAAAAGTAACCTTCGGTCAAAGTGCGGATGAAGCACTAGCTCTTCTTAAAAACATTCAAAACATTGTTTTCAAACTTGAATCTCGTATTGAAAATATTGAAAAAGAAGTAAGCAAGATAGAAGATATAAAGATACAATTAATTTCAATGTCTTCCCAAATAAATGACATGGAAAAGCGTGTTCAGGAAGTCGAAGACCGAAACAGCAAAATAGAGGACAGCGTCGAGGAGATGAGTAAAATCGTTAACTCGGCCTTTGATAAATATACTGACAACTCGGAGCAAATCGAAATTTTAAATAAAGCCATAAAAGCTCTTCAAAATACCAAAGATAATCGGAAACTCGATGAAGTACATGTCTCCAAATTGCGATCTCTTGAAGAAGATGTGGTAGAAATGAAATGGAGATCTATGCAAAATAATTTAATATTCAGTGGACTAAGATATCAACCAGACGAGGATACGGAATTAAAAATACGAGATTTCATCAACAAAGAGCTTGGCATATACAACACTTTATCCTTTGGAAATGTCCATCGATTCGGGAAAAAAGACCGAAACGGTATTAGACCTATAGTAGCTCGCTTCACATCCAGACGAGATCTTGAGTATGTCTTGAAATGCGCGTACAGATTGAAAGGTACCGATTACGGGATAAAGGAACAATTTCCCAAAGAAATAGAATTAAAACGCAAAGAACTGTATCCTATACTAAAACAGGCCAAAAAGGTCAATAACAAAGCGGTTCTAGTACGAGATCGATTATATATCAACGGAGAACTCTACAAACCGCAACCAAATATTTCAAACACTCAAGGAAGGGAATTTAGAGATAGCCTTATTGATAGACCAACACACTCTCAGATTCCAGTGAATAGTGGCCCTCCAGTTCCACCAAGGCCCTATAAACGTTCACGAATAAATTCTGACGAGATAGAAAATACTCATTTATAGGACAGGTCAACAAGAGGTGAATTGAAATTTTCATTTTTAAACATATGTGGACTTAAATCAAAATCTTTAGCACCAGAATTCTCAGAACTCGTTATCAACAACGATATATCTATATTTGTAGAAACAAAAACAGATAAATTAGACATTATATCACTCCCTAACGGATATAGTTGTTTTAGTAAACATCGATCAAAGTTTAAAAGAAAGTCAGGTGGCATAGTAATTATTTACAAATCTGAACTTGAAAAATTTCTTACATTTCCAAAAACAAACTCAGAATTTGTGCAGTGGATACAATTTTCGAAAGATCTTTTAAATGACAATGTACTAATGGGCTGTGTCTATATACCACCAGAAGGATCTAAATACTCATCGGTAGATGCTTTTACTGAAATTGAAAACGAATTTCTTCATTTGTCTGAACCTAATCTAAAAAACGTCTTAATAGGGGATTTTAACGCTAAGACATCTACATTACCGGATTATGTTATCCCAGATCAACTTTTACTTGAAATTCTAAATACTGATGATACACACACGATGCATTACTTTTCCGATTACAATTGGCTCTTAACAAACAATATTTCCTTGCAAAGATATAGCAAATGTGCATGTAGACCAAATACGTATGGTCACCGACTTCTAGAATTGTGTAAAAAAATGAATATATATATTGCTAATTCAAGAATATGTAATGACAAAACAGTAGGAAAAATTACTTGTAATGACGTTAGCGTCGTTGATTATCTAATACTTAGTTCTGATCTTTTTCAAATGACAAAGCATTTCGAAGTTGAAGAATTTAATCCTATCCTATCAGATGTCCACTGCAACCTTAAGTTTACTCTGGAATCACAACCATATACTAATATCAACAATGTGAAAACCGTCGAGAAGCAAGTTATAAAATGGAATAATAATAAACAAGATAAATTTGTCAAATTTGTTAAAGAAAAAAAGTCTGAAGGAATACGGGACATAGAAACTATTCTTGATAAATTAATCGATCGAATTGATACTGTACAACAAACCGATATTGATACGGCAATGAATAAAATTTGTGAAATATTTAACAGCTCTTCCATCTCAGTGTTTGGAACAAAATGTAAAAACCAGAAATATGCAAAGCACAATGAAAAACCATGGTATAAAAGAGGATGCAAGAGCAAAAGAAATTTATTTCATCAGGCTAGACAAAGATACGGGAACTTAAAGAGTAAAGAAAATAAAAAGGCTTTAAAAGAAGCAAGTAAATCTTATAAAAAAGAACTAAATCGGAGTTATAATGATTTCCAAATGAATACCGCAAAAGATCTTAGAAAACTGGCTAAATCTGACCCAAAACGGCTATGGCAAAAATTAAATAGTATAAATACCAACAAATCAAATAAAACTGATGCTGCTAAAATTGAAGACTTATATGAACATTTCAAACGTCTAAGCCAAGATGAAGTCATCGAAGACAACTCAGACATAGATTTATCAAAGGTACCACCAGAGAACATTAACAGAATTTTAAATTCTCCAATCACAGAAGAAGAAATCTTGAATGTCGTCAAAAAACTTAAAAACAATAAGGCTTCCGGATATGAGGGTATTGTGAATGAACATATTAAACATACGGTTAAGGAAATGTTGACCATCTATCACAAGTTATTCAACATTGTTTTAAATACCGGGAAGGTACCAGATTCATGGACAATGGGAATTATTCAACCTATCTTCAAGAATAAAGGCAATATATATGATCCTAGTTCGTACAGACCAATAACATTAGTATCATGTATTGGTAAAACTTTCACATCTATCTTAAATGAAAGACTTGGGGAACTGTCAACTGAGGTCAATCTGATTTCCGAGGCTCAAACAGGTTTCAGAAAAGGATATAGTACATTGGATAACATATTTGTATTACATTCATTAATATCAATTTATCAAGCACTTGGAAAAAAACTCTTTTGCACTTTTGTTGATTTTTCGAGAGCCTTTGATACAATCTCTCATACATCTTTATGGATAAAATTACAAAAGGCGAATATTTCTGGGAAAATTTTTAAAGTAATATATAGTATGTATAGTGATGTTAAATCTTGCGTAAGGAATGGGAACGAAGTGTCAGCCGTTTTTAACTGTAACATCGGAGTGAGACAGGGAGAAAACTTATCCCCCTTTTTATTTGCTGTTTATCTAAACGATCTGGAGTCTTTTTTTGACGGAAATGATGTTCAGAACTTGCAAGTTATCGAAAACATTTGCCACAATCATTTGCATATATATATTAAACTTTTCGTTCTTTTGTACGCCGATGACACTATAATTATATCTGAAACAGCCGAATCAATGCAACACGCCTTAAATGTTTTTGAAAGATACTGTGTCCGATGGAAGTTAAATGTTAATTTATCGAAGACAAAGGTTGTTGTGTTTTGCAAACGGAAATCAAGAACATTACCAAAGTTTCAAATATTTAACCAGTCTATTGAAATTCAAGATTCTTATCCATATCTAGGACTAACCTTTAATTACAATGGTTCATTTGCAACAGCGAAGAAACGTCTTAGCGAACAAGCACAGAAAGCTCTTTTTAGTCTCTATACAAAGATACGTAATCTCTCTATACCTGTCGACTTACAATTACAACTGTTTGATGCACTTGTACTTCCAATTCTGACATATGGATGTGAGATATGGGGATTTGGAAATAATTACATGTTGGAAAAAGTCCATTTGCAGTTTTGCCGGAATGTGTTGAAAATTAGATCGTCGACACCAAATTTTATGACATATGGAGAACTTGGTCGTACACCAATAGATACCGTAATAAAATGTAGAATGGTGTGTTTTTGGAACAAACTTCTCACAAATGAAAATAAACTGAGCAGTATACTTTATCAAATTATGTTCAAATTAAAAGATGATCACACTTTCAAATGGATGGATTATATTAAATCGATCCTAGACAATGCCGGACTAAGCTATGTTTGGACTCAGCAATCACCATTAGATATAAATCAACTAAAAATCGTACTGAAAGAAAAACTAAAAGATTCATTCATTCAACAGTGGCATAGTCAAATTGACAACTCATCCAGAGGAGAATTTTATGGACTTTTTAAAACAATCCTTGGACTAGAAAACTATCTTTTAAAATTAACACCATTCGAACGTAAATATATTTCAAAATTAAGATGCTGCAATTTAAAAATTCCAGTAGAGTTGGGAAGATGGTATAACATTCCAAAAGAAGAGAGGACATGTAATTTGTGTTTAACTGCAATTGGCAATGAATACCATTATTTATTTGAATGCAATTCTTTATTAGTAAAAAATATCAGAAATCAGCATATTCCAGAGTACTATGTGAAATATCCGAGTGAAGCAAAAATGAAAGGACTACTGTCATTGACTAATATTAACGTACTTAAAAACGTATCTTTATTCATTTCAAAGTTAACTAAAATATTATGATATTAAAATATTATAATATAAGGTAAAGTTATTTTCTATATACATGTATTTCATTTCTAAGTTGTTTCATTTATTTCTTTAATTGTATGTGATTGTATTGTGTAATTTACCTCTTGTTTCACATGTCAATGTGACTGAGTGTTTCTAAAATAAAGCATATTGTATTGTATATTGTCCAGATAGATGCAAATGACAATAATACACGTGAAACAAATACAACTTGAAATGAGGAGATGCTGATTAGAAAGTAAATAAAATATGTATTAATTTTTTATGACTATATAATCTTTAGTTTAGCTTTAGTTTAGCTTTGGTTGATTTCATACTGCATGGGTTGCAATCATTTGCATGCCCTTCAACTTTGTAATTTAGTTGGCCTTTTTTTTTTTTTTTTTTTTTTTTTTTTTTTTTTTTTTTTTTTTTTTTAACTTTTTTGGATTCGAGCGTCACTGATGAGTCTTTTGTAGACGAAACGCGCGTCTGGCATATATACTAAATTTAGTCCTGGTATCTATGATGAGTTTATTGACATTTGTTGTTTCATAAAATATGAAAGCATATGACGATATAAGATGGTTTGTCTTTCAGCCAGCGATCAATATTTGTATGAATTGAACAGCGACTGTAAATAATGATGATTGTTTGTTTGTTTCGTATGCTGATAACATTTGATTTTGCTGTTTTTGGACTCCCTTATTTTGATTTACTTTGGGGATTTTTTTATAGTTTATATAGTCATTTGGAGAGTGTGATATGAAAAGCACCACTTACTTTAAAAGTCTCCGTTTATAAATCTGTTCACAACTTTTCTGGACTTCGATTTAAGATAATTTAAAACATAGTGTGTATGCATTTGTGTGTTTAATAACTCTACAATGACTAGAGGTATAGAGGGAGGATTGATATATATAAATAACACATTTTTGCGTGTTGTTAATTCTAATTTTAGTTGAATAATATGTATTGGAATTTAGTGTGATGTCCATTTTCACTGATCTAGTACACACTTGGTTTAGGGGACAGCTGAAGCCTACCTCCGGGTTCGAGATTTAATCGCTGTGTTGAAGACCAACTGTCGGCCTTCAGACTTCGTCAGTTTCCTGCTCTTTGGTCAGGTCGTTGTCTCTTTGACGCATTCCTCATTTCCATTTTCAATTTTACTAGTCTACTGTTCATGACTGTAGGTTTACCTTTTGATATCTCAGTCTGGTTTTATTTGCGTTCTGTCCCATTGAAGTTTCCTTTTATTAATAGCTGAATAAATATTAAATCGTAGAACCAAATATTTATATTTCCAAAGGTTTGTGTATAAATACTTTCAATAAATTGATAGAAAATCAATTCAAGATATCGGATTTGAAATCAATAAAGATATTTACATTTCGTATTTAGCAACATGCTGTTTAGTTGAAATGAAGTTAGTTATTGACATTTGGTTTGAGAAAAGATATATATGTAAAATGGTCGATGTTTCTGGCTTTCAAATAATATACAAGTGCGCACGTAAAACTGGTTTATCCTCACTATTTGTTTTGCCTATTACAAGTCACATTTTCGTTTCACAAAAAGTCGTACAAAACTTACACGTATACGGCATGCACAGTTCAGTATACTTACGATTGATTTTTGTCGTAACATTGTTTGCTAAACGCAGGCCTGGTTATCTGGACCATGCGTTGGTCGTTGTTGTTTATCTTTGTTTATATATTTTTTCGGTGGTGGTTGTTTTGGTATGTTATTCCAGCATATAATTTTGTTAATACTATATCTTGTGAATGAATAATTACACAAATTAATTTTCCCAATGATAATAAGACATCTGTAATATAATTTTGATATTGACATTTTTTAAATAGCGGTTCAGGAACTTTAAGTCTTACTAACCAGACGCGCAAACATCAAATATCAATCGTTTCAGTGACAGAAAAAGCATGCATACACACACAACAATACGTTCACAACAAATATTTACATAAACGTTTCCATTTGACGGTGAAAATATCACCAGAGAAAACATAACGTTTGAAATAAGTGTTTTGTACGATTACCTAGAGGCAAACTACATAAAGACATGCAACAACTACCGATTATAAGTCATGGGTGATTCAAAAATTCGAACCAATGAAAAATATTTCGCGAGTTTCTACACAAGGGCATGCAGATACCAAGTCAGGAATATGACAGTTGTTATTCATTCGTTTAACGTGTTTGAGCTTTTGAGTTTGCTATTTGATTACAGATTTTCCGTTTTGAATTTCCTCAGAGTTCGGTATTTTTGTTGTTTTACTTTTTGCATTGCAGATTCTGTCTCACTACACCACTGAAAATATAGTAACCACATTTCATTCAACAACGTAAATCGCGCTGCTAAAACAATGTTATGGAACTGCAAATTCATCTTTTTCATTGCATTGTATTGGGTTTAGGTAGCTATCAAAAAGTCATATCTCAGATGAGAGGAAAGTTATAAGGCAAGACATACGTGCGTTTGTGTTTTATGTTCATCCCAGAATGTGTTTTGTTCATAGCTGTGTTTGTTGTGTTCATCATAGAGCGTGTTATGTTCATCCCAGAGTATGCTGTGTACATCGCAATGTACTAAGTACATCACAGACTGTGTTGTGTTCATCACAGCGTGTGCTGTATTCCTCCCAGAGTGTGCTGTGTTCAACGCAGAGTTCATCGCAGATAGAAAACTTAAAAGGAAACATCTTAAAAAGTGTACACAATAAATTTCCTTACATGTTTGTGAATAAGAGGGTGATTAGACTCCAAAAGCGTATATTGACCTTATTTCTTTACGGATTTCTAATGCAAATATTTTCATTTTCTACTCCATTATCAATATGCAAATATTGATTAGATATTTGTTGTTCTATTTTGATGTATAAACAATTGGCCGTTTCCGTTCTAGATTTGATAGTGCGGCGTTTCAGATCTCGGCTCTACTAAAAATGTCATTTCATGCTTCGTCTTTATCTTAGACTAATTATTTCCTAATATAGAACAAATAATGAAAACGATATTCACATTCATGATTTTAATTACCGATAACAATCAACAAATTAACAAAAGATTTCATGACAATCTTTATCTATATTGATTCAAATGAAGATAATTTCCTTTTTACTTGGACCACAACCAAGTATAACATACACTAGCTAGAACATTTGTTCCGTGTGTGGTCTGGTAAACACAACTTTTACAATATAGCATAATGTACACATTTGTTCAGCCGCTTGGTTGAAGAAAGAACTAATTATTAAAGAAAAACAAAATATGAAACAAAATTTTGTTGCGTAAATGGAGTTTCTTTTAATTTAAATCCCAATATATTACAATGGCAACTGCAGTCGGAGAACCTTCCTGTTCGGGCTATACATTCCGTTTTGGAATCTTCAGAAAAACGTTAACGTACATAAGAAGAAAAAAAATCATCAGTAATGTGCGCCATACCTGCTTCTAACTATCTTATTTGGTTCCTGAAAAGAAAAACCTTGTGCAATGCCCTTCGTTCAAACAAGTGTTGCCCTTCACAGGTAAAGTACATGTTTACCAAGTTAGAAGATTCACAATTGACAGATCATCCCGTTAAAATTAAAGGATGGATGCCGTGAAGGGTGCTCGTCATTAAAATTGAAATATTATCATCTTATACGGTCCAAAGGATGGATTAGGAAGAATAACTCCATGGGGAAAGACATGACATTTTTGATTGTTTGTTGTTCCTTTTTTTTATTTGAGCTTTGCTCTTTAATAGTGATAAGAACGTTATCATGTTATTTTGGATTAAATTTTAATTGAATTATGATAAAATTTTGAAGACACAATCGCTCTTTAAATTTTCATTTCAAGTGTGTTTTGCATATAAAAGATTATGCAATTACAAATGTTAAAATCCTAATAGTATTAAAAGATCAATAGACCTATATAAAATAAATCTTAAAAGAGGAGAAAACGTATTCATATTATGCATTTTTAACAATTTATTGACAACATAGTAGTGCATTTCTTTTGAACATAAATGAAAATAAAAAAAATCCCACCTGCGCCTTCTCAAAGAAACTTTTACAGTGTGTTGTACTACTTTTGGGACAAATTATATCAAAATTATAGAAAACTTCATCGTCTCTAACTCAAAATATGGACAATTTTATCTTTAGGGCGTCTTGAAATCTTTTGACAGCTTCCGAAGTGCTATTTTTCAACCTTTTTCACCTGGACCAAATCACTACTTTCCTTAAAATTCTGGACCCAAATTTTTTTACAGTGTAATTTCACCCCCTTACTTGCAATTTGAGGCATTAAACATGGAGAAATAAATTTGGAAGGGGTATAAAAATTAATGGCAAGTAACCCACTGTCAACACTAGGGACTATATTTGTACAATTGTGGTCTCGGACCTAGTTCTCAGAGAGAGACTGTCAATTATGCGCACAATACTATGCCTGCATAAGCATTTCAATAGTTCGCTTAATTAAATCATAAGGCACTCTTGAGGAGAAAACATATTGTAAAATAATGTTAAATACCATTTAAAGTAAATGTATTTCTATCTGATGTAATGTCTTTATTGTCGTGTAATTTTAAACATACAATCCTATGTAACCAAGATAACTTTTATTGCCTTATTGTAAAATTGTAAAATGCGCATTATATATTCTAGATATATTAATGATTTAAAGAGATGGATTTTGGTTTTAAAAGGACTATAAACTAATAATTGTACTATCTAGTTCGACTATTTACAAGCAAAAAAGAAGAAAAAAATAGAAAAAAAGCAAACAAGTTTAACAATTTAAAAAATGAACAAATGGACGGACTACTGTGTAACCAAATGAAATAATGTACCGTTTCATACACAAGAGTTTGTTAAATCCATTTTCCCGTACATTGAATGTTTCAACATCCGAGTTTTTCAATCACAGTAAAAATCTTGGCAAGATGTATAACTGTTAGTTCTGTTTGTGAATGAACTTCCTGTGAACATGAGTCCCCTCTTTCTATATATTTCTAATTCAATTAAGGTTTGGATCGGTCAAATATTTCCTTCACTGATAATTCCCTGTCTCTTTCTAATTTTTCACGAGTCCGTACATATCTGGCGTTTCTAGCTTGTTCCCATTGTTTATCTGAGTTCAGTTGCTCTTTTGAATTTCCAAATTCAAAGGAATCATAATTGTAAATCTGTCCATTAAAATCGTCTTGTGCTGCTGAAGATTTTCTTCTTCTGGTGCTTGCATCAATTCCTTTCGAATTTTCAGAAATATTGATTGCTTTTTGAGAACTGTGGTGTTCCTTTTCTAAGGTAGCTCCAGTTTCAGGAGCACTCATGGTTGGAGAGAAGATTTTAAAAGTCTTTGATCTCGATTGGAAGTAGAATTTAAATCTAGTTTGCTATCGGTCGATCCTCTCGTTACACTATTTACATCTCTTATGGTAGGTATATTAAGCTGTTTATTATTAAAGCTACCTGTTCGTTCTGCTTGGTTAGTAGATCTTTGCGACATCTCAGGGTCAGAGTTCATTTTTTGATTGACAAGCTGCGTACCTTTAACTACTTTATCTGTTATTATATTTTCTAAATCAATGACGTCTGCTTCTTGAAGTTTTTGTAAATATTCTACTAGCATACCTGTATTAATTTCAACCTTTTCAATGTCACTTGGTGGCCGAGGAGACCTCTTTGGAGATTTTTTGGAGGATTTTTCTTGTTTATTCCGCAGATTTTTTTCAGCTAATGTACGAGTACTTGCTGGATTGAATGATTTGTGACTGGAAATTATAGCACTTTTCGGTGGTCTGTGAACTCCTGCACGTATTCTTTCTAGGTCCTTTTCTACTAGCCTTTGCTGAGTGCTAATTCCATTGAGCTTTATTTTGAATTCATTGTATCTGCCATCAGAAGTCTGATCAAATCTTCTTTGCTCTCTTCTATTTCTTTCTCTTACTGATTCATGAGACTTGTAACTTTTCATGCTTAAATCCGCCATTGTCAGAATTAATTTATTGAATGTCCCGTGTCCACTCTGTTTGATATTTTCAAAATCCGTGTTTTTCTTGAATTATATTCAATTTGGCCTTTGGTATCACTCTGAAATATGGAAATGAAAATTATTTTTTTCTGAAATCTAAATTGAAAATTGTCTTATGATTATTACATTTGTAACGAACACCATCCCATTGAGAGTATCTATTGTATATATCATTACATTAAAAGGTTTGTCACTTAAATGAAACAGTTTGACGTCGGTCCATGTAACAAAATGCCTTGAAAAGAATCCATCTGACTTTTCTCAAGCAAAATCAATATGAATATGAATTTGCTACGGAAATGTGGTTCAATCGTTGGACAATTATCTGTTCGTATTACGCCAGATTTTTATTGTAACATCAAAGATTAAAGTGTTTTACTTTTCACATTTCCATTTTCGACCTACATGATTTAGACAGATATTACAAAAATCAATCAAAGATTCCACTGCATTGGCAATAACATGAATAGAACTTTGAAGACATGTAGCAATCGCTTGTCACAAAACATTATTGTCCACACCATTTTATTGTTTTATGGAAGGAAAAAGCAGATATGATATTACACAATCAATGGAATACAGTCAAACCTGTGTAAAAAGGTGAATTCAGGATCAAGGAAAACTTACTTTATATGAAGGGTGACCTTTGAATCCATGTTAAAAACAATGAAGGTAATACTACAGGAAGACTAGAAGAGAGTGACAGAACAAGTCAGGTTTTAACTATATACATGTGACATTTATAGTTTTTTAACTATAGTTTTAATGAGTCAAGACGGAATTTTATTCTATGTCGAAGCTGCCTTTATTCCGTTTCAAATGCGTGTAATTTTCCAACTTTTTGGTTAGTGGAGCAAAAATCACTACTAACAATTTCTTCCAGAATGCAATGAATCTTCCTCCGACGCGTCACCTGGTTTTGGTTTGGAGTTTTTTTGTACACTGATCTATGAAATATTTACAAAGAAACTAACACCAGGCTTACAATATTGCTCGCCATACGAGCGCTTCGTCTACAAAAGATCGATCAGTGGCACTCGCTCTTAAATCCAAAACGGTTAAATAAATTACGAAGTTTAAGAACATTTAATTTGAAGGCCTTAAATTCAGAAAAGTGTTGCCGTATTTGGAACAATTCAAAAGTTTTGAAAACAGTCCATTTGTGAATTTAATGTACGTATTGCGCTCATTGCCAAATGAACACTTTTCTCTGACAAGTTAGAGTTTATGCAGCCAAGTGTCTATACAAATTTCATTCCACCCTTTGGGTGACATTCTTTCAATCGAATCACCCGAGGAAACCAACATATATAGTTGCTTTCAGTGTTTATGTTATGTTAATAGAAAAACAACCTACTATGTAACCGTTATAAGTTGAACAAACAAACACTTCAAGCAGGAAGAAACGCATAGAACTTTGTGAAATAGTGTTAAGAAAACAAACGCATTTATTAACACACAATTTAATCTCTACTTGGACAGTTATATACATTGGAATGTCAAGAGATTATAGAAAAAGGTTATATCAAAATTTCTGATCAAGTTATTTGTCGTAGTGTTGACCTGTAGTGACAAAGATCGATTTCTACAACTTAATTCTTATCGGTTAACCTTTTATTTGACACAACCATTTGTCTAAGCTGTTCAATAAAGATACTTCGGTTCCAACTCCTCCAAGCAAAGATGACCTGCGATGAATTTGGCGATTCATTTCTGATCCCTTTTGCATATTTGCTCTTAAAGTGACTACAATCTTATACGTCACTGGCTTTCAAAAGTTCCGTGGGTTAAAGTGTTCCAGTAAATCAAGAAGAGAGCTTCGGACAAACGGAATTTTTAAAAGTGTTATTTTCATTTACTAACACTAAATCGATAAAACTACTGTTGGGATGTTAGTCCCAGGTGGTATCATCAGCTTCGTAGTCAGTGTTTCGGTACTGACATGATTAATAACTCTTTTTTATTTCCCGTTGATAAATCAAGAAATCATTGAGACAATAAGTATAAGAGTTCAGACCCTCTCTGGTAAATTTGGCTTAGATGAATTCGGCTATTCTTTTTTTAGTTTGATCATCTATAATTATAGCGTATCTATGTATCACTGACGTTTTATGTTGAGGTTTTATTGTGGCAAAACAGAAAAGTATACTTCAGTCGCATACAATTAAAAAAAAAAGTGCAACAATTATTATGCCCATGATTTGGGCTCAGCCATTATCAATGGTTTAATCATTAGTTTGAAACAATATAATAAATAAATGATTTATTTTATCAAAATGGTCAAATAAATGTTAAACAACCACAAGGACTGTTCTTGTCAAGAAAATACAACTGGTGAATACAAATTATATATTTGGGGTTGTTAAATTTTTATAAGATTTGCATTTAAAACTAAAAAGAATTGTGTCAAGAATGAAAATATAAGAAAATAATTATACTTCAATATAAATCAATAATAAAAAGACCCATTGTGTAAAGATTTCCAAAATGATTATTGAATATGCAAAAGACTACGTCCAAATAATTGCTATTTATAAGTTTTTATATTGTAGAATACTATCGCCTACAAGACTGAATATATATATGAACAATGCATAAATATTTCACTTGTATGTTAACAAGATTGAATACAATTGAACATTTAAAAGTAAAAAGAATTTTGAACAAATAAAATGGCTTATCTGTCATTTTTTAAACATTATGGTTTATGTATACACTAAAATCGTGTCATGTGAAAATTTATTAAACCAAATATAATGACACAAAATTGTCAATTTTAATTTGATAAACTGTATACCAGTGTATTATTATTTTCTATTGCGATAGTTATCAAAGGTACCAGGATTATAATTTAATACGCAAGACGCGCGTTTCGTCTACATAAGTCTCATCAGTGACGCTCAGATCAAAATAGTTATAAAGCCAAACAAGAACAAAGTTAAAGAGCATTGATGACCCAAATACGTCATACACTAAAATCGTGTCATGTGAAAATTTATTAAACCAAATATAATGACATAAAATTGTCAATTTTAATTTAATAAACTGTATACCAGTGTATTATTATTTTCTCTTGCAATAGTTATCAAAGGTACCAGGATTATAATTTAATACGCAAGACGCGCGTTTCGGCTACATAAGTCTTTTCAGTGACGCTCAGATCAAAATAGTGATAAAGCCAAACAAGAACAAAGTTAAAGAGCATTGAGGACCCAAATACGTCTAAGGTAATCTGTTCTAGGGATAAGAAAATCCGCATTTTTTTTTTACAATAACACATCATGGTAATGCGGTTACACGCGTTCTCCATCTTTTATATCGAGATGAAGACTCCGGTATATTGAATAGACGTTAATCAGATTGATGCACATTTTATCAAAAGCTTAGAGGAATAAGGTTGATTCTAGAAGTTAACAAAATACCATATTCATATAAAGACACATGCATGTTTAACCTTGTCACATTTTTTATGTGCCTGTATTGAGTCAGTAAGGAACCTGTAGTTCAGTGGTTGTCATTAATTGCTGTCTGTTATGTGTTTTTCTTTTGTTAGTTGTATGATGATAGATCAGATCGCTAGTTTTCTTGTTTAACTTATGTGGTATTTTGTCCTGTCGGGGCCTTTTGTAGCTGACTAAACAGTAGTGGTTTTTCTCTTTGTTATAATCTGTACGGTGACCTATTATAGATTTTGGATAGTTGTCACATTGCCAATGAAATATATCTCAATGGTTTAAACGGATTTCAGTTCAGATATAATTCTAGGAACAAACAAACAAACAATCGGCATTGCATGAGATCCAATCTCAGTAAAACAAAGAGACCCTATCTTTAGATGATACTTATTGTTACTGGAACATGCATTGAACCTAGTTGACAATTAAAAACGGGAGGCTAGGCCTCCCGTATTTTCCTTTCTATTTATTGAGTGTTTTATTGTGTTTGTCACAGCTATTGGCATTGCCATATTTTGGGGGAATGTTGCAGTATTATATGTGTGGTTCCACAGTGTTATATTTGTCCTAATCTGTTATATCCATGTTTAATCTTCAAGTAAACCCATATTTCTAATAAGACACTTCCATCGTCAATTTGCTTATTTGTCAGTGCATTTTGCACACCAATAGAAACATATTCTTATAGACAAAAGAAATTCATGTGGTGTAAACAATGGCCAGCTGCCCTTGTGGTCGAATCAAAATTGTGCAAGTATATTTTATATTGAAAACTTCAAAGGAGAGGTGAGGAATTTACTATATTGAGTCATGCAATTTGTAAAGTAAAAAGTATTTGTTTTTGATATAAAATATCTTACCATAGTGCGGGCTAGATAGATTGATATCATCTTCATAAAGATTGTGTATGCTTATGTATATAAAATGTTTACCTTAACACCCAAATAAGCTCTTCGTATATCCCATCTATTGATTAGTAAACGGATCTATTTGAGTACAGGTGTTTGACTTTACCACACGTTACACCACTTGTTATGTAATTATTTGTTTATTATTGAAATTATTGGACAATTTATGAATTCCACCTTGCACTACACGAAACACTTTGGGGAATGTAGTCACTGTAAATTGATAATTTTATTTCCTTCATAATACAAAACAGTTCCTGTGTTGGCTACTTTGTAGATGATGAAATTATTTCCTAACTGCTCTTTAAAGAACAATTATAAGAGAACAAAGCTTATTTCCAATACGGTTGTCACACTGTTACATTGAAATACAGTTATTAAATGGGGAAAAACCAAAGCTAGTTGAATTAACACAAAATATTAAAGAAGACTGCCAGCAAATTAATAAAAGAATCTTTTTGACATATTGTGCATGTAACCATCAATAATTATCTATAATTCTCAGTGCAGTGAAGATACATAAAGATGATGATCAGACTAAAATGTATTTCAGTGCGAAGAAATACATATACATAATTTTTAACAATATACGTTTATACATACGATAAAAAAATTACATTTTGTAGAAAACACTTAAACAGATTATTACATTTTGTTGTTTTATCCCATAGTTTTGTCCAACCAATTGATTTTTTTTATTTTCGGGCGAAATACAGACCATTGTGTGATACCAAACAATTACTAATTATGTCCATACAGGGCTTACAAGAAACCAACCACATTCCCAGCAGACTACAATCACAAATTTTAATTGTAATACATGTATTATGTAATCAAGGTGGTATGTCAGAACTCCAGAACCAACCTTATCTCTATTTAGGAAACGGGATAAAATAATGATTCAAAAGAACCCTTAAAGAATTGCTAGGTAGTAGGTAATTTTACAACCATACCAGATGACATAGGAGAAGCAAATATCGCATTATTAAATCCCGCTTATATTTCACAAGCATGATGGAACTTTAAAATGTCCATACTTTTTTGTGTTTGATAAAGATCCAAATGTTTCTTTTTGTTTTTTTTTCTTTTTTTCAGTGGTTTGGACTTGATTCTTAAGTCAAACAGCTGTTCAAAACTAAGAATGTAATAAACTTTCACAACGTTTGGCTAATGTATTCACAGTACACGTTTGAAACAGAAAAATGATTATAATTTGAAGATCACAGTTGCAAGATTACGAAATGGAAGCAGTGTGATAGTGTAAACTGTTGCATATGCTAGCTAACACATGGAAGAATTGATTGAAAGCAACGACAGTGAAACCTGACTAAACCGAATCTTGCATAAACCGAAAACCTGTATAATAAACCAAACATGTTATGAAGCACTGTTATATCAAATTGTAAGCGTTGTGAATCTGATAAAACCAAACATCGCAACAACCGAACACAATCTGAAATCCAGAAGAGGTTCGGTTTAAACAGGTTTCACTGTATATCGTTATAAGTTAAACTAGCATCAGTTACATGCAGTGATTAGAACCACACAAAGAAATAAAAGCATCAACTGTTATACGAATGAGTGTACATTTCAGGATTTTGATGAGGTCATAGTCTGAAGGGAACGCTCACTTTACAAAACAAAAGATTTGGTGGAGTAAATTCAGAGGGTGAAACAGGAATCACTTTGGAAGAGATATACAACATATGAACTAGCACATTATCATCATACTTAAAAGAAGATGTAATGGTTGCCATTGCGACAACTATTCACTAGAGACCAAAGGACGAGAAAGTACGACCTCGGACAATGAGCAAAACCTATATCATATAGTGAAATATAAATGGCGATGATCGCAAACTTAAAAAACGAAAAAACAAACGGCCTCATTCATGTTAAAACAATAAACGAAAGACAAATACAACAGACGGCAATCAACGTCAACCACTGAAATACAGGCTCCAGACTAGGAACATGTACATCAAAATGTGATAGGAAGACAATGTATGTATGCGCTCACTCCCCTTGATATAGGAAAATAGTGTAATTAACAGAACGAAACATGAGGCTACATGTATTGTTCATTGGCGTTCAGCACTTATAAATCATTTTCGTTCCTATCGTAGAACCTAGACTTCGAAGGCTCTTTACAATTCGGTTGTATATCTACAGTGTAACTTTGGCGATAGAGAGACAAGCAGTAAAAATGTCACTGTCATAGTTATTTTATTGTATATTATTTTATATATGATTTGGCAATTAACTTGCTTTTATTGATTAGAATAAAAAGTTAAATCCCAAAAATACTGAATTCCGAAGAATATTAAAACGGAAAGTCCCTATTCAAATGGGAAAATCAAAATATCAAACACATCAAACGAATGGATAAGAACTGTCATAATTCTGACTTGGTATAGGCTTTTTTTTATGTAGAAAATGGGGGATTTAACCTGGTGCTATAGCTTGCTAAAAGATAATTTATTTCATACCACATTCCATACGGCGTTTTCGTTTGCGTCATACTTTCTCCTTTCTAACTAAGCGCAAATGTATGGCACCACAGTTTTAGATCGTAATTTTATACTTAAACATACTTGAGGGAGATAAATTTTAAAACAATTAGTTCAAAACTAATTGAACTGTATATTCCTGTAAATCATCCAAATCTTAACAAAGTTTCACTTATTTTGTGGAAAAAAAGAAAACAGGAATATTTATCCTTGTTATTCAAATGTGATTAGTTTTAATAAATGATTTATTATTTATCTAGAAATTTTATTCATGATATATAGCGATTTTTTTAGTCTTTTTTTTCTCATTTTTACCCTGTTCTTCACATGATCTTTATACGGCTTTTAGATAGAGTGGGAAGAGAAATACAAAATATTGTTACTACATTTTATTGTTAATTTGACAAAAAAGTATAATCACAAAAATACTGAACACCGAGGAAAATTCAAAACTGGAAGTCCCTGATCAAATGGCAAAATCAAAAGCTCAAACACATCGAGCGAATGGATAATGTGATTAGGTATTCATAGACATTTCTACTTATGTCAAAAAGATGTAAATAAAGTAATAATAAAATGTATCTGCAATGACAACAATAAAGGTCATTTATATTATAACATGTTGTATACAAATGTAGTCAGAATTTCAAATGGATGACAAACGATTAACAATAAAAGGCCATCAACTGTATTATTCAATCATCATATTATCAAAATAGACCTCACAAAACAAATTCTCATTAAAATAATGTTACATTGAATTACATTTTATTTATTTATTAACAATTTTCAGTTGTATTATATAAATAATTAAGAATATGAAGACTTACCAGTACATGTATATGCAGTCGATAATATTTATCAAATGGAAAAGTTTACACACCCAGTGGGCTTTTATCATGCCTTAATTAATACAAATCATCTCCGTCCGGGAGGCATGATACATATAATATCGATAATAAAAATGGTTTTAATATAATCATCAAATCCTTTCAACAGGACAAACAATTAAAAATAAAAGACCAGCATTTAAAATGGTTTGATTGCTCGCTGATTACCAGACAAATAAAGGAAGATCGGCTGATGGATGATTAAAATGGTTTAAATTCTTTGTCGTATAAACAACTTATATCAAATGTCCCCTGATTCAACTGTACTAAGTTATAGTCCAAAACCTTCATTAATTTTCCTGATAACATATTCTATTGAAAGACACGTCTGGCCATCAAATATAATTATATCTTAACTTGCGATCAAGGTATGGCAATGACAAAAGAAAAGGGGATTTCGTTGGAACTTTTGGGTACATTTTATAGACAGTTCATCATGTACACGTGTCACTTAGTTTTAATAGATTTACAATAAATATCTAAGCAGCCTTTTGGGTAACGAATAACGTCTTGATTAAGAATTTACCAAATAATCGTGCACTACTGATATCGATAAATATTTGTGATCTAACTCAGCTGCGTGTTCAACTGGGCAATACAAGTATGTCGGACTTGACTACATCTGAAGTCGCTTTGAAATTAGAATTTTTGACCCTCATTTCACGGTCCACTGAACATAGAAAATGATAGTTCGAGTTTCAGCTTAAATTTTGGCTCAAGGTAGTTTTTGATGAAGTTGAAGTCCAATCATTTTGAAACTTACTACACATGGTCCCTATTATATGATCTTTGAATTCTAAACATGGAAAACGATGGTGCGAGTGGGGCATTCGTGTACTTAGGATACATTTTTGTTTTTAAATTTTCGTAAAAATAATGCTTTTTCATACATTCGTTATTGATAAATCAACCGTTTTTAACTTTTTATTTGTAATAATTAGCAATTTCCTAAACTAGTAATGTTGATAAAAAGTAAAATCACAAAAATACTGAACTTAGAGGAAGATCAATTGGGAAAGTCCATAATCACATGGCAAAATCAAATAACAAAACGCATCAAAAACGAATGGACAAAAACTGTCATATTCCTGACTTGGTACAGGCATTTTCAAATGTAGAAAATGGTGGATTAAACCTGGTTCTATAGCGCTAACCCTCTCACTTTAATGACAGTCTCATCAATTTCCGATATTTTTACATTGATGCGTTAAATAAACAGACACAATAAATATAATAGTCAAAATATGGGTACATCAGTCATCATCGTTTAACAATTTTAAAAGGAACAATTTAACAGAACACAAAAACATCTACTATCTACGAAAACATTTATTGATTTGAGTGTCTGACGTCAGAAAATTTTAAACGTCACATAAATTTGTCGTTCAATGTACGTACAAACAATTTTAAAATTTTTCATGGGAATGTTAGCATACAGGGTTAAAAAATCAAAAGTATGTAAGAATAAATTTAAGAAATAGACCGAGATTTAAACTAGTCCAAAAGTTATATATAGAATTTATAAGAATCCAAAAATAGTTAATTCCACTACGCGATTGAATGATTTTGACGTTTGTGGTTTAAAATGTTTGTTAACCTATTACTGTTAGCTATGAAAATGCAGTTGTTTATGCTGTTGTCGTAGTTGTTGTTCAGATGGAACAACCTGTTTGTGGAATTTGTTTCTGTCCTCATTTTTAATATACGTAGGTCGCTGATACCAATGTGGTTTTCTGAAGCTACCAAGCATACAGATATTTCAAAAGGCAGACAAGACCTCAGTTCTCGAGTAGTCTAATAGTAGTTTTCAACTACTTCACAACAAGCCTGTAAACACTGAGGTTGTGAGTTCGAATCCCTCACGTGGCAGGTGCGCTTGACTCCAATCTTTATATACGAGGACAGCCAGTTTCCTGCCGAATGTCGATGATTCTCTACGTACACCCCATCTTCCCCCATTAATAAAAACTGAAAGCTACGAAATAGCAAACACTGCTAGAAGGTGGCGGTAAACACAAAATTAACCAAATCAAAAAACAAGAAGACAAAATTTCACTTCTTGTAGAACCTACACAACATCACACTTTTTATTAATTTGTTGTACAATATTTACCTTCTAGGGTAAATTGAAAACAAATATTAATCAAAGTTAAAGAATGAAATCAAATTCTATGCAATTTTTAAACCTATACATATCGAAAACGGTAGCAGTGTCTCTGGGCATGATCCTTTGTTTTAAAATAAAACGCAATAATCGAATTATATTACAGGCATCACACATACATTTGACTGACAAAGTTCGATAACCATTCCTATGAATTATATATCAACATGTTAAAAGGTTGAGACCCCTATAAATCGGTCAAATGTATATATAAATTTATAATGTTTAAGTAAATAGTTTAGTCTGTAAACAACCGATTTATTTCACATTAAAAGTATTTAACTAATGTGAATAAAAACATGTACGTGTTAAACTGTTCACTTTCTTACTTTTCAATGGATATGTTTGAACAAGACTACTTACAATATTTATGTTTAGATTGTCAAGAGTAAAGATTTAATTCATCAATTAGTATTCAATCGAATTCATATGTTAGTCTAAAGTACAATAATTAATCTCAGATTGTCCTTGGCACATTGCTAATATGATTTAAATTTTGATTTGAATCATTACATATTTTTTTCAACATATAGTAACTATGCAAAGTTGAGTGATCCTTGAAAAATTTGAATGGCATTTCAAATACAATTTCCAGGAAGTGATGCTGCTATGATTAAAACTAGCTAAAATTCGGGAATTGCAAAATAATTGATATTATTATGTGATTAGACAGGGAAAACACATCATGTACGACATAATACATACAACTTGAAGGCTAACACGAATAACTAAAATTACAGGACAGCACAACTGACAACTTCAACCACAATCACTTTCTCTTTACATAAAAAAATAACAGACATCAGACAACCAACAATAAATACAAGAAGATGTGGTATGATCGGCAATGAGATAACTCTCCATCCAAGACACAATTTGTAAAAGTAAACCATTATAGGCCAAAGTTCGGTCTTAACACAATGTCCAGATATCCAGACTTGATATTCGCTCCTCCGTTTAAAAATAACAAGCTTTATAAAAGACTGTTATGAATTGATAGTTTATAAATAACGAAACAATAAAAGCAGAAAAAAATGGAGGGTTTGTGTGCTTGTTTTCAAGATATAAGCCATTGAAAATTTGGCGGGAAATAATTCTCTCTAGATTTTTCATACATTTAATATTGACACCTTTTTCCGTTCAAAAACTATGAAAAAATAACAAGGATTTCATAGGATTTTGAAATATGGCTTTTTGAACATTATGTAATAAAATTATGAAAAGAAAAGTAGGGGTTAGTGGGCAAAATTTGTCAATGACAATACATGGATAAAACCAGAGGGTTCCGAAAATCTGTCAAAAAATCAAAAAATAGAGGAGCAAACATCCTTAAGGCAAAAACAAATGTTTATAATTAGTTATATAAACCATTGAAATACTGTGACACTCAACTGATTCGAGATATCGAGCGTCGCTTCCCAAGTAAGCTGTGATACTGTTTCAACCGACCAATCAATGAGTTCAAAAGTAGAATGGATTTGAACAATCGATACAGTTGTTATTTTCGAGTCAAGAAAAAAATATCAATAACAAAAGATTATAGTGAATTAAAAAAAATGATTTTAATTTAGTGTTTTATAATTATAAAATACAATAAAACAATATTTTCACCGAAAAAAAATCCTACCTAGTTTCTGCCAAGTATTATCTACCAAGATATTATTTTTGTTTCTCACCTTCTTTAAGAAGAAAGAATGACATCATCATTTAGTTTAAGTATTGTAGAAATATTTATATCTTTATATTGATAATATTTCAAATAAATAATCAATGTTTGAATTGTTTTGTTTTGTAGCCAAAGTTAAGATAATCTTTTACATGAAATAAATTTAAAGTCATGTTACTAAAAATACATTTTTAATTAAGAAAAGAACATATGGCTTTGTTTGCTTTAATTTAAACATATCGCTTTGAATAATATCCACTGCACATGTAGTGGATATTCTTTTACACAATACATATGATATTGAACTTGAAATTTCAATGGAAATGTATAGAATTAGAACACACGTTTATTATATTTTTTCAATACAAAAAAGTCAATCGTAACTGGAATTTGATGTGTCTGAGCGGACTCTGTACTGGGATGGTGACCTGGACTATAATTATGGGGGGGACTATTTATTTTTTTCTAATGAAAGATTATATACAGGTTTAAATCAAACTTCTCAACACAAGACTTTCTTAAACAATTACCCCCACTTCTTTCATATTTGTAAATTTATGAAAGTTCAAAGGTTGAGATTTCACAAAACATGTTTAACCCCGCCACATATTTGCGCCTTTTACCAAGTCAGACCTTTGTTAGTCTTGTATGGTTTTTTTTTCAATTTAGGTTCACTAATATGTTTCGGGGTTGAGTGTGACGTCTTATTTCTCTGACCTGGTCAACTTTTTTGTTTCGGTGCCAGTTAAAGACCGCACCAGATTGTGGGATTTTCCCATTGTGGCCTTGGGTTGTTTCTGTTCTTTGGTTGTAGTCTTTTTAAAGCATTCTCCGGTTCCATTCTCTATTTTATCAAACTTTAAATGTGTACATATTAACTGAAACTGACATTAAGTGATGGGAACTGAATCAATTAAATGTTAAACAGTCATTTTTATCTGAACACCTTTTAAGGGGCATTAGCTACAATCTAGACAAAAAAATAAAATATGATTCTTTTTTTTATTCAAGTATTAATAAATACAGATTTTTCAATTAAGATCTAGTTATTAGCGGTCAGTTTAGTTCATTTTTTTTCTCAAAATAAGCTAAAAGATATTCGCTGATGTATTACTGACTTGCAAGTCAATAGTCATATCTTATTGAATCCGTACATATATCTACAAGTTTGTTTGCCTTTGATATGAAATCAAACAGACCTGGAAAAATCATATTGCATGTGCACACTATCTTTCATAGTTATGTTCATATCGGATAACATGACCCTCTACAGTCTTCAGAGGTCATCTTGATTGTTTATAAGTTGGTATATATTATCGAGTTCGTGCATTGCCAATTGTTTATTTAATACCTTTTTTGTACAATTGTAGATAATGTTTATGATGTTAAAAATCCAGAATGAGAACCTAAGCCAAATTGGTGAACATTAACAGAACAGCTAATGTCCCTTTAAAAGACAGAACAATATATTATTAAGAAATTTTCAGTTTTCAGTCAATTTTTAGACTTATCCATTGCGGTAAATTCAGCACTGTTCAGATGATGTTAGGATCAAAATGACCCTTTCAAATTAAAAATCATTTACTAGAGCTCAGCGCGTGATACATGTATCTGATTAACAGATATTATTATACACGATAGAAAACTGTTAGTGTTCAAATATTTTTACAAGACTAGAATTAATTTGATTTAAGATCAAGGTAAAACCAATTGTTAACGTTTAGTAGTTGTTATCAAACAGTTCGTTTCTATGTATGTTATCGTTTGTTTTTGTTGCAGTTCGGTGATTCTTGTTGTTCCGATGTTTTACTCTCACAGTTGATGTGTTTCCCTCTGTTTTAGTTTGTTACCCGGATTTGTTTTTTGTATGATCGATTTATGATTATTGAACAGCGGAAACCTACTTTTGAACAGTTTGATTAAAATCAACTCTGATTATGAAAAAAAAATAAAATACCAAATTTACAATAAAAATCGCATAAATTGGTCTAACCCGGCAACCGAAACAGAAACATGAATGATACTGACAGAATATCAAATAAGATGTTAAAATAAAGAAACTTAAGGTGTTTTCAAATCATTTAATTAAATAAAAAACGACTCCAATCACGTTCAATATTGATATGCATTGAAAAGTTGAAAGTAAATTAGTGTGCGGTAAACATTCGGCATTTTTTTTTTACAATATCACTTCTCACTCGATACTTTTTTCAATCATGTAATGCCCCAAACACATGATTTATCAGCTCGTTACTATGATATATGCATGGTAAACAAATGGGGACGTCAAAACACGAGGTTGGTGTTCAGAATTGTTTTTATAGCTATTTCTATTAAGGAGGAACAATCGGCATTGGTACAATTGCACGAATTTATTTTGGTTTATCTTATAATATTATTGCAAAAGTAACCATTAATCATTAAGGACTTAACACTTGGGTGATATGCCCCCAGAGACAAACAGAAAGTGCCAAATTTTAAGAGCATGTTAAAACTCTAAATAGAAGAGTCATCTCATTGATCATAAGTGTCAAGTGAAAATGCTTGTACTCCTAAAATAGTGCATTGAAAAGACAAATATATACATCATCGCCATGATGATTAAACAATTTCATATATATGGTTTTACAACTCTTTGACTTTGCACTTAACTTATTTGTTTAAGAAGTTATCTATATGTCGCCTTATTAGTTTTTCGTGTCATTGTCAAACATGACATAGATGTTATATCAATTTATGTCTTTCTCCATATTTGCTGTGAACCATATTACTATGGTCACACTTGAATATTATTAACTTTTCAAACTTTACTTTTAATTTTAATCACTTTGATTAAGTTGATATGCACAGTCAATAATTTAACATGAATTTAACATTAGGTTGTTGTTCAACGTTTTATTTTATAGCTATTTCTGTTCAAGGAGGTATTGGTACAATTGCACGAATTCATTTTACTCTATCTTATAATATTGTTGCAAAAACAACCATCAATCATAAAGGACTTAATACTTGGGTTAATATGCCCCCAGAGACAAACAGACAAACAGAAAGTGCAAAAATGAAATGCATGCTAAAACCCTAAATGGAAGAGTCATCTCATTAATCATAAGTGTCAAGTGAAAAGGCTTGTCCTCTTAAAATAGTGCTTTGAAAAGACAAATATATACCGCATCGACATGATGATTAAACAATTTCAAATATATGGTTTAACAACTCTTTGACTTTGCATTTAACTTATTTGTTTAAGAAGTTATCTATATATCGCCTTATTAGTTTTTCGTGTCATTGTCAAACATGACATAGATGTAATAGCAATTTATGCCTTTCTCTATATTTGCTGTGAACCATATTACTATGGTCACTCTTAAATATTATTAACTTTTCAAACTTCACTTTGAATTTTATTCACCTTGAATAATTTGATATGCACAGTCAATAATTTAACATTAATGTATCAATAAAACAGAAAGTAATATAAAAAAGAAGATGTGGTATGATTGCCAATGAGACAACTATCCACAAAAGACCAAAATGACACAGACATTAATAACTATAGGTCATCGTACGGCCTTCAACAATGAGCAAAGCGCCATACCGCATAGTCAGCTATAATAGGCCCAGATAAGACTTTGTATATATGTTTCTATATGCAGCTGACACAATTTTAACGTTATATAATCAAAATTGCATTACGAATTAAAAAGAACAAAAACATTCAGCTTAGGACGCATTCTCTGAAGGAAATTATTCTTTTTATATATATTTCATTTGAAAAACATTTACAAACATTACTTTGTACTTTTTGAAAATGTCATTTTTAGGGGTCTTTACTCGCTCTAAAATAATTTCATGTTGGTCGAATGTGTGAATCGGGATCAACTATTCCTCCGTAAAATGTGTGGTTTTTTTTTTAACTTTTTGGTGCAAAATTGGGTGCACCTATTTGGTATTCAAGAATGTTCAGATATCACAGATTGCACCTTTAAACGCGAAAAGATCAAATTTACGAGCGAGTGTTATGTTCTTCTGAATTATTTTTTTCCCTCAATTGCGTAAAATAGTTGTTAAAAACTTCTACGTACTGATAAAATATATTTTGATCAGGAACACATGATACGTGCGATTGACAATACTTAATTCCGCGGTCAAAATGGTTTAAAATAATGTGTAAAAAATGAAGGTACGAAAAGGCAATATATGACCTTCTTTGTGTTCATTTTGAATAAGCCTAACGCAAAGCTCTGATTCCGTGCCCAACTTTGGTTATGCCTTTTGTCCTTTAAGTGTACAAACTCCACATTTTTTTAAAGGTTGCTTTGATCATCAATTGGGGCAAAATAGCATTTAATAAACAAGTTTTGTCCGCCCCATTCATTAGATTTAATCGATGGCTATGGGTATGGCTTATGAATTGATTCCAAGACGCATTTGTCTAAATATGAAGATGTGGCATGATTGCAACGAGACAACTCTCGCAAACAGTCGCAACGATTTAGATTTGAGCGCTTGTATGTCTATGTACGGTCTTCAACAATGTGCAAAACCCATACCGCATAGTAGGCTATAAAATTTACCCGAAATTACAAATGTAAAACCATTCAAACGAGAAACTTACGGCCTGATTTATGTACAAAACAATAAACGAAAAACACATATGATTTACAAGAACAAACGACAACTACTTAATCACAGGCTCCTGCACTTGGACAGGCACATATAGTATGCCAAACCTATCTCTTTACACCAGACGGTGCTACAAACAGTAAAATAACAAAGATACTCCGAGAAAAAATCAAAACGGAAAGTCCGTAATCAAATTGCAAAAACAGCACAACATTAAAATAAACTATAAAAATCAGTCGAAAAGGGGCTCAAGTCATCAGATTGATACAAAGCACAAAACAAACACAAAAGACACAAAATGTAGATCTTTAGAGTACTCGCAATTCGCTATAGCTAATGCTAAACCAGTCACAACTCATTATCAAAGAATAAAATATCAAGCAGTATACATTCTATGGATTGAGTGTAAACACATCATTAACCAACTGAGAAAAAAACATGATGTTATGCCGTTTTTTTGAGTCAATCAATGTATGAAACTAGATGTGTCAAAGCGACACGAATGGCCATGTCTCAAAAAGTTTATAAAATCTGCAATTTCAATAACACATGTGGACACAAACATGATGGTAGTCTCACATATCAAAAATCAGCCCAATATCTGAAAGCGTTTAGAAAAAAAGTCTGTATAACTGTGATTTTCAACAATTTATCAAAGCACAAAGCCCGTTATTTCGGCAAAAATTAGCGGAGCGAAACGTAACTTAAACTTGATCTATAACTCATCATGGTTAACTCACATACCAAAAATCAGCCCAATATCTGAAGTCGTTTAGATAAAAACTCCATATAACGGTTTGTGGCGGAATGACGGAATGACGGAATTTCGGATTTACGGAATTTCAGAATTACGAACAAGGGTAAAACTACATGGCAACGACAACTTCGTTGCGGGGCCATTAAAATTAAAAATTTAGTTGATTTAATTTATGTGTTTTAACGCCATTGTTAAGCACCGCATTTTAGGTCAGTTTTTATTGGTGGAGAAAACCACCGACGATTGGAGACCAGTGCAACCGAACGAGCGGATTTCGAACTCACAATCTCAGTGTTGACCGGCTAGTGATAACAGTAGTTACTACTTAGACCACTCGGCCACGGAGGCTCCTAGAAATTAAGGAGTCACGACTTACCTTTAAAAGTAATTATGTCGTCCAAGTTAAATAGCTTTCATTAATTGATTGAGTGTAATCTGATGAACACCTTGCACACTCTTCTTATATTTCCATTCAACAATATGTTCTACAATTAAGTCAGTTGGGATAAAGTAAATTCACAAAAATACTGAACTTAGAGGAAGATCAATTGGGAAAGTCCATAATCACACGGCAAAATCAAATAACAAAACGCATCAAAAACGAACGGACAAAAACTGTCATATTCCTGACTTGGTACAGGCATTTTCAAATGTAGAAAATGGTGGATTAAACCTGGTTCTATAGCGCTAACCCTCTCACTTGAAAAGGCTTGAATTGTATCTCGCCTTGGATAACAAAAAAAATTATTTTACGAGAATTATTTGTAAAAAATAGCAAATTGTTATCAAAGGTACCAGGCTTATAATTTGATACGCCAAAAACAACATATCATTTAAAAATCAGTTCGAAAGGGCTCAACTAGTCAGACCGATACAAAGCACAAATAAACACAAAATACACAAAATACAGATCTAAGAGTACTCGTAGTTACCTAAAGCTAATTCAAAGCCAGTCACAACTCATTATCTAAGACTCAAATAGAAATCAGTATACATCCTATGTATTTAGTTTGACCATATCTTTTACCAACTGATGAAATAACCATGATGTTGTGTCGTCCAAGTAAAATAACTTTTCATTAATTGATTGAGTGTAGTCTGATGAACACCCTGCGCACGCTTCTTACATTTCCATTCAACAATAGGTTCTATGTTATGTCATGTGTACTATTGTTTGTCTGTTTGTCCTTTTCATTTTTAGCAATGTCGTTGTCAGTTTATGTCAGGAAAAAAATGGTGGGTTGAAGTTTGTTTTATGGCCATCCAAACCTCCCGCTTATATGGCAATTTATAAAAATACCGATAAAATGACTACACTTCGTGACAGGAATTTGGTACAAACAAACACAAGAACACTTAGCGCAGAAAAATACATAAATAAATGATATAATAGTACATTACAAAATGTGAACAGCAGAATAACAATGTACACCTCCCATGAATTTACGACAGCACACAAGAAATCATAAACGAAATAACAACTGCGCGTCACACGAACGGATTAACGTAACAAAAAGTGATAACTCAATAGATGCCCAGTCATATTTGAACGCTCCTATTTGCTATAATGTGTGTGTTACATTTTAACGTTGTGTTTCTGTTGTGTCGTAGTTCTCTTATATTTGATGCGTTTCCCTCAGTTTTAGTTTGTAACCCGGATTTGGTTTTTTTCTCAATCGATTTATGAATTTCGAACAGCGGTATACTACTGTTGCCTTTATCTATACAAGTATTATGTTTCGATTATCAAAAATTATTTATACTAAAACGAAATGAAGGTGTGTGAATGAGACTAGCATTCTTAGTAATTCCTTGTAATTGAATGTGCTATTTAATACTGAAAGAGTTATTGTAAGGTCTTTAAAGAGGGTGAACCGTAAGGAAGCAAATTCTTTCACGTACTGAATGTCAAAATACTTAAATTTTATGCATTCAAAAAATATGTGTTTTATAAGTACAGAGTATGCGAATATATACTACCTTCGTTTGTCTGTATAATTGAAACCATATTCATACATATCAACTGGTTAATTGCATATGATCGGTGTCGATGAACGAGGTAAATAATGTCAAAATTTTGAACTTTTTCACTTGATAAACAAACAATTCCCTGAAAATTGGTTAACCAGGAGATTTACCGACAAAATTGAACGGGATGATTGAATGGGTGAGTATTGGTATGTAATTCTACCTTCAGAAATCTTGACCTTATTGTGAAACCGGGTTCTTATTGGGCGAATTCTTCACCTGCCACCAGCAGGCTTCGAACTAACAACTTAAAAGTGTTATCAGGCTAGTGGTCGCTGTAGATGAACTTCTTATACAGCTCGGCAACCGAGGACACAGACAACGAAATGACTTCACTTAAACTATATTCTATTACCGGAATTCGGAAACTCGGCTTTAGTTGTAATATAAATTTTAGAGTGGAGAAATAAAATAAATCTTATCAAACAATAAAAAATACTTTCAAGTTGCCTTGCAATACTAAAACTTAAAATATATACTAATACCTTACCTTTTGTTCGCACCTCTGCTAGGTTAAAAAAAAAAGGTTCAGCTCTGACTACTTAAAGTCTGGAATTGACGCTGTATTGGCGTTTATTTAATATAATCCTGAAACATGTCAAAAGTTATAAAATATGGCTTTGTTTACATAACTGACGATTCAATTTAATTACCTATTTCTCTAAACGTTGATAACATTCACAAAATTTGAAACCAATCAAATTAATTTCACTTTGAGCTGACAGGTAGAGTTGATAAAGTCATTTATTGACTTGATGGGGGTTAAATAATCACAAATAACATAAATGTATGTGTGGAAATTTATTGAAGGCATACTAGGCTGTAAAAAAAATGTATCAACCCACCGGATATTATTTATTCAGTTGGCATTTTTTTATTTTATAAGAGTGCATTCCTTTTGTTATAATTTTAAACAACGTGAAAATGCATTTGTAATCTTAACCGTACTAAACGAATAAGTTTTGAAATTTAGTATGAATCGGTTTGGCAATAAAATCTACATGAAACAGACTTGTTTTCCCTGTATGGTATATTCATTTGCTTACAACGAATTTGCTTATTTATTTTTATATATCAAAATATGATACATATACTAGTAACGATAATTCCAACGTCAGCACACAAAATTAATCTGTTCACTAATAACCAGCCTTTTGCCTAAATGACATACAAACATAACTTTCTTTGAATGACTGGTGTTTAAATAATTTTTGAACAAATACTTTATAAGCATAACGTCATAGTGCCCAATTTGCATCCATATAAATCATTTAAAAAAAGCCAATGAAATGTTATAGGTTTTTTAAGAACAATTCGTATAATTCATAATACGTTTTTCAACATATAAATTTATTGAAAATAAAAACATTTTTGTCAGCAAGTTCAGATAATCATTGAGGATTAAGTAATATCTACTGTGTAGTAATTTTATCTGGGGATTAGCTATCTGGGGTCTAGGGCAGTATTGTACATCATGAGTGTAGACACTTTATCTCCCGCCTGAGGCCAAGGTGTGCTATAGTCAAATAAGGAAATGGATTAGCCAGTTTTTGGGAGGGACAATTAAGATCAGATTATTTTGCTTGAACTTGGAAATGCAGCCATTCAGTTAATTTCTCTGAATGAAGAAACATCATCTATTTGAAACTTGGAAAATATTTTGTAACTTTTTGCAAAAACCCACCCATCTTCCATCCAATTTTAATGACAGTTTTAATCATTATTTTTAATGTTATTATTTTATCATCTTAAGATACGGGATGTGTGATGCTTCACAAGATTATTTTTATTTTATTCATAGTAGTATTTTACTATTTGTTACTGTAATGTATGATATACTGGTTGGGGCATTGTCTTAACCCCACCTTTGCTTTTTAATATCATTGTCATTTATTTGCTACTATTGATATTGTTAATATGTCATTCTCAATTAATTATAAATTTTGAATAAATGACATTTTACTCAACTTGGCTAAATATATTTAAAAATACACAAAAAGGTCAAATTATGAATGTGTTTTATGAAGATTAACTACTTAGACATCTCGAACAACGATGACAGCGACAACGAATGACATCACATAATTTCTATTCTATTGCCGGAATTCAGAAAGGAGTAGGTCCGGTAAGGGCAGATTTCGGCCTCAAATTTCAAGTTCATCTGACGAAAGATTTTGGGCACTTTTTAAACAGTTAAGTGTCTATTTCAATTGATTTAGTTAGTTTATGTGAACGATTTTAACTGATTTAGTCATTTAAAACGCTCCGATTCAAGCTTAAATATGGAAAATCAATCAAATATGCAAAAAATGGCACTTTTCATATAGTTTTTGTCAAAAATGAAAGTGGCCGCATCCGTGTTCATCCTTAATCTTTATATAATGTGATGTATTATTATCAAATACAACTTATATTTCAATATTAAGAATGAACACGAGTGCGGCCACTTTCATTTAAGACGAAAACCGTCTAAAATTTGACGTAAATGCTAAAATTGTGACGATTTCAGTAATTTAGCATGGCTTAATGGTGCTAGTTTCCGATATATTTGCATCGCATGGTTGAAAACACCCCATATTTATGTAGCAGAAGCATTCTACTCTCCAATAGATAACTAAAAGTTTACATTTTAATAATTTTGTAAAACTGCTTTATTTTGGGGCCAAAAAAGGGCCTTACTGGACCTACTCCTTTGGCTTTAGCTATAGTATTACACACCTGTTAACTTAAAAGGTGGGGAAATGAAATACAATTTAACAAAGCGCTAACCAGATGACCCATAACTTGACACTTTGTCTGAATGGATGAAAGCTTTTCGACCATGTTAGAAAAGTATTCAGAAACTACGTTGTATTATGAGCACATGGGTTTCTGAATAAAGACAAAAGTGATATACCGCTATTCAATATTCATAATTCGATTTATCTGGGGGAAAAATTGCGTCACAAACCAAAACTGAGGGAAACATTGTTCAAACACATCAACTATAAGAGAAAACAAAACGAAACAAAATAAAACACTGGACTGCTTCAAAAACAAACATTTACAAAACATAGAGACAGACTATGTGATAACAACTGCCACATTCCTGACTTGGTACAGAATCCTATTATATTTCTAGTCCATTCAATAACCAGAAAATTGTGGATTCTTTATCCCCTTTGCATAACAAATATGCTGTTGGTCCAACAGATTTAGTCTCCATTAAATATGTCTACTGATGTAAAAACTATTACTTGGAATTCAGGGGTCAAATTTAAGTTTTTTTGTGTACTGGCCAGCCGGACCACTGGACTGAAAAATCTACTGGTCCGACTCCTATCTACTTGTCCTGAAAATGTTTTGATTTAAAGTTTCAATGATGTTCCCTGCCTTCGATTCCTCGGGTGCTTTCCTCTCCTTTATTCTCGAAGAAAATAATGTCAAAAATAGTATTATAATTAATATAAATAATCTTCATTTCTTTTGAAATGCTTCATGTTTGAATTGTTTAATATGTATCGTTTTGTCATTTATATGTCTGTCTGTCTGTTTGTTTGTTTGTGTTTTGTGTTTTGTGTTTTGTTTTAATTTTTTGTTTGTTTGTTCATTTAGTAAAAATCCTATTGTTTGGATTTTAAACTAGTAAAACTCTTATTCTTCTTTTTATTCGTAGATATTTTTTAGGTAAACAAACCGAGAGTGTAATGAAATCGGTGATTTTTATCGACGAATTTCTACTGCTCAGCCGGACCACCAGCTGACAAAATCTACTGGTCCGACGCAAATTCTACTGGTCTCGGACCACCGGAACAGCCTAATTTCGACACCTGGTGGAATGTCTCACAAAAGAATATCATTAACAAAGAATGAAATTTCCAAAATCACAAATCTGTCCTTCTTTTTTTTGGTATTAACATCAAAGAAAAAGAAGAAAATCTACCGTCATTAAACTGGATACCAAAACTGCACACCTTATAAGGAACGATACATAGCTGGATAGTTTAATATCTTTCTTTAATGCTGACTACTATTCTTTCTACAGTAAAATCTGTACCTGTAGAAAACTTATCGAAAATGGTATTTTACATCCTAAATTTTACGATAATATTGTACTTAAAGCGCGGAAATCACTATGTGATCCGTGTAAACTCATCGAACCTTTAAACAAACTTATTAGTGAGGGTTATCGTACCAATATTGTAATTAGATCTCTGAATATAGTTTACATTGGCACTAATATCGATTTAGTCATTAGCAAATTAAAACATAACTAAATTGTATTTTCTTTGCAAGCGGGATCATATAGAGACACACACACGTTAAGGTTTATCTCTAAAGAATTCGCTCCTCACTATCCTGCTACCTGTCGATACATTTGTTTTTGGCATTGCACAAGTCATGTCTTCTCTGACTGTTCGTGACGTTAAATTACTAAATCCCTGGGATGTGTTTTCGTTGATTTTAGTCTCTGATGCGTGATTTTTATTATTAATTGTTTTGGCTTTTAACTAGTGCCAGTAACTGCGAGTACTCTCAAATCGTACTTTCTTGTTAATTTGACCTGTTGATACTATTTGTAATGCTTTTTTGTTATTTTTTATTAATATGGATCTTGTCTATATTACAGCTTTGATTATTTGGAATATCTACTAATTTTCACTTCTTCGTACTATGAACATCAAAATTATTCATTTTTTTTAAAATCTGTACAGAAAGTTCTATCTAGCTCTAATTGTATAGTTTTATTGTTGATATTCACCCATATGTACCAAATTTTAGATTATGTTTATTTATATTACAGAACTTTCTTGGTATTCCCAATAGAAAGATTTGGTATACACAACGACAAAATTATTTTTATTTACCTGTGTAAAATATGAAACCGGTTTATTTCAAAAGTGAGGATTTTCTACAAGTTGTTAAATTTTCACAGTTGTATCTTACCATAGCTTTGTTTAAACTTGTTTATTTACTTTTGACCTTAACTATGTATTTGCATTCAGGCATCGCAGATCAAATTTATTCGTTCACATTGTGTTAATTAACGGTTTTTGATTGAGTTAAGCCTTCCAATTGATATTTTATCGTGTGTTTATCTATGTTGTGATTTTATACTATTGTCTCAAAAAGGGAGAAGGTTTGGTACCATTAAAACATCGTATCCCGCTGCAAATGTTTGCACCTGTGCTAAGTCAGGAATCTGATGTACAGTAGTTTTCGTTTGTTTATGTAATTCATACGTGTTTCTCGTTTCTCGTTTTTTTTTATATAGATTAGACCGTTGGTTTTCCCGTTTGAATGGTTTTATACTTGTAATTTTGGGGGCCCTTTATAGCTTGTTGTTTGGTGATAGCCAAGGCTCTGTGTTGAAGGCCGTACCTTGACCTATAATGGTTTAATTTTATAAATTGTTATTTGGATGGAGAGTTGTCTCATTGGCAGTCACACCACATCTTTCTATTTCTATTCAATAGTAGTGTGATGAAATAAATCCAACCAGTGGTGTCAATCAGATGTGGATGCCCTTCAAAAATATTTAAATGAAATGTATTCAACCAGTGGTGTCAATTAGATGTGGATTCTAAAAAAATTGTAAAGATCTGCTGATACATCTAAGATCACAATCTCTGCAATTTTGCAGCAACATTAAAACCTTTTTTACGCTTTACACTGCTATTCCCATGCTCAATTGAAAGATCAACTTTCCAATCTCATCAAACAGAATTTTTTCTTTAAAAATGGGAATCGTAGATTTGAATTTCTTGTTTTTGGTCATGATAATTTTTATTTTGTGAACTTTCAGAAAATATGCTGAAGATGATAATATCAAAATGTTAAATTTTTGTATCGACAATGTTTGGAGGATCGATATTTCAACAGACAGTCAGTATTCCAATGGTGACTAATTGTGCAACACTACTGTCCGACTTGTTTTTGTAATCGTATGAAGCAGCCTTCATTCAGAACCATCTTAAGGACGAAAAGAAATAGCACCTTGCAAAATTCTTTAATTTTAATTTTAGATATATTAATGATGTTCCACCACTAAATACACATATTTCAGTCAGTACTTACATCTTATATATATCCCAGTGAACTTGAAATTAAGGATACTACTTATACTAGAAGGACTGCTTCATACCTTAATCATTTCTTCAAAATTGACACAGATGGACGACTTCACACTAAATGACAAAGGGGACAATTTCAAATTCCTAATTATTCCTAATTAACATACCTCCAGCTTCGTCGTATGGTGTTTACATATCTCAGCTGATGCGTTATGCTTGGGCTTGTCACACTATAAGGACTTCAGTTACAGGAACTCAGTGCTCCTTATACAGACACTGCTTCAAGAAAGTAATAAGGTGGAAAAATAAAAAATTACACTCCATAACCTCCATGGACACCATTACGAAATGGTTGATCTGTACGATGTGTCTGATGTATATAGTGATGATGTTTCGTTTGCAATTATGGTTTGGTATTGAGTTATGTCATTTCGTTTGTGGTTTGATTTTTTTTATTTGTACATGTATGTAAAAGTTAAGATAGATAATCAGCTAGTTAATTAATATGATTTTTAGTTTAGAGCTGCTATATGCCCAGGATTTATTTAATTTTACAGTTTTATGTATGTGTATGTCCTGACTGTTCTTGTGTTTAGTTGTAATGGATTCCTGTCACGTTATATTGTCATTTTAGCAGGATTAAAACATTGCCATATAAGCGGGAGGTTTTGCTTGTCATAAAACCAGGTTCAATCAACCATTTTCTTTTTACATTGTCAAAAATATGACAATAGTTATCAAATAATCAAATTTTGTATGTTAGCGTTGTTTTTTTGTAGCAGTTCAGTGTTCATGTTGTTCTGTTGTTTTCCTTCAATAGTTTATGTGTTTTTTCGGTTTCGCTTTGTGACACGGTTTTGTTTCAGTTAAATCGATTTTTTACTATTGAACAGCGGTATGCTAATGTTGCATTTATTTACCTCAGTGGTTCTTTTTTTCAGGTACCACATACATATGTATGAAACAACAATAAAGAATTGATTGTTGTTATGCTATTCGAAATCTTTTTAAAGAAACAGAATAGTAAATTTTAAATAGTCGTTATGCATTTTTGAAATGATTTCTGGTATGAAAAACGTTAATTTTACCGAAACGTAGTATACGACATCTTAACATAGGCTACATTTCAACAATGAAAAAAATTAAATGACACAGACATCCATTTTCCTACAAAACAAGCATGGACTATTAATTGGCAAATCGATAGAAAAGTGTGATTAAATTAAAAAAAAAACACACCATTATTCGATGTGTACAGATGTGTTGTTAATCATGAGGGCAGTTGCAATAAGTTTGGTACTCTTCATTACAGCATTTTTGATAGTTAAGAGGTCGGTTGAAACTATGTTGTAGTACACAGTATAGATTCAAAATTAAATTTGTAAAACTATGTAGTAAATAAGGATACAGCCATAAAATATGGAATCTTGTTTATTTTACTTATAAAGGTAGATGGAAAAATTTCGAAATAAATGCAAGAATAGCAAAAAAGTGTTGATAATTAAAATTAAACAATCGAAAAATACGTTACCACTTTTCAAATTAATTATTCTAATGCTTTACACAGATTTTGAATATTAAAATATTAAAAACGCATTCAATTCTTTATTTTTGTGTCATATTTTTGTATTGGGTACCTGTAACAAAGAAAAAACAACTATAGAAGTTGAAACCAATCTAGATCTGAGTTATGCCGCTTTGTACAACGAATATCACTTTAATCATGTAACATTTCGTTACCGCAACCAGCCTTAACATATATGCGCAATATATGTTACAAAATCGTATACTGAGCGAAGCTTTTCTTTGTTACCTTCATAGGAAAACTATCAAAATTGAAACCAAATACACGCACGGCTGTAAAAGTTTGATATAATGTTCTATATGAATGCCTATATAAAGTCCGATTGTATTATTCACGCTATGCTGGAATAATCCATTAGTTACATTGTACACTCAGTTTTTCTCACTGGCAATTAGACAAAAACTTTAATAGACATAACTAAATCGTGTAAGATGTTTTTACACCAAAAGTTAGTATACTCAAAATTATAAGACATTTTTTTCAAAATACTTGTCTGAAGTCTGAACAGATATGAAGATACGAACGACACACTTAAAATCAACAAGCGTAGAATATAAAACGTCGTTGGGGACCAATTCTATACAATAATTTACAGAACATATGTTCTTTTCACTGTCACGCGCCATTTTAATAATAGTTAATATATTCTTATTGTGTATAAACGATTATTTTTTCCCATGTTGTGTTTTACAATGAAAGAAAACAATATCGACAAAAATGAGCTTTCGATGAAAGATTTATTGCAAAGGTATTGTATCCTAGGGAATGATGTCTTAGCCAGATTTGGAACGTCGTGTCAAAATTTTGGTTTTCAATGCTTTTCAACTTGGTTATAATTATTTGAGTTTGTAAATAAAGGCAACAGTAGTATACGAAACTCATAAATCGATTGAGAAAAAAAATCTGGGTTACAAACTAAAACTGAGGGAGACATATCAAATATACGAGGAGAACAACGGCACAACAGACACACAACATTAAAATGTAACACACACAGAAACGAACTATAATATAACAATGGCCATTTGCCTGACTTGGTACAGGACATTTTTAGAAAAAAAATGGTGGTTTGAACCTGGTTTTGTGGCATGCAAAACCTCCCGCTTTTATGGCAATGTTAAATATAACATTAAAATGACAACATTACATGACAGGACTACATACAAATAAATGAAAAACATATAGGACAGAGAAACACACGAATAATAGCTAACCAGGTTTAAAATATAATACGCCAGACGTGCGTTTCGTCCACACAAGACTAACCAGTTGCGCCCAGATGAAAAAGTTCGAAAGCCAAAACAAGTACAAAGTTGAAGAGCACTGAGGAGCAAAAGCTCAAAAAAGTTGTGACCAATACGGCTAGGGTTTTCTGCATGTGATAAGAACATCCTTATTATTTAGAATAATTCATACTTTTGCAACAGTAAATTTTATAAAATGACTACTAGTATATAAATAGATATACATGATAAAACCGAAGTGGTGACTAACTACAGAATAAAACGGATACATTACATAAAACAACCTAATCAGCACATATTAATACACAGCCGAGTTAGCCAAAGCCTAACGCACAAAGTGACGTCACATTTGAAATTCTAAAAAAAAACACAAATTGGCGTCACATTTGAATTTCTAAAAATATTTCCCAAAAATAAGATAGAATAGAATTGATTCAAGATTAGATGTGTAATACTGATATTACATCTAATGAAAATTACAATACTTATTAATATCAAATTGTGGTAGTAATTAGATAATTAATTGTGCTATCTAGCTATGTCGGTGTTTCTTCTGAAGCAAACTGTAAACCCAATAAATCGTGTAAATTTCGTTGAACCAAACTAAAATCTAATAAATGAAGGGGGCGATTAATTATCTTTACCATTACACACGAATATAACAGAAAAGACGTTAAAACATTGACAAATCCAATGAGAATAAAAAAATAACATCAAAACTAAATACATGAATTTGGGATAGAAAAGTACCGTGACACGTCTTATAGCAATGCGAATTCACACTCAGCAAAACAGTCACAATAAAAGATCAGACGACGTAATGAAAAAACCCACAATCTAACACGTGGTAGAAATGTTCTTAGTCAGTTTGGACGAAGACACATCGTATGGATCAACCAATTCGTGATGGTGGCCGTAAAATTTACGGAGAGTCATTTTTAATCTGTCCTCCTCATAACTTTCTTGGGGCAGTTTCTGCGTAAGGAGCAAACTCCTGTATATGAAGTCCGTATAGTGTGAACAAGCACGAGAATAACGTATCAATTGAAATATGTAAAACCATACGAAGGAGCAGAGAGTATTGTACTGCTGAAAAATGGGAAATTGATAATTGGGAAGTTGAAATCGTCCTGTTTATCATAGATTTTCGTGTGAAGTCGTCCGTCTGTGTCAATATTGAGGAAAAGATCAAGGTATGAAGCAGTCCTTCTAGTATCAGTAGTATCCTTAATTTCAAGTTCAGTGGGATATATAAAATGTAAGTATTGGATGAAATATATAATACGTATGTTTTCAGCACCATTGTTCATTAAATATCAAAATCGTTACGAATATTACGGTGTTCAAGACGTATTAGACACAACTTTTTCGGAATATGGAGTTTTTAATGCTCTTCATCTTCGTATTTGATTTAACCTTCCAACTGGTTTATTCGAGCGTCACTGATATGTCTCATGTAGATGAAAAGCATTTCTGGTTTTCCAAATTATAAGCCTGGTATTTGATGAGTTTTTATTTCTAAGACATACCGGTAATTTGCCTGAGTGATATTGGGAACATTTTTTTTGATTTTCAGTGCTTTTTAGATTCGTGATATATTAGGTGTTTTACATGTTTATAATTGTATGCTACTGTTATTGACGTCGGAAACACGCGTCTAGAAAGTTCAATCATAAGCCCGACCTTCCATCATAAACCGTTTTCAGTGCTCAGATTAGTTGTGCTTGAAACACCAAATTCATTATTTTGAATGGTTTAGTAAGATACTCGTAGTCAAAATCTTTGTAATCATACGTCGATATACAAAAAAGGGTATATATGATTAGGTTTTTTTTTTTCATAATCATTACTTTAGGTATCAATTGTATATAAGAGACTACATAAGATACGGTTCGTTTGAATTTGACTCCCTGCATTAGAAGTGCTTATTGTATTTCTCTCAATTTTGTCGTTTTATTTTGCTTATACCGTTCTAGCTTCTTACTTTGTGTCTATACTAATATCTTGCACATTTCTGTAACATACACAGCTAGTATAAAAATAATTTGAATCAAATGGTCTGTAATTTAATCTCAAAGCATAACTTTGAACTTATTTCTACAACAATTCTACAACGTTTGTTTTCATGATTGCTGAATTCAGATGAAAATAAAATTTAGAATGAAAATGAGGAATGTGTCAAAGAGACAACAACCTGACCATAGAACAGACAACAGCAGAAGGTCTCCAACAGGTCTTCAATGCAGCGAGAAATTTCCGCACCCGGAAGCGTCCTTCAGCTGGCCCATAAACAAATATGTATACTAGTTCAGTGATAATGAACGCCATACTAAACTCCAAATTGTACACAAGAAACTAAAATTAAAAATAATACAAGACTAACAAAGGCCTGAAGCTCCTGACTTAGGACAGGTGCAAAAATGCGGCGGGGTTAAACCTGTTGCTAAATTCAGATGATTTTATTTGTATTTTAATTTTAACTTTTTATCGTTTAGTTTCGTGCGATCGTATCCTTATGCTTGTATTTTAATGATTCCATGATATACTGACTGGAAATACCAATATACTTGTGCGTCTGGTAAATTATGAAGATCACAAGGTATAATTTACTAATAAAGACATCAAATATCAGAAGTTCTAATTTATAACATTAGAAAAGGGACATCAAATTAAAGTATATTGTTTTATTCTTATTATTCAATTATCGATAATCCATCTCGGATATTGCTTTATTAGTTTGTCATAGTTATGATCAGCTGGCAGACATGTGGACTCCCGTTTCACACCATAACGCTGTACTCTTACAGTTGATCCCCTTTTGGACCTTTCTATCGGCTCTACACGTACAGCATTTTTAGAGGAAATAGCTGCATCTTCAGCAAAATAATTATAGGGCAAGAATAAACAACTATTATCCATACCAGGTGATGTTGTGACAGGAAGATCTTCTGTGTGTGGAATGTGATATTGACCCATAGTAATCCAGGCTACCAAATCCTTAAGAGAAAAAAACATTTAAGAGCTGAATTTTAGTTAAGATAGGAAACAATATTATGTTCAGTCAATGTATTGAAAGGTAAATGGTATGTTAAAACTACAAATTATATCGAAGTGATAAGCAAATGAAAATTTACATGTGTTCTTTTTTTCAATTATATTCGGACTCTGTTTTCTTTGTAATATTTGTTCTTAGTTTACTTTTTTTCGTCAATACATCCATTGTAAAAAAAATTATGTATAAACACATTGCTATTTATAAACACATTGCTATTTATAAACACATTGCTTATATTAAGACTTACTTCATCTAAAATAGAATCGTTGTCGTCAATGTATTTCTGGAAATCTACTACTGGTTCTTTTATATCCAAAGAACCATAAACAGAAGAACTTGTTCGTTCAGAGTCGTTATATTTAGTAACTGCCATTTGGTAACGTGCCCAACTGGCTATAGGTTCATTTCCGTATCCTCTTGGTAATAACTGATAAGTCATGCCTTTATTTAAAATTCTATAACTTTTAACATTACCATAGTTATCCTTCATTTGTTCGTTGTACATAACTAGGTATTTTGGGGCATTGAAGTTAAAACGGTAAGCTGCGTCTTTTTCCGATTTTTTGACAGATGTGTTAAATTTGAGTTGGATAATTTGTTCAACCGGAACTTCAGAGAACTGGTTTTCTATCTCTTCTGTGTTAATATCTAATGTTGCAAATCTATTTGATGTACCCTTTATATCTAGATCGGCTTTTATATGGAAAAGATGATGATGAATAGGCGCGCCAAAATTATCATGCAGCTGGAATGAATATTTTTCGTCACCTTTTGTATAAAATAACGCCCGTACATAACCAGTGCTCGTCACCTTCACTTCTAGCGCTCCATTAGGATAGAAAATAAAGTCTATGATATAGTCATAATTGCCAATTGTAGGAATGGTCCTTAAGACAAGAACTATATTTTCCATTCCTTCGTAAAATCTACCATCACTAAACCAGTAAGAATGATGCCGCCTAAGTGGCATACCTGTATTCAATTCAAACAGACAAAACGAAGTCGTAAGTTCATAAGAACTTACACCTCCGACATGGAAACTAGAGCCAATAAGGGTTGCATCTTCAGGACAGTCGACACCAGGAAATAAAACTTTTGATTGCAAGCCTATAAGTGCAATACTATCCAGAAATTGTGCTAAAATGTCATTTGGTTTAAAACCAGAATAAAAAACAGCTATTTCCTGTATACTAAGTTCATAAGCAATCCGTTCGTTTTTAAATCGGAGATCATACAACTGTGGTCCATGTATTGTAGACATTCGAAAATCAAATTTCCAAAACATGTATTCGACATGATGTCCTTGGACATTGTATCGCTTACCATCAGGCGAAAACTGCTTTGGGTTTCTAAGCGGTGGATCCATTGGAGGAACGCCTCGCTGATTTAAAGTAGAAAAATCGTCAGAGCTATACACGGGCAGTGGAATTTTGGGAATAGTTTCTTTGTTTTGATTATAGAATGTTAACACCTCAGTTATGTTATTGAATATTGTACTATTAAACCAAATCTTTTCAATAGTAAATATTTTCATATCTATATCAACAAGTACAGAAAAATCTAATAACCGGAATCCTGAATACTCTGAAATATGATTTAATGACGTCCATACTTTCCTTTTGTTTTCGCCAGAGAGTGTAGGAGATACGGCTACACCATTTCCAAATTGAAGACAAGCATTATTACAATTTGTAAGTCGTGCGCCAAAAATATCCATGAACATGACACCAAGAAAAGGATCAATGTTTTCTCTTAAATATATTATCATTTTGTAATATTCATTTCCGCTAAATAGTGGGCGGTATACAAATGGGATTTTCTCAGGCCTAAATGGCACGGGTCGGTAGTGTGTTGGCGTAGGTAGTGGACCAACTATTACTTCCTGCATATATGGTGGTTGTTCATTTCCTCTGAATATAATAACATGAGCTTCTCTTGGTGGTTTCGGTCCATTCTTATCAAGGTAATTTAAGACATCTATTTTATCGGGTAAAAATAAATCACTTAAGAAAATAAAATTTTTGTCTACGTTAATATCTTTTAGATCTACGAGATTCAGTTCTTGTTGATTGTACAAAAACGATATCAGTCCTTCAATTTCAGCTCTTGTCAGATGAACAAATACAGAACTGGTATTTGATAGTTCAAGGTTTATTTTCCCGTATTTTTCACTAGTGGTTTGACATTTTCCGCTTTCTAGCTTGTCATTTTTGTTGTTCTTTATGATTACAACGATGAGTGCTATAGCTAAACCCATAGACAACAGTCCGAGTAAAATTGCTATTATCCGCCATCTCTGCCCTGATATGTTGGTATAACTTGGTCCTACAAAACATATAGAATCAGCACTACTACATTGACGATTTTTTAATTATAAGAATTTTCTGTTTTTTTGTGATTTTTAACCGCTTTGAAGTTGTTTTTTTATTGTTTTGATCGTTTAACAAATTGTTATTCCCTCTCGGGTGAGAGCTTTAGAAAGTATTATGTTATGTTGTTTCAATATTTTTTGTACAAGATATTTTTTATAAAAAAAATGTATTTTTTTGTGTAAATTTTTTGTTAATAAATATCATATATTTTTAATATACAGAAATAAGGATAAGAAATATTGTCAATATAATGTTATTATTTACCTTTCATTTCCATAGTGATCAGTGGTTATCTTTCATAGAAGATAGACAATTTTTGTAGGTTTAGTTTACAATCTAAAACAAAGACAAACATAGTTATACGATTTTTATCATTCTTCTAAACCTGCACAAAACAACATGGGAGTCACAGTGTATCAATATTTTAGATTTTTCTGATTACTAGTTGATCATGTTGGTTGATTCTTTCCAACCTAAAAGCATAGAGTTACATTCCTTGTAGTACTTAGTTACTAGTATCTAGTTACAGAACGATGTAAGTTCTGCTTACTTCTGGTAGAAGAAAGAACTAAGATGGACGAAAGAGGTAACTAAGAGTCATAAGTCGAAGGACAGACAACACCATGGCAAAAAAATCGAACAGATCATAAATAAACACGAACTAGTCAGTAGTCATGTGCTTGTAGTTCAGAGGTTATCGTTGGTTTATGTCTACCCTATTTGTTTTTTGTAAACTGTTTGTTATGAATTAGAACGTTAGTTTTCACATTTGAATGCGTCATATTATTTATGTCGGCCGACGGGGCTTTTTTTTAACCGACTCCCAGTATACGGTATGTGTTTTTCTAATTGTTCAAGGTAGTAAAGTTGTTTATGAATTGATTGCTTACATTCACTTCATTTGAATGTTGGTGGATAGCTGTATCATTGGCATTTATACCACGTCTCCTTATTTGTATGGCAAATCGATCGTAGATATTCACATTTTTACAAAGACTACAACTAAAAAGTAAAAACACAAAAATACTGAACTCAGAGGAAAATTCAAAAAGGAAAGTCCCAATTTAAATGGCAAATTCAAAAGTTCAAACACATCAAACAAATGGATAACAACTGTCATATTCCTGACTTGGTACAGGCATTTTCTTTTCTAAATGCTGCTTCAGGACACTTTGTAGTTGACTACCTAAATGAAACAAGAAAACCTATAAATCTCATTTTAGATTTTTACCCACTGTAAATGGTCCACTATATTTGCACATTTCAGTTCTTCTTACTGTAAAGAATCTCTTTAAGAAGTTATGGCCAAACTCTTAAGGGCAAGGCTAGATAGACTGCCTGCTGATGGATTCCGGAGATATCTTCTTAGAAAAGATATGTTTTGGAGGAATTTTTTTTATCCTGAATTGCATTTAAAAATGTTACAAGTAGGGAAGTTGTTCCAGCAGGAGATATTTGTACTTCCCATGTCACAAGGGAATATTGTTTGCGAAAGGAACTATTTGGAGGTAACATTTGTAGAGGACATGTAGAATACGTAAGATGCGTTTTGGCAGATATTGTTTCATAAGTTTTTACGATGTACTTCTAACGCTGAACGATAGCAGTACAACACCGTTGTAGAATCTACATGTAGCTATATACGCGTTAAAAGTCATATGAGATATGCAAAAATAACTTACGGCACTCACCGTGGTTGTTGATTCCTCGGGAACGCTCTTCTACCTTTTACATCAACACAGTTGTAGGAATGGGTGGGCCGATGAGTTAGCTTTATACAAGCAGAATGCAAGAATAGAGTACAGCAGTCACTGTTGTTGATGTTTCCTCGGAAACGCTCTACTACCTTTTTTATGTTTACCAATTTATTTCTATTTATAACTAAAAAAGTATATTTGTGAATATCTTAAATAGCCTATGATTTATCCAGTAAAGAGCATTCTTTTCTTAAGGAAATTTATCTTAATGCATATTGCAAATCAATTTAAAACACATTTTAATAAACAACTATATTTAAAATACACTTACGACCTATACCTGGCTTATATGTATCACGGTTACACAGATTTGTATGGGAATTGCTGAAGCATGGATTGTCTAAATATGTATACCACGAACAGTTTTTTAAATGAAATACATGAAGTATGATACTCTAAATTTAACGACATTTTCAAAACAAATGTTAATTTCAACATTTTATGGTGTACCTCTAACGCTGAATGATAACAGTATCACCCAGTTATAAACACAAACGATATACGAGCAAAACGTTATATGAGATCTGCAAGAAAAACTTACAACAGTCAATGTGGTTTTCAATCTGTTGTTCGATGTGGTTTTCAGTCATCTGTTCGATGTGGTTTTCAATCTGTTGTTCGTTTTTTTGGGGGGGGGGGCGGGGAATCGGGAAGAAGGAAATTATTTAAAAGTTTATATTCCATTGATTTACAGGTGCAATGCAGCCAAAAAGCGACATTTACAATCGAATGACCACAATGTGATACAATTACCCCCCCCCCCCCTTTTGCAGTAAAATATGGTTCCCTTGGTATTTCACAACTGATTATAATTGTTTATTGTTTTATCTTCTGTGAATGCTTATTGCACAAGTGATATTTGATTATCTCATTATTTTAAACTTTGTTAATTTGATTTATAATCATCTTAAAATTGTGGACCGATCAACTGTCCAATTTTAAATACTTTTTATGTATAAATAATAAGTTAATAAAATACAACGGGTGCATACTCATTTTTGTAAGTATGGTTTGTTCCTCAATGTTCTTCAACTTCGTACTTATTTTTGCCTTTTTATTCGAGCGTCGCTGATGAATCTTTTGAAAACGAAACGCGCGTCCGATATAAAATTTCAATTCTAGAATCTATGATGAGTTTATTTACAACCACTGGGTCGATGCCACTGATGGTTGAGTTTTTCTTCACCGGGGGTATCACTAGTACTTCTGTGTTAACATGAATTATAATTGATATGGTCATGGTTATAAATTATCTGTTCACAAAACTTTGAATTTCCGAAATAATAAGGATTTTCTACCTCAGGAATATATTAGCTTAGTTGTATTTGGCAAAGCGTTTAGGAATTTGTTATCCTCAATGCTCTTCAACTTCGTACTTGTTTTAGCCTTTTTAACTTTTTGTTTTTATTCAAGCGTCACTGATCAGTCTTTTGTTGACGAAACGCACTTCTGGCGCAAATATAAAATTTCAATCCTGGTATCTATGATGAGTTTAGTTACTTATGGCTTTCAACGCAAAACATACAGAAATAATGTTCATCTTTTATGCGCAATAGGAGTATACTAGTATTTTACAATGAAAGAACCCGTGACATTGCGAAGATTACATGCTCGGTAAATGAGTTGTGTACAACTGGAAGATGTCTTGGAAAAGTTTGGATGAGGATATAAGAACACTTTATTAATTGGTGTATGGAAAGATCTCTTGTAGCTTTAAGGTGGTAGACCTTGGTTCAGGGAGATAACTCTTTAAATCAGTTATGTGTTTGTAAAAGTCACGTTTCATCAATGTATTTTAAGCATTTACCTGAAACAGATTGAAAATAATCTATGTAACCTAGAAGCTTAAAATATATTTATGAAAATGGTTGACACAAACGTACTGATGATTTTAAGAGTTATTTCCCTTAACCTAGGTCTTCCTCTTTAAATGCATGCATTTTATTTGTCACAGATTTTTTTTGTACAATATCCAACACATAATTGACAATAGAAAAGGATAAGTGAAATGTCATGAAAACCCATACCACAAATTTGGCTATAAAAGGCCAAGACTTAAGAAAAGGGATACCATTCAAATCAGAAACTAACGATCTAATTTTAACAAAACAATTTATGAAAATCGAGAACGATCAATACAATTTACATATTAGAGGACTATTCTGATATCTAAGTATCTTAGACCGCAAAAACATGTGCTAGTGATTTAAGACTTATATATTTTGAATCCACAATGCTCTTTAACTTGGTACTTGTTTGGCTTTATAACTATTTTGATCTGAGCGTCACTGATGAATCTTATAAAGACGAAACGCGCGTCTGTAAGCCTGGTACCTTTGATAACTAATTATATATTTTTATACTTCACGTTAAAATGCCATATTTTCATTGGCTAATACGAGGGTGTTTATTTACTCACATGGCTGAGCGGGTGACAACTTTTTTGAATATCACCCTCTCGTCAAGACCAATCATAAATCGACAATTTAAAGGACAATGAATTGAATTTACATCAAGTAATTAATTACTATGCTTAAGTTCTACGTTTTGACTCAAATTTTATTTTTTGACTGTCAAAATAAAAAAAAATAAAACATCTTGCCTAAATTTTGTTGTTTTTTCTAATACTCCTAACGTAGTTATGCACATGACCTCATAGAAATTACTTTCAAAATAAAATTATTTGTAAAAGACAATAGTGATAGGACAATCAGTATAATATATTAAATAAAACATAGCTGATAGAGCAGATTAGCCGCGGTTGACACTGTTTTCTCGGGGTAACAATCTGCTCTATCACCCTCTCAGCTATGTGTTATTTATATAGTGTCGATTTGAGTCCTCATTAGTCCGGCGGCTACAAGCATATTTCAGACGAATTGTGCACATCCTGCTACAAGCATGAAATTTGGCATAGACCTTCCTCAACTATTATTCTTTTATTTTAGATAGGGAGGCATTTGAAAAAAAATGTCTCACTTCCGGTAAAATCCAAAATGGCGGACATCATACTTGAATCAGCCTAATATCGAAGGCTAGTATTTGAAAAGGTGTTATTATCATGCTACTAGCATAATATTTGGTACAAACCTTTGTTATGTACTACTTTTGGTATATTTAATAGATTAGATGTCTTAAAAAACCCTTACTTCCGGTAATATCCAAAATGGCGGACATAGAAATATCAATTAATTATTCAAATATTCAACTTTTTTTTAAATGTAAAGAAAATGATTTTTTTGGTGCTGGTCATTAAACTTTTTGCTTTAAGTTATCCCTAAAACCACTAATTCTATCATGTTGTAAATGTTTAAATATAAAGTTGATACTTCCGGTAAAAATTTGACGTAAATTTCAAAGATGAGTCCTCAATCCATTTCTTCGATGTAGAGTTTTGGATAGATTGGTTAAAACAAAATAAAATCACTATATTACTAAAACATATTTAAAATTACTACAATTTTCGGTCAAAAATAACGATCACCACGACATGCACACATCGCAGTGCACGGGAGACCCGATTTTCCACATTAAAAATGACCGCGGCATTCTTTCTGACATCCACAATGTACAAGCTTCTGAAAAAATGATGAGGCCTCAAAAAGAGTTTTTTAAAAGTTATCCTCTTTGTCCCCGCCTGAAGTGGGTAGCATAAGAGCCAATCCCAAGCTCGTCTCCCTAAACACCTACCTAAGTATATTGCATGATTTACATGCTGGAAAAAACTAGACCAAGTTGAGGGAATAGCCTCAAAAAGCCTTCCCTTTTGCACAAATAGTTATTTTCTTGCTTCGTTAACCATGTTATACCCATCTGTTAAGTTTGTGCGATCTTACAGTAAAACCCCGGTGATTTAGTCTGATCAATCATCATTCTTTATGTCACATCTTCAAATGCAACCAATGTCTCCCACATATTTTTTTTTCCTTTCAAGCAAAGAGAGAACCATATCACAACAGGTAAAGGCATGGATAACAATAAGTGTGTCAGATCACTCATTGCCTAGTGCATTTGAAAGGCCATTGACAGATATTAATCCAAAGTCTTTTGCCCTCCCAAACACAATCTATAGTTCGTCTACCCCTATGTCACGGAATAGCGAAACAGTAGTGACAGCATCATCTTTAACGACTGTTCGAATCGTGACTCGTTTAAGTTCGTGTTTCACTGCATCAGACATATGCACCATGATTCTAGTGTCTGCCTCTAAATGTGAACTTGGTGCTAAACTTGAAATACATCACGTGGTGGATAAGATAGAATGTCGTGACCATTTGTTGCTATAACTACCATACGCATCCAAGACTTCATCCACTCGTATTACAGTTTCAAGGTATTTTATTAAGGTAAGGAAATAATACCCAATCAGCATACTCGTTAGGCCGCAGTTCACAATCGGAGAGCTGATTTCCCAAATTTACAAAGACTGTGGTATTGGTCCTCACATCCATAAATTCCAAAAACACATATTTTCTTGCTTTGTTAACCCAATCTGATCATTTTTTTTCGATCTTACAACAAAACCACGTATCGTTTTCAATGACATTAAATTATCAGATCCATATGGTGGTGTTGGCTGGTCAATCATTATTATAAATGCTAAAGTCACATCTTCAAACGCCATTAATGTCACCAACGCAGTTCCTTTTCCAGCAAACGTGTTATCTTTTAATTCCTAGTGCATTTGAAAGGTCATGGATAGATATATATCTTAAGCTTTTTCCCCTTCCAAATGCAAACCAAAGTTTGTCTGCCCCTATGTCACGGAATAGCGAAACAGCAATGACATCAGTATCGACTGCTCGAGTCATGACTCAGATAAGTCTGTGTTTCACTGCATCAGACACATCGATCTTGATTCTAGTGTCAGTCTCTTCGTGTAAACATGGTGCTAAACTTGAAACATCATCAAGTGGTGGATAATATTGAACATCCTGAACATTTGTTGCTACAACTACCTTGTACTCAATATTGTATTGAGCAAGCTTCTGTGAATGAAAACTTAAAAGTTCTTTCTTATTGTCGTCATCTCTCAGAAAACTTTGCCAATTTTGAGGATGTTTTTAAACCTGGATTCGTCTGTTTATTCCCTTTCTCCTAAATGTTGCTCTTGCTTCTTTTAGCTGCTTTCAAACTACCAGTATTGTCTATATTCAAGTTTCAAGGTGTTTCCTAATGAGTATGATGATTGGGTAGTATGTCCTTACCTTAATAAAATACCTTGAAACTGTAACAAGAGTGGATGAAGTCTTTGATGAGTATGGTATTTGTAGCAACAAATGCTCAGGATGTTCTATCTTATCCACCACTTGATGTATTTCAAGTGTAGCACCATGTTCACATAAAGAAACAGGCACTAAAATCATGATGCATGTGTCTGATGCAGTGAAACACGAACTTAAACGAGTCATGATTAACAGTCACTGATGATGCTGTCAATACTATTTCGCTATTCCGTGAGATAGGGGCAGACGAACTATGGATTGTGTTTGGGAAGGCAACAATCTTTGTATTAATATCTATCAATGGCCTTTCAAATGCACTAGACAATGAGTGATCACACACACTTATTTCTGACCCATACCTTTACTGGTTGTGACACGGTTCTCTCTTTGCTTGAAAAGGAAAAAAAGACTACGTGGGAGACATTGATGGTATTTGAAGATGTGACTATAACATAAAAATGATCACCGGGGTTTTACTGTAAGATCGCACAAACTTATCAGATGGAGCTAACATGATTAACGAATCAAGAAAATAATTTTTTGCACAAAAGGGAAGCCGGACTAATTATAAGTGAGGCTATTTCCACAACTTGGTCTAGTCTTTTCAAGCATGTAAAGCGTGCAATAGACTAATGCATGTGTTTAGTGAGACGAGCTTGGGATTGTCTCTTATGCTACCCAGTCCAGGCACTAATGGATTGCGAAGGGACAAAGAGGGTCCCTTTTAAAAAACCTCTTTCTCAGGCCTCATCATTTTGTCAGAAGCTTGTACATTGTGGATGTAAGAAAGGATGCCGCGGTGATTTTTAATGTGGAAAATTGGGTCTTCCGTGCACTGGCCGAAAATTGTAGTAATTTTAAATATGTTTTAGTACTATAGTGATTTTATTTTGTTTTAACCAATCTATCCAAAACTCTACATCGAAGAAATAGATTGAGGACTCATCTTTGAAATTTACGTCAAAGTTTTACCGGAAGTGTCAACTTTATATTTAAACATTTACAACATGACAGAATAAGTAGTTTTGGGGATAACTTACAGCCAAAAGTTTAATGACCAGCATAAAAAAAAATCATTTTCTTTAAATTTTAAAAAAAGTTGAAAATTTGAATAATAAATTGATAATTCTATGTCCGCCATTTTGGATATTACCGGAAGTAAGGGTTTTTAAGACATATGTCTTATACATTGTATCCATTAGAAGCACCAAAGAAAGGTTCCTGCACAATGTAATGATAGTAGCAATACGTTAAAACACATTTCAATTACCCTCCCTAAGAAATAAGCTTATTTAAGTACAATGTCCGCCATGTTGGATTTTAACCGCAATCAGGGTTTCTGAAGACATCTAATCTATTTCATTTATCCAAAAGTAGTAAAAGACAAAGGTTTGTACCAATAATTTTGATAGTAGCATGATAATAACACATTTTTACACACTAGCCTTCGATATTGGGCTGATTTAAGTATGACGTCCGCCATTTTGGATTTTACCGGAAGTGAGACATTTTTTTCAAATGCCTCCCTATCTGAAATAAAAGAGTAATTATAGTTGAGGAAGGTCTATGCCAAATTTCATGCTTGTAGCAGGATGTGCAAAATTTTTCACAAAGCCGCCGTACTACATTAAAAGTGGCAGAAGATACAAAAAGGATATTCAAACCCACGATGGAATGGAGTGTTTTGAACTGTAGAGAAAAGTTTACATTTGGAAACATTAAGTTTGTCATAGGATCTAGTTAGAAGTCGCCAATCATTGTTATCCTCTAAGAAAGGATTAAAATATGAAGCAGACGTTCTAGTTTCGGTAGTACCCTTAATCTGAAATTCACGTAGTTAAACGAGATTCAAGCACTTACTAAGTACTTGAGTATGGTTTATTAAAAAGTAAAATCACAAAAATACTGAACTCTGAGGAAAATTTTAAAAGGAAAGTCAATATTCAAATTGGCAAAATCAAAAGCTCAAACACATCAAATGTATAGATAACAACTGTCATATTCATGCCTTAGTACACACATTTTCCTATGTAGAAAATGGTAGATTAAACCTGGTTTTAAAGCTTGCTAAATCTCCCTATTGTATGACAGTTGCATCAAGGTCAATTATATTGACAATGATCTGTGAACAAAACAAACAGACATAATAGGTAAAAATGTCAAAAATAGGGATACAGGCTACAGCAATCATCATTGTGTTATAATCATAGCACAAAGACCAAGCATATTAGCAAAAATTAAAGACAAGGATACACAAATTTACCATAATATTAAGTGACAGGACAGTATCCTTAAACTGAAAGTGAAATTGAAGAACTCCGCATGATACTTGTTCACTATCAAGTTACAAAGTTATAATATATTTGTGCACAAATCCGTGACAATCCATCCCGCGTTGTCCTTACCAGTGTCATTATGAGACTTTCGAAAAACAAAACGAAATAGTGTGCGTTATTATACTTAAAAGGGTGGTCTGAAGACAAAAGACACTCTTTTCTATTGATTCATTTATAACTTGCAATGAGCTTGTTAATCACAAGAAAACTACCAAAGTAATGGTTCCTAGGGGTAGGTTGAGTAGTCTGTTTCCCGGCCGTTATTGAAATTCTTGACATATATTTGTATATTCCGAAGGCATACTGAATGTTTTACGGAGGGGACCAACCTATAGGTTAAGGGACATTAAAACGGTACAAATGTTAATGTCTTTGCGAAGATGTTCAAGGCCAATTATTGGACAATCCAATATAAACGTTTAAAGCTGACCCAGAATAAAACCAAGAATGCAAGCAATACCAAGACAAAGGAATGAACCTTTACAGACTTCGCTATAAACTTGGTTGACTTTTAAAAACTGCCTATAACTCATATAGAAGGATCAAAGTCTAAATATCTATAATAATCACGATACGTATCCACCTGTTTGTCCCTAATCCTATCTCTGATGTGGTTGTTCAAATATTAATGCCAACACTTCTAAATGAACTTGGTATTGGTTGCAACCTTATGTTAGTCTGTATATTTTTTTTATAATTATTTCTTGACTCGTGACGATTTCAAACTTGACATAATGTATGAACCAATGTATATTGTTAATGGCGGTAATAACTATGTTGATATAGTCTACATGAATTAAATGTAAACTTTATCTTATACCAGAAAATTTTAAGAAGGTTACAGATAGTGTCAGTATGAATACAAATCACAATATATAAGTCAAATAAGATATGATTTTTTTTATACATAACAATTAGTCTACACGAGAGGATGACATTCAAAACATGTTCTCCCGCTAAGCAATTGGAAAGAGTAAATAATCTCACTCGTATTAGCCAACCAAAATCTGGCATTTCAACATGAAGTATATTAATTATTGTCATCTACTCATGAAGATAATAATTACTTGAAATGAACTGAATTATTCAACGCATCAAACCACAAATATGCACAGTTATAAAATCATTGTTTGCTATCATGATGCAAAGTGTTTTTACGCATGATGTTATTTTGATGATATTGTTCCACATCTAAAACACACGCAATGTAGTTATAACGCCATTTTTGTGAACTTTATGATGGTTTGATGAGTATTTGCCTTCTTGCCCGGTAAATATAAAATAAAAGTCAAATCTACCACACTTTCTTCGGAGAGGACATTGTCCGTGAACTAGATGTAGATTTAGCTGAATTTCTTAAACCACCATTTCTAGTATAAAACATCCTAGTTTGGTCCTGGTAAAGCTTCATATTTGACCAGGAAAAATATTTAGTACAGTCAATAAAATTAATCCTTCTGTTGAATTCTAGAGTCTTAAGTTTAGTAGCTGTGGTCGGTTTTGATAATCTTGACAATAAGTTCTTTTCCTTAGGCACGTACATGTACGACCGAGGTCTCACAAATGGCGTCATGCTCTGTGTTGGTGTTTCTATTGCTGTACTTGGACGGGATGGACGTAATGGTTTAGGTTCTCTCCATGACGGAAATTTCATGCCCATATTATCAGCCGGTGCAACCGTAGTCTGGAAAAAAGGTATAACAATTAATTAATTGATTCCACTTATTTGAAATTTAGCTATAATAGTTAAGAATTCATCAAATTGTAACTATTATAATCTACTGAATGATATGCATAATGTTGTTTTCTATGTTTGTATCACCTTGCTGCGATCGTCCGCTCGACAGATTAATTGATTAAGTATTTTCTGATTAACCTCCAGTAACAATAACTTCAATTGTTAGGTTCTGGAAAGTGGATCGACAATGAATATAAAGAACGGGAAATTAGACTATAAGTACATGGGGGAAAAGATCATGTTGAATAGGAGAGTTCAAGACAGTAAAACATGACCATGTTTATGGTGCACGATTTGGACGATTGGAGCTATAGTCATATCATTATAGATAACATGTAATTTTTTGTAACTGGCAGAGTTTTTAATACATGGTGTCGGTATTTACGTTAAACGAGCGATAACTCTAAATTAAATCATTACAATTATACATACTGAATAATGATTACTGGTGTTTCGGTCACTTTAACACCATTGAAGTCAATATCAAGACGGCAGGGTTTTCCCTGGGTCAATTATTTTTTTCGCCACCTCTTTCGCCAAAACAATATATTTTTCGCCACTTTATTATTTTTTTCGCCAAGTAACATAAATATATTTTTTTGTACTAAGAAGTAATTTTTACAACAAAACAAAAGCTTTTATCACATGAAATTGATCCCTCATTTCATGTGTAGTCATTACATTGAAGGGTTACTCTCATTCGAGGGGTTGTTCCCAGCCTTTTGGATAGATTTTTTCATAACGACAGTTTTCTTTTCTTGACCATCGTAAATGAAAAAGTTGAGACATACAACTATGCTTGAAACACGTGCATGTGTCACTCAAACGACTTTATTAAAGTCAAAGGATAAAAGAATTAAAGTTTTAAATCGGAGATTTTTCTTGCTTTTGAACAATTTTCGTCACAACAACAGCTTTCTTTTCAAAACTATCTTTAAAGGGAGAGATGTCAAAAGTTTGCTTCAAACACGTGCGTCGCAAAGATGTAAATAAATTCTGTATGTGACATTTGAAGACGGTCAGTTTTTGTTGGAGGAAGAAGTCTGTATTCCCAACGAAAATCTCAAAACTTCAGTATGAAACCAGAAAAAAAACCAGTCACTTTAAATTAAAGCCGAGCTCTGTATTATTTTTATCGATTGTACTAAACCTGCGTCTCGTGTCCAAATATAGTGACTTCCTCAACAGAGCTAAATTGCTGTTTGGAAAACTAAATTGCTGTTTGGAAAATAAAAGTAATATGTTCAGGATAAAATGCATATAACGATTGTTTGCACCATGATCACACATACACATGTAATTGTCATGTTCGTCACAACGGGTTTGTGGAACATTCCACAGAGAGTATCTAGTCGACGACTTGAAACATATTTCCAAAGTGAATTACGCTATCAAATCACATGCATTTGCCTTAGTACTCCTGTAGTCTGTTCAATTATAAGAAATATTTTGTTTGTTTTCTTTTTTTGTCAAGGTTGGAAGGTATGTAAATGTATTTGAAATGAGTTTTAAATCAAAATTTTATAGGAAAAAGTAGTATCACAAAAATACTGAACTCCGAGGAAAATTCAAAACGGAAAGTCCCTAATCAAATGGCAACATCAAAAGCTCAAACAAATCAAACGAACGGACAACAACTGTAATATTCCTGACTTGGTAAAGACATTTTCTTATGTAGAAAATGGTGGATTAAACCTGGTTTTATAGCTAGCTAAACCTCTCACTTGTATGACAGCCGTGTAAAATTCCACTATATCGACAACAATGTGTGAACAAAACAATTAGACATAATAGGTAAAAATGTTAAAAAAAATAATAAGGGTGCAGCAGTTAACGTTGTGTTATTATCTTAATCACTATAAAACAAACAGATATATAATCCAATATTTACCATGACACAATAACTCAATGACAGGATGTATAAGTACAGGGCCACATCACATGCAAGAAAAAGAACACAAAAAAAAGGACACAGAAAAACGCACATTAGCAAAAACGAAAGACGATAATACAGAAATCATCATAGGACATTAACACAATAACGGGTTCATAGGTACAGAGCAAGGTCTTATGTTACCAAGAAACACAAAAAGGCATACAGAAAAAGCATATTATAAACATACATTTTGTTTCAAATAAACATGTACTGATTGATAATTTAGTCTTAGATGCATGATTTATTTTCATTAATTTTAATTGGCTTTGAACAAGCTGTCCGTAGCTCGGAGTACATTTGGATCTGTACAAAATGTCTTTTTGTTGTTGGGATGTACAAGTACCCGACCACGTCCACTCTGTGTTTTTGATAAATGTGTTTCTTTTTTTTGTGTATCCATCTGATGAGTAAAGCCTTTTTCAACTGATTTTTATAGTTCGTTCTTAGGTTGTACTGGGACACCATTATCCTAGCAAAGGGGGTGTGTTGGGATCCCACTCAGATGTTAAACTCCGCCACATTATGTACATCGATGTATGTCCCAAGTCAGAAACCTGTACTTCAGTGGTTGTTGTTTGTTTCTGTTTTACATATTCGTTTTCGTTCATTTTTTTGTAAATTAATTTGGCCGTTAGTTTTGTTCGTTTGAACCGTTTTACATTTGTCATCTCGGGGCCTTGTATAGCTGACTATGTGGTATGGGTTTTGCTCATTGTTGAAGTCCTTATGGTGACCTATAGTTGTTAATTTCTGTGTTATTTGTTCAGAATGTTGCGAATCCCTTTAAAACCAGATAATTGAACATTGTATTTCACATACATGTACTTGCTATTGTTCCATCAGATTTTCCCCAATTTGTTTATCAATGAGACAAACCGTATCAACGATAACAGACTATTATTGAAAATTAGGATGTATAATTACTCATTTCCTTTTTATGAAAAGTAACAAACAAAAGTTTGCACGTTTATCGTTTTAGCTAATGCCCTTCAATTCATAAGAATATTTCCAAATTTCATTGACAGTTCCCGATGGTAGCAACCTCCATGTCCTAAATTACAATTAAAAATACAAGTACTCACACGACCAGGTTTATATGGTGATGTTGATTTACGTGTTAAATCCACTGATTTGGTGGACGTAGTTGTCGAGGTACTTCCAGGACTGTAAGTTCTCCAACTCATAGAGAGAGAACTTGCGGACGAACTTGTCGGCATTTCGGGGGTTTGTGTAACCACAAAAAAGACTCTCCAAATACAATTTCACAAAATATTCATATTTTTGTCAAATTAAAGCTGCACATTAGTTCCACATACATATTCTGGAACGTTATTAAACAACTGACTCGACAACCAAATAGAATTAAATCTTGAATACATAAAAGCCAATCAGATTATTGGATTATTGGCAGCTTAACACTTATAATTCTTTGGTGTTAAGACGCCATAGAGTTTAAAATAGGTCATTTTCATATTGTAATTATAACAATACACATTTAATATATTTAAAGTTGAGATGTAAAAATAATTTGTTCTATAAGATTTAAGAATAAAAGGATATAGATATATCAAATTAGTCTCATTTAGTATTTTAAAAACATCATTTCTGTTAAGTAAACATTAATTGTAATTTAGACTAGTAATTTTTACAAATGGAACTCCGAGGGCTGGAGAAAATGTTTTTAAATTGTATACGATGACGTCAATACTATATAAAATAATAATAGCATTAATAATATTTAAATAAATAAATGTTTACCAATTCACAAAATGCCAATAATCCAGTCGGTAACTTTAAAAATAAACAGACATTAATGCATTAATATCTTATTATTTGAAGTTATATAAAGAATTCCTTACAGATAAGCCGGCTAAAGAGGAGAGTGACAGTCGATCTCTCTTATTACCAGTTCTCGTCCTTCCTTTTTCCCCATAAACACGTACTATGATTTTAAAATGATGTGTGTCAGAGAATAAATGACACACCAATTTCAAAAGCATGCTTGACCATCAAATTTTATGTAAAACTAGTAAAGTAGTATAAAGGCATATAGTATACTACTTTGTAACCAGTGCATTCGAAAATGTTTCATTAATATATATAAAGTATTAACCAGGGTTGTGTTCAATATCGTGGCGGCTATGTACATAGGGCTACGTAGATGTATGAACATTGAACGTGTAGCTAGCCTAGCTACTACATGCATATTGATAGCAACTAGGCTAGCTACACGTTCAATTGTCATAAATCTACGTAGTACTACGTAGCATTATTTAGCTGCTACGATGTTGAACACAACCCAGTGGTGTCTTATATTTTTTCCAAGCTGGCAGTTTGGTTCCCCTAGTTTCACGTGTTATTAGGTATGATCCTTAGATGGTTTGTTTGTTGGTATAAAACAATCACACGTTTTTACATTCATCTCTCTTTCCTCGTGAAAAGTAAGAAGACAAAATGTACACAATAATATAGCACCATAATAGAAGTGGGCAGTTGATTCTATATACCCATACCTTTCTGTCTAAAACTGTTGTGAGTAACACGACGGGTGCCACTACCGGATCAGGAACTGCTGTCCTTTTATGAGCATTTTAGTTAACCTCTAGTTAATGTCGGGATTCGTCTTATTTAATTCTTTAGTTTTACGTGGGGTCTTTTTGTTACTGTTGTTTTATCGCCGTTTTTTCGTTTTCACAATAGTGGTTCATTTGGATTGGTTATTTTATTATGATTCCTTCTTGTCTGATAGTATATTTTCTATCTGTCTCTTGGAAGTCAGAGGGTGGGGGTCTAAATATTAGATTCACGTCAACTTACAATTATATTTGAAACTTTAATAAGGGGATAGATCATCATAGCAAAACCTTCTAAAACTATCATCAAACAGTTTCCATTTAAATCCTTAAAAAATCACATAATCTTCTCTGTATTTACTTGGCCAGTTCAAACCTATCTTGCAGAGATGGTATGTAAAATCTCCATCCTTTTAAAAATTTATTATAAAATCCTTCGGACTGCATTTGGTTTGTGAAAGATTCGACCAAGAATAAACATCAATAAACTTCAAAACGTTTATTCCGTTTTGTCTCTTGAAATGTTTCTTAAAAGACATGTCTTACTTAAAACATCATATTGTCTTGGGTATAAACTATGAAACACTTTATGACAGAACTTAAGCTAGTCTTACAGTCATGTCTTTTGGTACCTGCTAAAACAAAAGTATATATGTCTTGTCTATGTGCACCATCGTCAAGGTACACCAGAAGAGTTGCATGGTCCATCAGTAAATCTGCAACTTGAAGTACTGATAGAAATTGCTAAAACATGTCATGTTCTTTATGAACTAAAACATTTCAATTATTTATCTATATTTATTAACATATATCAATAAATGAAACAATTGGTCCAGTGCAAATGTGTTCGATCAACAGTTCTTCGGGACATTCAGTTCCGCCTGTGTCTTCAATTTTGGTAAAAGTAAATACCAGCACCACCAGACGACAAAATACCGATAAAATTATATTCCAAGAATAAGTTTACAATTGCACACCGCATTGTTGCCATCGTTGTCTACAACAGAAATTCAAACATGCAACTTTAAATTTCAAGAAAATATAATATATAAGTTCGATTGACATTCATAATTACAAAATATTGATTTCGCTAATCCTCCTCGAAAGACGGTTTAATATTTGTTACTTGTTTAGGTATTTTTTCAGGACAAACATGCTTTCTTTTTCCCGCTCTTTGGTCGGGTTGTTGTCTTCTTGGCACATTCACCATTTCCATTCTCAATTTTATTTTTTATTTCTTAAAATGTTAATTCAAAAGTTGTTTGTTCATAAAAGCATATAACTGTACGTTAAATGTTACATGTAATATATTGTGGGAAATTTGTTTCATTAAATAGAAAAAGTTAGAAAATCCGCTTAAATGCTTATCATAGTGCAAATAAGTATTGCATTGTTAGAGCCCCCTAATATATATTTCATACTTAAAATGTATACTAGTATTCCTTTATAGCGTGTGTTTAAATGTTCGTCTAATAATTATTATATTTCATTCCATTAAATCTATTTTGATAAAAACAAATGCAAGTGTTATGACGTCTTAAAAAAATAAGGTAACTCTATTAAACAAGATATATACTAGTATGGTATTCCTGTTAATGTGACAACTATCCATAAAGATCAAATGTCACAACGAACAAAGTAAAGGTAATTGCAAAACCTTCAATAATGAGCAAATTTCATGCCATTGTGTCGAGAAGTAATGACAAAATGCGAAACATTTCAAAAATTTGAAGCAACGGCCAGATTTTTCAAACAACAAACCGAAAAAAAATATAACAGACAGCAATCAAATACCATCGCTGAATAACTACCTTCAACAATAACACCATTAGCTATTATTCGCAGTTTTGGTCCGATTTGATTTTAATGTCATTAAATGGTGACTTGTCGTCTGCGTCTGCATCTGATGGAGACTTCTTGAAACAGTAACACCAATCTCATCTCTTCTTTTCATTCCCTGCCCATTAGCTCAACTAGGACCTTAAATGTAAAGTAAATGCATAAAATTTAACTTACATGACATTTAGACTAAAACTTTTCAATCTAAGATTTGTAAATATATGCTAAATTCTATTGAACGAGTATATGCTATGCAATTCAGTGCTCAGGGTAAGCCCCTCGATCTAAATTGCTTAGTACTTACCTTGTCATAGACTAATCGATACATAGAGAGTTGAGAACGTGAACACAAAGTGTTTTACTGTTATGGTGTAAGTTTAAGATCGTTGATCTACTCTGTTCAATTTATTATAAATTGTTTAGATTACAAATGTTAAAATAATGAGCTGGTGTCTTTTCTGTATATTTGTATTCTGCTCAAAATCACAGTTTTATTCTCTCTGAGACAAACAGATACATGCACAGCAAAAAAATACCACAAACAGTAAAGAATAAATACACACTTAATTTAAAATACAGAAGAGCATATATATATATATATATAGATGTTTCTGTTACAACAGAAGACAAACGTAAGAAAATAATATGGGCAAACTCATGAAAGAAAAATATCTGCATTTGCTGTTACTCTTCTATAAAATTGAGAATGGATATATATATATATAACTTGTTTTTATGGAGTATTGTAGGGATTAGGTGCTGATGACGTATTTTGATATTCCTTGTTTTTATTCATTTTCAACTTTTTTACCGCTGTATAAGTTATATTGATTTTAAACTGCAGATGTTAAACGAAACCACATAAGAAAATAATATGGGCAAACTCATGAAAGAAAAATATCTGCATTTGCTGTTACTCTTCTATAAAATTGAGAATGGAAATGAGGAATGTGTCTAAGAAACAACAACCCAACCATGGAGCAGACAACAGCCGAAGACCACAAATGGGTCTTCAATGTGTTTGCTCTATAGATATTTATTTTCTGTTTTATATTGCATTGTCTGGGTTTTCTTTCATGTTTGTAATCTTTTTATGTGTTCCTATTTAGAAATATGCTGGAAGTATTACGAATTTGTATAACTTACTTTCAGGGATGTATTGACAGCCATCCTTGTATCCTTTGTTTCTTGATTGTTTTACCTTTTCTCTTAGTTTTAATAATCTTTCTTTAGACCTCTTAATTTCATTTTCTAACTTCTCTAAATTACTTAAAGAATAATCTATCTCACATTCTATTTGGTCAAATTGTTTTTGCATTCGACTGTCTTTATTGTTGTCATTACACTTGGTAGTCGTTGCATATTCTAGCTCGTGAAATCTCTTTTGTCGTTTGCATAAGTTGTTATATATATTTAGAGCATTCTGAGATCCTAGTATTTCTTTTGCATAACTTCCCTTTGATGCAAAATGTAGCGCTTTATTTGTGTATTTCATAGCTTTCGAGAAATTATAATCTAAACCAAAATGTCTGGCTTTAGCTGTATAGTATGACCACTTCCAACGAGTAGGTTTTCCTCTGACAGATAAGGTTTCAAATTTTCCATCTTATCGAAAACGTCGGTATGTAAACATAAGATGTTTATCATATATCACTCTTTTATACTCACATCATGCATCAAGGGCGAAAAAGTAATAAGTCTGCAGCTTTAAATCGTTTATTACTCGGCAAACCTGAATTTTCAATAATTTTCCAGTTTTGTTCTGCTTTGAAAAATTCTTCTTCAAAAGTCACGTGATCTCCTGCGTGACTAAGACGCTTCAGATAATGTCTATACACAACTAACTCTTTTCGAAACTTGCTAAAATATTCTGCTTTACGTTGGACGGAAACTGAGCTATATGATGACTGACGAAGTACTTCTGTTAAAAACCCGTACCCAGTATTCCTTAGCGACTCGTATAAAATTTCCATCGTCATATTATCCATGTCAGTCACTTGGAACATGAACGCTCGAGCCCTGTCCCCTCTGAATTCGATGCTTCGCAACTTCATAAAAATATTTGCGTTAAAAACACCAATTTCATAAAGAAAGTCCATGACGTTATTTGGATCTAATATTTCTATAAATATTCGGGCACTTTTCGGAGCAATAATTTGCCTTGTTCGTCCATTTTTAATATCATTTGATTATACGAAACTGTTAGAAGGTTTACATAGGTTTAACATGTGTTCCTAAAAAAAAGTCCCTGACGCAATTTAGGTCTTCTAAAATTATACTATTCTTATTATATGCATTTTTTCCCTAGTACAATGTAATATCTTATTATATTGTCCATTTAATTATATAATCATAAATCTGTTAAATGCTTTTATTATGATTTATGAACCAAAACATTCGCAGCATATTTTATATGAATACATGTACATCTGAAACCAAATACTATAATACTTAATTGTATTACTCTACATTTAATATGATCGGTAAAATAAAAAAATAAACAAGGCTTTCAGCCCAATAGTATATAGTGTGTGTCTGCTATATATATTATATCCATTTTGAAGAATTATACCGGAGTCCCACTAGGCCACGATCGCACTACGATCTGTAAAAAAAATTTTGATGATCGTAGTACGATCGTGTGGATCGCAGTAATACCCTAGTCCCACTAGGCCACGATCGCACTACGATCTGTGAAAAAAATGCAAATATTGATGATCGTGGTACGATCGTGTAGGTCGCAGTAAGGTCGTACCACGGTCGTGGTGAGGTCTTCAAGATCGTGAAGAGCGTGGATAACTTTGAACATGTTCAAAACAATCGTGGTGCGGTCGTGGCGAAATCAGGTCGTAGTAGAAGCGTAGTGAGAGCGCACTAAGATCGTAGTAAGATCGCAAAGGTCGCTGTACAATCGTAGTGAGAGCGTAGCGAGAGCGTGATTCTATTCGGAGAGATTGCGCTACGATCTCACAGCGACGTTATGACGACCTTACTACGACCATCACGTTCTCACCGCGACCCAACTACGCTTCCATTACGACTTTACCACGCTGTTCACGACCATAGTACGATTCTAGCACGCCCTTGCCGTCCTTATCACGCTCTTCTCACGAACTTACTACGTTCACACTACGACCATCATTTCTATTGTCATTTTCACATAAAATGTATAAAAAAACTCCCTAGATTTTGTTTGTCTGAATGTATTTATCCATTTGCTCTAACGGCTCAACCATGCTTCTCGTTTTTATATAGATTAGACCGTTGGTTTTTCCCGTTTAAATGGTTTAATATTATTATTTTTTGGGCCCTTTATAGTGTGCTGTTCGGTGTGAGCCAAGGCACCGTATTAAAAGCCGTACCTTGGCCTATAATGGTTTGCTTTTATAGATTTTTACGTTGATGGAGAGTTGTCTCATTGGCACTCATACCACATCTTCCTATATATATTGACACATCTGTGTCATCTCTGCTATCGTTCACTAAAATATCGTCATTTGAGCTTTATGGACCAGCAATAGGTTGTAATTTAGGTTTGATTGGCCATCTCTTGATGACAAGAATTATACTACTTATGTGTATAGTATCAGTTTAATTGGAGCTGGCATGTCAGTTAACTGCTAGTAGTCTGTTGTTATTTATGTATTATTGTCATTTTGTTTAATATTTTCTTTAGTCACATCTTCTGACATCAGACTCGGACTTCTCTTGAACTGAATTTTAATGTGCGTATTGTTATGCGTTTACTTTTCTTCATTGGCTAGAGGTATAGGGGAGGGTTGAAATCTCACAAACATGTTTAACCTCACTAATATTGCGCCTGTCCCAAGTCAGGAGTCTTGTACTATCTTCAATTTTAGTTTCTTGGAGTTTAGTATGGCGTTCATACTGTGCTTCCTCTGCCTCTACATCAACCCCTACCACCACGCCCACGTGTTCTAGTAGATTTTGGTGGCATGACTGTATTGTTTCCGAGAAATCTCCGTTTTAATCAGAAATATAAGGAATGGAACTAGATTGATATGAAACACGATATTGACGGTATTGCTGATAACGTAGTAAGATCGCGGTATGAACGTAGTATAATCGTGGTAAGAACGTGCTATAATCGCAGTAAGATCGTGTTGCAATCGGATAACTCGTGGTATGGTCGTAGTGAGAGCGTGAAGAGCGTAGAAAGATCTGTATAAGCGTAGTGAGGTCGCAGAATAAGCGCGGTGAGAACGTGGTTTAATCGTAGCGGGATCGTTGTAGAAGCGTAATTTGGACGTAGTAGCATCGTGAAAGCAACGAAAATTAACATTTTCATGCCGTTCATACCGCGACCTCACCACGATCTAAATTTATTTTAGATCGCGATGAGCGTGGTGCGATCGTGGTCTAGTGGGACTGGGGCTTAAGGTCGAATCAGTTCACGGTCGTGGTGAGGTCTTGAAGATCGTGAAGAGCGTACCCAACTTTGAACATGTTCAAAACAATCGTGGTGCGGTCGTGGCGAAATCAGGTTGTAGTAGAAGCGTAGTGAGAGGCGCACAAAGATCGTAGTAGGATCGCAAAGGTCGCTGTACAATCGTAGCGAGAGCGTAGCGAAAGCGTGATTCTATTCGGAGAGATTGTGCTACGATCTCACAGCGACGTTATCACGACCTCATTACGACCATCACGTTCTCACCGCGACCCAACTACGCTTCCACTACGACTATACCACGCTGTTCACGACCATAGTGCGATTCTAGCACGCCCTTGCCGTCCTCATCACGCTCTTCTTACGACCTGACTACGTTCACACTACGACCATCATTCTCATTGTCATTTTTACATAAAAAATATAAAAAGCTCCCTAGATTTTGTTTGTCTGAATGTAATTATCCATTTGCTCTAACGGCTCAACCATGCTTCTCGTTTTTATGTAGATTAGACCGTTGGTTTTCCCGTTTAAATGGTTTTACACTAGTAATTTTTTGGGCCCTTTATAGCGTGCTGTTCGGTGTATGCCAAGGCTCCGTGTTGAAGGTCGTACCTTGGCCTATAACGGTTTACTTTTATAAATTGTTACTTTGATGGAGAGTTGTCTCATTGGCACACATACCACATCTTCCTATATATACATCTGTGTCATCTCTGCTATCGTTCACTAAACTATCGTCATTTGAGCTGTATGGACCAGCAATAGGTTGTAATTTAGGTTGTAATGGTCGTTCCGACATCTCTGCTTGATCAGGATTCGTTACTTTGCCCCCTCTGTCTCAACATCAACCCCTACCACCACGCCCACGTGTTCTAGTAGATTTTGGTGGCGTGACTATATTGTTTCCGAGAAATTTACGTTTTAATCAGAAATAGAAGGAATTGAACTGTATTGATATGGAACACAATGTTGATGTTATTGCTTAGAACGCAGTAAGATCGCGATATGAACGTAGTATAATCGCCTGCAAGATCGTGTTGCAATCGTATAACTCGTGGTATGGTCGTAGTGAGAACGTGAACAGCGTAGAAAGATCTTGATAAGCGTAGTGAGGTCGCAGAATAAGCGCGGTGAGAACGTGGTATAATCGTAGCGGGATCGTTGCAGAAGCGTAATGAGGACGTAGTAGCATCGTGAAAGCAACGAAAATTTACATTTTCATGCCGCTCATACCGCGACCTCACCACGATCTAAATTTATTTTAGATCGCGGTGAGCGTGGTGCGATCGTGGTCTAGTGGGACTGGGGCTTTACTTGATGCTCTAAAAACTATATAAAAGTGTGATTTCAAGTCTATGTCTCTTGCAACTGTAAAATTTGTAAACAATTGCGTCTTACTTCTGAAATATTTTATGAAGAGCTCCATATACGGATTTTTTTTCTTCAAATAATATATAAAAAAAAACTTGTTTATATTCCTTTGAATCTTTAAAATTGTTTAAAAAAGAGAACACAAATGCCACCAAACGAAGTCACCAACAACCATAATTCAATATAAGACCTGTTGAATATAATCAACTATAAGATATAATTTGGTCTGTAAATAGAAGAAATGTAAAGATTTCACAACAGGTTAATTTTGGGACGTCATCGTAGATTCAGTATTCCTAGGTAACAATTTATATATTTTTGCATAAAGATTCTGAGTACAGTCACACTTGTTCCCTAATCATGACGCCCGGATGAGGTAGTAATGTATGTGGTGGCAGCAGTTTCTTTTAAATCATTGTATATATGTTCCGGACCATATGAGTATTTGGACCATACGCGTATGGTCATGACCATATGCGTATACTCATATGGTCCGACCATATGCGTATGGTCGGACCATATGAGTATAATACTCGTTTGGTTTTTAACGGACCGGACCATATGAGTATTTAGACCGTTTAGGTATTTTTTTTTCAAATTACATTATAAACGTTTCAAAAATACAAAAAAAACTTTATTTAAAAAAAACAATGATGGTTACATGACAATTTGTTAATTCTATAATTCAAAAAATTACGTAAAAATCAAATATTGATGCCATAGTTATTTTTCATCGCTAGTTACATTCTTGCATGTACTAGCCTTGGAGTGACATTTTCTACCACACGGTATCATGGCTTTTTTTGCATTTGCGAGTCTTGGTAGTGCACATTTAAAATATAATATGTTAGTTTCCAGTAACTTCTTGTGTAACTGTTCATTAAGAATTTTTTGGAATTTAAGAATGATAATTTTGTATGTATATTTAGCGGTTCAAGTTTGCATGTACGTGTATGTGAAGTCCATAGTTTTTTCGTGCAGTACTGTCTTGTCAGATGTCTGATGTATTAGCATAGTGGATGAAATTTCTACAATGTTATGAACAGTCTTGTAGAATATTTTAATTTATCTTGAATGTATTATATTTTTTTGTAATGCTGAACCAGTTTAACTTGTTAATGTTTCATTTCTGACACGCTGATGTCAGGGATGTTATGGTATCGATCGAGGACCATTTCAATTGTAATGTTTATGTCTGCTCAACAGAATGAGATTCCCTAACTGAGCAATAGTACTACTCCCGAACAGGTAACGTTAAACAAGTGACATGTATGCCTGACTTTTGATGGGTTTTTTTTTAAATTTCTTTTTATGAGATAGGAAGCTCAGACATTTGTGATCATTTGATACATTTAGCTATGATTTTCTCTATTCATTTTGACCGTTTAGTTTGTTTGTTGTATTATGCCAAGATATATAGCCTAATTACAGCCGATTTTATGCCGTGTGTAGCCAAAAGGCAATATCTTTGGTTAGCTTCCTTGTTAGCTGAACCGTGAAGTCCTTGTTAAATTGAGTAAACTACTCTACTTTAAGAGTAGACTAATCCAACAGATATCCAATCTATCAGTCTGTTGGACTAGGCTTCTTCGAAAGGAGGATAGTATACCTGACCTAATAATGACTTCGCGGTTCAGCTAACAAGCAAGCTAACCAAAAATATTACCTTTGGCTACACACTCAATGAAATCGGCTGTAACACATTTAGAAAAAAGTTCATGTTTATTTTGCAGTTATTTAAATGAAATCAGCTGCAAATATGACATACAATGAATGGTTTTTGTTTGATCTTGAACCCTGCTAAACATAAGAACGACACACTAAGCCGAATTATCAACATGTTTGGTTGAAACTGATCCAAACAATATTAAGAAATGTTTGCTTTAACTCTTAAATATCACGCGCATGTTACAGAGCCAGCAAAGATCATTTTAAAGCTTTTCGTTTGACTCGGTCAGAGATAGAGCCAATGCGATCTTGCATTTTAAGTGCAACTACAAGATCACTGAGGTTCTTTTTACGACCAATGTGAACAACAAACATCTAGGACATGATCAATGTAGAATGCAAGAATGGAGAAAAACAAAAGACGATTGCATTCAGTGGCGGATCCAGAAATTTTCATAAGTGGGGGCCCACTGACTGACCTAAGAGGGGGCCCGCTCCAGTCACGCTTCAGTGATTCCCTATATAAGCAACCAATTTTTTTCCCAAAAAGGGGGGGCCCGGGCCCCCTGCCCCCCCCCCTAAATCCGCCTCTGGCATTAATTCTAAACACTTACACTAACATATGCATGTCTTTAAGCTAGTAAGAGGATACAAATAAAAAAGATTACAGAGTTATTTTCTTCTTCTTTTGTCAAATGAAAGTTTGCCATCGGTAATGATCATAATTGTTGGTATTTCCTTACTCTTTCACTACTCTAAGCTAGATTGTGGCGACCATTTCATTTTGTTAGATGAAGCCAAGGTACTCTGTGAAAACCACCGACCTTCCGCTGGAAGTCTACCAATCCTAGTCAATTGTACTACAGTATCATATAGTATATAGCGCATCTGCAACGAGAGGGGTTAATTCAAACCGACAAACTCAGTGATGACAGATTTGTTATCCCTGCAGATGACCAACTAAGACCACTCGGCTTCCACTTTATATCATGATGTTTTTATAAAAATAACAAAAGTTAATATAATAGAAAAACAAAGGATATGGGATATCTGTTCATGACTAAAAATTAGTACACGCACAGAAAAAAAAACACACACAAAAAGCAAAGGAACAGCGCTTTTATTGCTTGTTTTCATGCTACCTTTTGTGAGTGACTGGTATATTTTGAAAGGATAATAAGAATGAAGAGAATTTTTATGAGAATAAATGACAGAATTTTGAAATAATATATGGAGAAAACATCTCTGATAAAATGCTTTCTAGAAAAACTCAAATCAAATTAGGGTCACCGTACGTGTGTTGTCATTCTAAAACAAAAAACAAAAACCTACTACATAGATTCCTTTGTAAATCTTCATTACCTTTTTTAGACTTGTTTTAAAATAAAAAATAATGAAATCGAAAGATATTTTGCGTTTGTAAAAACAGTCGTTATAATTAATCAGATATATGAAACCACACAGTTGTGCTCATTTCAAAGAAAAGAATTTTAAATGTCTCAAAATTGCATATTTCATCCGAAATCAAGACTGTCGTGTTCTGTTAATTTACGACTCAAGATGGTGGAGAACCTCGAATTACTTTACGCAAACTCTCAGTCAAAATCACATATATCCAATATTTCAAAAATTAATAAACACTGAGAAAAAAATACATTTTACTTAATCTCTAAACAATATCTATGAATTATGTAAAGGACTATGGAAATTATAACAACAAGACTGATTTACTTTTTAAGTACTGGTGATTTGTATACCTAAATGAACAGAGTAACACACAACACGGTCTGTACCCCTATATACATCAAAATCCGTTCTTTTGTAGAAGTTATAACAGATAATTCTGGTGTATACATATGCATAGATTACTTTTAATGACGTAAGCATCTTAAGTGAGCAGTAACTTGCAGAGTCATTGTTTACTATTGAACTAATAGGAACAAAACATCATTACACACAAAGCAATCTGTGAGAGTTTCTGAGAAATCTACCAAGCCTCTATAGCTATGAATAAGGCGAAATCAAACTTTTCTATGGAAACCATAATAATCATTCTTATGTAAACAAATAAGTGGATTTTATGTTAAAACAGTGTTGCAGTCTGAAAAATGTCCATTTGACATAGGAGTCGTGGATTTGAAACTCACCATACTATAAAAAATAACAATTTGAAAAGCCATACATAGCCATAAAATAAGAAGTGAAAAATTGTTCATTAGTCTTATACCGTATGAATCTTCTTCTGCCTTGCAACAACTACAATCACAAGAAAATGCTTTAAGCAATGATGCGCACCAAGTTTTTGGAGTGTATCTACACATTTTACACCCAAGTGTACAACAGCAAAGAGGACATGGCATATCGCACATGCAGCAGCATTCTTTTGGTTGTATCTTGCAAAAATAGTTCTTGTTTCGGCAACAACAGCAGCGCCAGCACAGATTGCAACACCCGTCCTCTCCTCCAATTGTGTCAAAACTCGTCACAAACCGAAGCGTCATCGAAATACACGCGCTGATAGAAGCCAACAATGCATAAAGGTTCACATGAGGCTTTAGTTTATCACAATCACACATAAAAAAATAAATAGTAAATAGTATGTTTTGCGGAAGTTCTTCGAAAAACATAACAAAACATATTTCACTTTGACCTTGCAAAATTTGGAAAAAGTTTGGTTTCCTCTTTTTAATAATTTCCATAACAATGTTTATTACTTGCAAGATTGACAGCAGTGATCCAAGGAGAGAAAAAACAGCCGCCAGAGTCCAAACATCATTCGTGTTACTACACATCGATGTATCGATTGCTAATATATCGAGCTTAAATGTCTTGTTGATCACTCTACAATTCGCCTTACACATTCCAGATTCAAAATCACCTGATGTGCCAAGGAACTGAATTGGTCCAGAACTTGCAAGCAACCAATCATTGACTAGATCCCATATAATGAAAAAAATCACTAATATACGAATCGTAACGAATGTGCCGGTTGACATTTCTGTCTTCTTTTTTGAGATGTCCATGCTCGCATCGGAACCACGCCTGCTTTTATGCGGTTCCGTATAAACAGGTTCAAGGGATCTGTGACTGTGCCAAGACGGAACATTGCCATAGTCTACAACACTATTTGCAACAGATCTCGGTTGTCTTGAACTTCGGTATATATCGTCAATACTACCACTTTCAACGGCTCTCGGTATTTCCCAATTACTTGACTGTCTGGTACCTGGCTCAGATAGAACTCCTCTCCCTCTGTATATTTGCATACCAGGTCCACTCCTTGATTCTACAACTGCTGATCTCTGATCATACGGTCGTCTCTCATATCTTCTACCATTATAAGCAGAATATCCATGATTATCTTGACCTAGATTTTCCGTTGCAGCGATACTTCTTCTGTCATAGTCAGGTCCCATGAATCTGGTTTCCTCGTTGTCGCTATATAGTGGGTTTGTTCGTCGGACTGCTGGTCCATGTAGTCCACTTTCACTCTGAACGGGCAATGGGATGCCATTTGCAAGGTAGTTATTTCCTAAGGGACGTCCATTATATTGTTCTGTTCTATGATCTCGCCAAGAATTTTCATTTCTACCATATTGATATGGAGACCGATCATCTAGGCTCCCTTGACCATTTTCTTCATTCCATCGTCGTGTGAACTCTTCCCTATACATTCTTTGTCGTCTGCAATTGCAAAATGGCGATTTAAACAAGGAAGAACATATAGTTGGACTGTATTTTATCTGTAAAAGGTGTGCCACCGTAATTTACAACTGATAACACAGTCGATTGTATTTGCGTTGGTCGTTCAGATATGTCTGTTACATAAACTGATAACTTTATTGAACAATTTAGTTTTGATATTTACAATCTAAAACCAATATCTCAGAAAAACAAATATCTTGTTCGATTAAGAAATCCGAAATATCCGTGATCAAATGTGAGGGTGTTTGTATTACGTGCCTACTTGATGCCAATTTTCTGTTTAGAAAATATAATATATATAGTTATGTAATATGCAAATGACACATTTGTGCTTATGTGTCTAAATGGAAATAAACAATTAAGAACTATACCATGTGCAGATATAGTCAAATACAGAGACAAGAATTAAAAGAACTCATTTTAATCATAATTAAGAAGCGAAAACAAACAAATAGCACATTGTATTGAATGACACAACATTTCTTTAATGTTCATTGATTTGTATCTGAAAGACAATACATTTGTTTTTCGTTCATTTTTTTTTATATAAATAAGGCCGTTAGTTTTCTCGTTGGATAACTGCGAGTACTCTCAGATCTGTTCCTAGTGTCTTTTTGTTGTCGTGATGTACAAGTACCCGGTCACGTCCACTTGTATTTTTGTCCATCTGATGAGTTAAGCCTTTTCAACTGATTTTTATAGTTCGTTCTTATGTTGTTCTGTTATACCACAGTCCCAGGGTTGGGATCCCCTGCGTACGGTGACCTATAGTTGTTAATGTCTGTGTCATTTTGGTCTCTTGTGGATAGTTGTTTCATTGGCAATCATACCACATCTTCTTTTTTATATTTGTTTATACGGAATCCTTGCAAGGTCTACGTACATGTCCATCTGACAGGATTCGGCTGACCTCAGCCTCGTTCATCTATCGGTGATCATAATTAAGTTTTCGTATCTAAATTATTATAAGCAATAGGTCAAATATATTTGGTGTATGGAATGATTGAAAGGTGAACAGTCATGTTTTATTTGACGTGTTTTTCATGGTTCATTTGAAAATGTTAAGTTTTTTTTATGTGTTTGGTTTTTTTTCTCAGGTCAGTTACTGTAAGCAATTATAGGGGTACTATATTTGGTGTAAATAATGAATTTAAGGTGCTTATGTCTGTCTAACATTTATAGTGGATTTGGAAACAAGTTATTGCAACTTATATTTCCAACTTTGCGGGTGCGAGTGCTGCCTTGTAGCGGCCTTAGCCTACTCTTTTTTCGAAATCTACAAAGGTGTATTTTACGTGCCAGAGATATGGCTCTCTCTTCGCACGGGTCAGCCATTTATCGTCCCCAAGTTCCGACGGACTATCATCGTTTCCTCAAGACCATACTCGCAAAATGGTGTTAAGGGAGCCGAACATTCATTCCATGAAATTTTCACCCCGGAACGGGGATCGAACCAGGAACCTTAATGTTAGTAGTCCGATGCGCTAACCACTACACCACGGCTCTTCTGTAATATTAGGCCAAATGCAATCTACATCTACTAACTATGCTGTATATTATT